>CM077090.1:121450584-122002539 GCA_039513925.1 Platanthera zijinensis
ATGTATGTAGGTTGTATTTTATTTCATTGATTTAATAGGTTGTCAGAGTCACAAGACAGTTGGACTCTAGACAGGATGCTGACACAGCAAAAAACATTCAATGTCCAAAAGCATTGAAAGAAGACAGTTCAGTCAATGGCAAGAGGCTAAAAGCGTTGATAAAACTCTATGCAGTCAAAGCCTCAAAATTGCTGATCGGAAATCTGTCTAAGGACAGAAGCGTTGAGTGAAGACAGGTCACTTAACACCTACTTAACTGGATTTCAGTTCAAGTATAAAAGCATTGAGTGAAGACAGGCTATTCAACACCTCATAAAAAAGACAGTCATTGCCCAGAAGCGTTGAGTGTTGAAGCTGCACTCAACGCCCTCATGCAGAGAAATTTCAATCAAGTCCAGAAGCATTAAGTGATGAAGGATCACTCAATGCCTTAACAGTTAGACGGTAAATGTGAAAAGCGTTGAGTGTTGAAGGTTCACTCGTTGCCTTAAGATGCATAATTCTGCTAAATATTTTCTGCGTTGAGTGACAAGGATTCACTCAACGCCTATGCAGATTGTTTGAAATTTACCAAGTCCACAAGTGCCGAGTCATGATGACATCATCAATAATTTTAATTTTGCAGGAATAGAACGCTAGATGAAAAAAGGCACTGTATGCCTTTAGTCGAGCTGTAAATGCAAAAGACAGGTTACCGTTACTATTTTTGGCTGGTCCATATTGCGCAAAGAGCTGTTGAACGGAGATCAATAAAAGGCGATTCCCGAGGAATTAAAAAGAGCTTTTTGGTCATCTTCTTCCTCAAGAAAAAAGTTGAAGAAGTTTTCCAGGAACTTATTCTTACAGCAAGTCTGTGAATGACAAACAAAGTTTGGCTGTTGAAGAAATCAATAACTGAAGAATCATACTGTCTTCAACAACAAGATCAGAAATCTCATTTTTTGAGTAAGAAGAAGAAGCAGCGCAAACTTAAAGTTGTTATTCATCTTCAAGGCCATTGCACTCAACTATACTACATCCAAGGCTTGAAGAAATAGTGCTCTGTAGTAATCTTCTCAGCACAAGCTTTAATCCTGAAGATCTACATTCTTTGTGTTGCAGAGAAGTTTGGGACGAGCTTACTCAGTAAAGAAAGAAGGCTCAGAACACTTTCTCTGAAGTTAGTCATCAAAAACAACTTACTCTTTCTACAATATAAATCTTGATCTAAGTTATAATCCAAAAATATAAAGGCTGAGTGGTAAGATTCAGTGTGAATCTGAGTGGGTAGGGCCTGTGTACCTAAGGTAGGATCTGAGTTAGATATAAGCTATAAGAGATAAAGTCTCTGAGTGTAGGGCTATCATTCTATCCTAAGTTGTAGGGTTTTTCATCAAGTCTGAGGTAGGTGATCTGGGGGATCACTGAGGTGTAGAGTAGAGCATACTCTGAGTTATAGGGTTGTGGCCTGATGTAGGACTTAAAGGAAGTCTGAGAGATCCCGAGGAATCTGTGTTGTAAGCTCTTTGAGCTGAGTTTGGAGTAGATAGCCTTGTCTAACACACTTTTAGAAAGGTGGGAGGGAAAGTGGATATACTCATACCTTGGGGAACCACTATAAATACTATGTGTTTATCTGTATTCTTGAAAGCTAAACCAATAATCTTACTCACAACACACCAAATTTAAAAGTATTGCATAAAGACTTCAAAAACCTATTCACCCCCCTCTAGGTGTTTAGCTACTCTTAAAATAAAGACTTTCAAGTGGTATCATAGGGAGGTTGTTCAAACAAGACTTAACAGTCTGAACAGATCTCCAAGAGTAGCTAAATTTTTTCCAATGGGTTCAGGTGAGAACCATAACGATTTGAGCTCGATGAAGCTTCCTATTTGTAGGAAGGAAAACTTTTGGATTTGGAAAGAGAGGGTCAGGTTATTCGTAGAAGCCTCAGACCCTAAAATATTCAATATAGTTCAAGAAGGACCCTTCATTCCCATGAAGATCTCTGCCCTAGATGCAAATGTTCAAGATCCAAAGAAATATACTGAACTGACCAAGAATGAAGTCATCTTGATAACTATGGATAACAGGGCTCAGAACATCAATGTCAGTAATAAATATGACTCCACCTTCCAGAACTTGGCCCACTGTAAGACTGCTAAAAAGATGTGAGATTCTCTTATTATCTATATGGAAGGAACAAAAGAAGTGATGGATGATAGGAAATCCCCTAAATCAACAATATGAGGCCTTCAAACATGGCAAGAAGGACTCCATAGTAGAATGCTATGAAAAGTTCTTCATAATAGTGAACAGGTTGATCACATATGACAGACAGTTCACTAATTATGAGTTGAATGACAAGTTCTTGAGATTCCTAAATGAGGAATGTGATATCAAGATCTGTGCCATCAGAGAAGTTGACAACTTGGCCAACATATTGCCTCAGATTCTATTTGGAAAGTTGTTATCTCATGAGATGCAACCAAACATTAGGAAGGCTGAAGGGGATGCTGGTAGATCCTTTAACAAAGAGAAGTCTGTGGCCTTCAGAGTCGAAGCCACAAGAAGAAGCAGGGAAAAGACTCCCACTCCACCAAGGGGAGCTCCAAAGTTTGAGAGTTCTGATCCCAGCTCCTTTGGGAATGAACTATCTGATGGAGAACTAATATTGTTCTCTAAACAATTCAAGAAGATACTGAGCAGAAAGAGACAATGGAAGAACAAAGGCTCTTCTAACTCCACCTCAAAGAAGCTTTACTCCAGCAAGGACAAATCCAGAAAAGAACCTTATGGGGAAAGGTATGACTCCAAGTAGAACAAATATGTTAAGTCTAATGTCGTGTTCTACTATTGAAACATGAGTGGACATGTTATTGCTAACTGTCCAGTTAAGAGGAAGGAGTACATAAAGTCTGAAGGCAAAAAGCGTCATAAGGATAGGAAGGCAAAAAAGAGCTTCTTGGCCAAGAAGACTATCAACCTATCAGACAGTGATTCTTATCCCTCAGAATCAGATGAAGAGGAGGCCTACATTGATCTCATGACTATTGAAGAAGAGGCTGAACATCCTACTGCCCCTTCTGGCATAAGAGCCCAACTGTCCTCTATTGACAGTGACTGTGAAGAGGATGATGATTTCAGTCTCATGGCTATATCAGAAGACCATTAGGACAATCCTACTCTTGATGAGGTACACTCTATCCCCAGCTCTTCCTCTATCTATGAGTCTGGCTCAAACTCTAAGGTATCCACTTCCTCCAATGGGAATGATGGCTCAAAATCTGAAAATGAGGTCAATCAATTGATTGACAAGTATAGCGCTATTTTGGATGCTCTGAAAAAGAGCAAAAGGTATGTTAAGAGACAAGCAGAGGAGATTACCTCATTACAACAAGCTGCATCCCTGTTGTCCGAGTCAGCACCCTTACTAGCTTAGATGGGGAGGGAAGTTGGCCAACTGAAGACAATCTCAATTATCAAAATTGAGACCATCAGCCAGAAAAACAAGATCATCATGGATCTTGAAGAGAAGCTTCTCATGGAGAAGAAGATTGCGGCTGAATTCCCTAACAACAAAACTGTGTTTCCATTAATTAACTCCTTCACCTCTCAAAAGGATAAGAGAGGTTTGGGATTCAAGTGGAATTCCAGGGTTGCCCATTCCAAAGGGAAAGGCAAAGCTCCTATAGTGCCTCAGACCACCTTTCACAAGGTAATCCTCCCTTCCAACTGGTATGACCAGGAACACATGTATAGTCACTGGAAGAATGAGAACTCTTCTTGTAATAATATAAGGGTATCTTATAATGAAAGGAGAAAGGATATGGGTGTGAGTACACTGAAGGATCCCCATGAGGAAATCCAAATGGGACCATTTGTGTTTGGTACTCCAGCCCCCACACTCAAGGATAAGGCAGTGACCCATTCTCAGGCTCCTCCAGCAAAATCCTTGACCAAGAGGAAGTTAGTCAGTAAGGATCACTTGACTGTCTCTGATGCCATCAACAATATGTCAACTACAAAGAATACTATGGTTGATGAAACTCAGAGTAAGCCCAATACATCTTCTGGCAGACTTACCTTCAGTCAGATTCTTACTAAAATGAAATAAGAAGAAAGATGCTACTCTCCCTTCTGAACAGACAACTATGGACAGCTTGCACTCCACAAGGGCTGTTAAGAAGAAGAGATACAATATTCATGAATGTTGGTTTTATGGTAATATAGGTCACTTTGTCTTAGATTGTTGACACAATCCTAGTGTGCCAAGGGCAAGGGTGAGTCTTCCTGTTAGGACTATTACAGGTAGACATGTGCATTTTCAGGCTTACTTGAACTAAGGACCCAATCCATTTTGGGGCCCTAAGGTGAACTAATCTGTGTTTGCAGGGTTGTCCAAGTACCCATACAATGTCAATATGGTACTTAGACAGTGGATGTTCAAGATATATGACTGGAACAAGGAGCCACCTTAAGGATCATACTTCTGTGAAGAATGGACCTGAGGTGATCTTTAGAGGTTCAGACAGAGGAGTCACCAAGGGTTATGGTATGACCACCAATGGCATAGTATCCATCACAAAAGTAGCTTATATGGTAGGATTAAAAAACAATCTGATTAGAATAAGCCAAGTATGTGACATTGGCTATGTCATTGTCTTCTATAAGGATGTGTGTTTGATCAAGAGATCAAGTGACCAAGAAGTCATATTGATAGGCACTAGGAGTGGAAATATTTATTATTTAAACTTCTTATGTTTAAGTTCAGACTCAACAGTATGTCTGGTAGCAAATAAGAAAGTCTCTTATTGTGTGGAATGACACAAGAGGCTTGCTTACTTAAACTACAAGATAATTAGCAAGCTCTTTAGTAAAGGGCTAGTCAGAAATGGACCAAATATAAGATGCACCAAAGAGGGAATTTGCTCTGCATGTCAAAAGGGCAAGCAAACCAAAGCATCCTTAAAGAGCCTTGAAGTTAAAGATTTAGAGAGGTGTTTCTACCTCTTGCATATGGACTTGTTTGGTCCTTTGCCAGTTCATAGTCTTGGTAGGAAAGTATATACACTTCTGATAGTTAATGACTAATTTTCATTGGTTTTTTTCTGAAGAAAAGTCTAAAACCCTTGACATCTTTATGACCTTTGATAGGCAAGTTCAGAATGAAAATGATAGCTTTGTGGTAAAAATCAGAAGTGACCATGATACTGAATTTTCGTGTGAAGGCATGATAAAGTTCTGGGAAGAACATGTGATTCATCAGGAGTTTTCTTCTCCAAGAACACCCCAGCAAAATGTGATAGCTGAGAGGAAAAACAAAACTCTCATAGAAGCTAATAGGACACTACTCAGTGACACCTCTCTCCTAAAATACTTTTGGGCTGGGGCAGTAAACACTTCTTGTCATGTACTTAATAGAGATTCTATCAACAAGTATCACAAGAAGACTCTCTATGAGATTATGAAAGACATAAAACAAAATCTAGCCTATCTCAGGATCTTTGGAAGCAAGTTTTTTGTGATAAACAATGAGTAGTCCTACTTGACTATGTTTGCTGCGAAATCCTATGAAGGAATCTTTATTATGTACAATAACCATAACAAAGCCTATAAAGTCTACAACTTGAAAAATCAAGTTGTAGAAGAGTCTGTAAATGTTGTGTTTGATGAATCAACTATGATTAACAATGAGCTGTCTAGCTCCTTTACTTCTACAGGTGTGGAGTTGGAGATGGATAAACAAACCATCAAGGATACTCCTCCTTCTGACCAAGTGGAAGAGGATGGGGTATGCATTCCTAAAGAAGGACAAAGTTCACAGGACATGGGTGAAGACCAGCAGGATCCAACTATTGAAGGACAAGATGCTGAGAAAGTTGAAATTATGAAGTGAAAGTGGGGGTTGATCAGGAAGACCGCGCAGCCTGGGCGGACAGTCCTGTCGACTGATGGTATGGCCTGGGCGGTCTGATGTTTCGGCCTGTTGATGGAGACCAACCAGTCTGGCTAGTTGTTCTGCAATTATCTAGTTCCCGGGAGTAACAGTGCAGATAGGTGGTGTATCCACGGGATTGGCGAACTCATTCTAAGTTAACGGAGTCTGCTTAATGCAGACTACTTTTGGAGATCGGGAGTTCAGCTTTGGCCTATGCCCTTGCTCTGGTGGTGTGGTTAGGTGGTAACCGCAGGGTTCGCGGTTAGGCGAGCTGTATTGGAGTTGGCGGACTGGGTGGTCAGTTGTTATTGTCCGCAGAGCTCGTGCCAGAGATTCTCCGGTTTGGGACTTGGTCACGTTTTGTGACAAGTTCAGTTTGATTATAGAGTCCGCAATGTCCACTGGTTGACCAGGCGGCTTGTGCCTTTGGTCATGGACATTGTTTATTGCGGGCTGGTGCGGTGTCCGCTGGCATGCGGACTGGCTTCCTGTCCAGCCTCCTTTGATAGCAGGCAGATAGGTTGGTGTCCGGCCTTGTCCATGCGGACTGCTCTATGCTAGCTGTGAGCTAGGGTGGTGTTTCTATCTACTAGGGCGGTGACCATACTCCTCTCTGTGCCTATAAATATAAACCCACTGTGACATCATAACTAACTGAACGAACAATAAGTTGAACGTGGGCTAATTGTTGTGGCCTCAGATTTTCAGTCAGCGTGGTTTGAGAAGGTTAATCGGCTTACTGTTTGCAGGGTTTGCGGATAACATTGAGAAGCCATGTTTTTGGTAATGACTGCGGTCACGAATTAGTGGAGCATGCGGTTATCAATCAGCGGTTTGTAGTAGGTCACGGTTGCGGCCAGCCAGTCTTCTCTTCTTTAGCTTTCTTAGTTCAATAACCTGTCCGCCGATTTCGGTGGTCTGTTCTTCAGTTCGGCAGCGGCTCTTGTTCGCGGACTCTGGCAGCTAGGCAACCTCTGCAGTTCAGTGGCTTGTAGAGAGCAGACAAGGTGTTCAATAGAATAACGGGTTGTCCACAGACTACGCGAACTCCATAGCTTAGTTTGGTACATCAGCGGCTTCGCGGTCTCAGCGATCTCGGCGGACTAGGTGGTCTCTAAGGCTGTCCAGCTGGCTTGTTCTTGCTTTGATTGTATGCTCTTCTTTTGTACATTGGCGAATCGTGTCTCGCCATGTATGTCATGCCTTGTAAAGAAGATTGTCGATAATACAAGACTTGTTGTTGCCTTCTATTGTATCTGATTTATTGAGCTCAGTTTATGGTTGGAGTGTTCCGGCGCCTGATTCCCGCTTTTCACTTAATCAAGGTGTCATCTTGATAGCTTTGGAAGTTTTACTTTGTATTAGAGCTATCTGCTGATCATCTTGAGAATTTTAACATGGTATCAGAGGGAACAGAGGCTTGAGAAGTGATTAACCTCAGTTGTTCTTGGCGCTTCTAGAAGCTAATAGATCAGTGGTTGTTGCAATGGAAGGTGGTTATGCAAGAGGTCTTGGTATTGAGATTCTTACATCGACTAACTTTAAAAAGTGGAAGTTATGTATAACGACCCCATCCGTTAAATAACATATAATAGAAGGTCCGACTGGGGCCCCACACTATATGCCACAAACAGGCGGCGAGGTTACAGGTTAATACCAATTATTATTCGCATCCTAACCCAGAGCATGCTAATGGAAGCTTTAAGGTTATTTGAACTCAAGCAATCATGAATGTCCACTATATATATAAAAAACCACATTTATATATAACCCCAAGGAATGTATACAAAATACACAAAAGTTTGTCCTTAAGGCCTTACAGTTAAGCTTCACAAGTGTGGATTACAAACATCGGCATGTAGGCCGGCCACACATGAAAACAATAAAGTTATTCACTCAGCCTTCGAGGGCCAGCAACAGCAACAAGGGCTTCAACCAGCTATTTGTAAGACCCCATTTTTTCTTTCATAACTGGGGTCTTATGCCCAAAACTGCCGCTTTGCGGTGACACCAACACACCCGAGAAGGTCTTCACTACAAAACGCTGATCCTGCCAGCATTGACGATCACCAAAGAAGTAGAAGTACAAATAAGACAAGTCCACAAAATCACCATAAATATATATATATATATAAGTGTTATAGTCCACAATGAGTACAAAGTATAAAATATGGTAGAAAAGAAAAGGGCTTAGGCCTGGTACATGTCTAATACAATAATATATCTCTCATAACTCACACATCTGGTGGAAGCAACTGAAAACCATCTTCGACCTGTCGCCATGTAGTACCGGTAGCATGCAACAAGTGCTCCTCATGTCCTGCCTCCTTGTCCTGCTGGTGCTGGTGCTCCTGCTTCTCGGTCCCCTAAAATGATGTGGTCCACCGACCGTTGGTCAAAAGACTAAGCCACTATCATCCTCACCTCACCCCCGCGACTCCTAGGTACAGTGTGGGGAGGATGAAAGCGGAGGACAACAAAGCAGAGTGGAACAAGTAGGTGATAACTATCCTAGCAGGTGTATGTACAAAAACTATAAAAGGAAAAACAGGCTAGCAGTTCTATAGTGAAGAAGCAGTAATGTAAACAAGTAAGTAAAATAGTAAGAACATGTAAAATAAACTATGAAATAAGTAACCATGACCTATAGGAATGCCCATACAAACCTATAGACCAAGGGGTCATTTTGCAAAGCCTATTGTATAAAGTGTCCCATACCAATTTATACAATAGGTGTTAAGGGTTATATGCGATGATGATGCTATATCATGCAAGTATGCTATGATGTGAACATGCAAGTGCAACACACGTAATCAAATCTTTGCACACAGACCTTTAGTTCCCCCTTTCTGGAGCTTAACCTCCCAGGATACCTCCGTAGTGGAAAACGGAAGCGGTGGGTTGGGCCTCGCCCACCTCTAAACCGGTATTAGCACTACCAGTTAGACCTATCGTACGCCTCAACGCTGGTGCACTAAGCGGAGCTCCGACGTACTCTTGTCGGCTAGCACACCAGGCTTTATTTGGCTAAGTGCTAAACCACACTTGCCGAGTCAACATATTGGTGTCGGTGTGACGACTCTCAAATATCAAAGACCCACAACCATTTTATTTTATGCACATGCAACATTAATATATTCTCACACCGAGCCAAAGCTCCCCGGACTATCCCGTTCGTCACAATTATCTACCAAGTCAAAGCTCCCCTGACTAACCCGTCCGTCACAATTATCTACCGAGCTATCGGGTCGCCGGGCTAACCTGTCCATCAGTAGAACCACCGAGCCTACCGCTCGTGTGACCAACCTAACTCCCACAACACCGGGGAGTGTGAGTGTATGTGTAATCCTATTTATACTAGTTACTCTTAAACATTGATTATTCTTACGATTTACGTTAACCTTGGACAGCCCAGGGCATTCCCTGTGAAGGGCTCTCGGGGGCACTATGAACTACAATGGGCTGAAGCCCAAAGCTCCCTTTCGCAAGGCACTTACTATTATTGGTTAATACCCAATTCTCGATCCCTTTTAATATTACTCTGGATCTAACCCTAGTGTGTTTTGAATCTCTCTCTCTCTCTCTCCATAGGAGAGACGATCTTTCGTCGATCCCGAGCACCTCTTAACACTAGTCAACCCAACACTCCTCATCATGACTCCTAATGAAGATCCATTTTCCTCTTTTCCAAGATCAGTAAACAAATAACCCCATCTCCTTATGATCACTCCACATGTTATCATAATTTCCGCAGTTTTACTAAATGCAGATCAACCAATGTTATATGATGTACATGATAAGAGGTGCTCCAACTTTTCATCCAAATGCCCTAAGATATTTATTGTGGGTCTATCATGAATCATTTAGCCCAAATCCATAAACTAATAATTTTCCTAATTAATTTGGCATTTATTAAATTTTTCAAAAGTTAGTCAATGGGTAATTTTGAACACGAAGTACTAGATTTCCTTACGTTATAGCCACCCAAAAATTATTATCACTATATAATGCCAAAATAATGGACAATAATAAATTTCACAAACTTTCATAATATAATCAGCCCCTAAATAATTAATTCAAGATAAATACAATAAATAGAATTAAAGAGAGAAGTACCTCAAAATATTATTCAAAAATTACGCAAAAATTACCAGGGCTATAAAATGATCATAAATCATCACTGACTAAGATTCATAAAATTCTAACTTAGTTTAACCATGATTTTATCAAAATCATCCTTAGTGGAAACATAAAGATTATAACTACACGTATGATCTAATGTCTTCCAAACATCCTACAATAATTTCTAAAGACTCATAATGTTATAAAAACCTTTCTGCCATAATTTCTTGAGGATCCAAGGCCATATGACCCATCAATATTTTCCTAAAAGGTATAAGCCTAAACTAACCCTAATTAGTTTAAGTTATGTGCCTAGGCCTAAATATCACCAAATTCCTCCCTAGGGCATTTCACCATCCTAGAATCACATGGACTAAACACCAAGTCCATACAAAGACATATCACCCTATGTCCTTCACAAACTCCCAAAGTTCAACCTTAGGGTTTGAACTAGGTTCCTAGAGCTAACCCACCCCAATCTATCTTAAACTCCATGAGAGGATGTTTTACTGGCCATGGGGCTCTGGCCAAAGTCCCACCCCCTTTGGGTGATAATTTACCCCTCCATGCCCAAAACACTCTTTGCTCTAAATTAACCTCTAAAGGGCCATACTTTGGTCTCACCAAAACATATCCAAATCAAACCCAATTGGTCTGAAATTTTAACCATAGTAATGCCATGACCCTAAGAGACAGACAACAAATGTTTGTTGGGTGTAGAAGTCATTAGACCCCTTAAATAATTCATGTAAGGTTTATTAAATTTCTACAAAAACTTTAGGAAAATGTTTTCCAAAAATTTCCATTTTTGGATATATTATAGGAATAGGTAAGAGTGACCCCCAACCCAAATTTCAAGTCATTTAGATGGTTGGATTGATGGGGACACTCAATTTAGTCTCTAGTCAAGCTTATGTGGTTGCACCATTTTGAGTGATGTGGTCAAATCACTTACCCAAATGGGTTGAAATTATTTTTATATTAAAGTAGACTTCAAGGGATACAATTTTCATGTTGGCCTTTTTTTAAGATTTAGCACCTAAGGGTCTCATTTATCTAATTTAAAGGGGGCACATTAAAGGGTTAATAATGTAAAACCTTAATAATATTTATATTAACTGTTCATCTTCTTCATGAACCCAAACAACATCCCTAAAAAGCAAAACGCATGTAGCTTTTCCCAAGCCAAACGCCGGCCACCCAACCACTTCCCTGGCCAGCCACCGCCACTACCACCTCCGTCGAGGTGGTGGCTATCGCCCGGTGGTGGTTTGGCCATCGAAGGTGATGGTTTCTGGCAAACCCGCCACCATTATTTTTTTAGGAAAACTCCATTTTTTTCTCACTTAGATCGGCTCGTTTGAGCCCGATTTCTCAGCCTAATTTGATCTAAGATACTAGCACAAAGAGAGAGGAGGAGAAGCGGACCTTGTTTGGGGTTCGACGACGGCGGCAACGGTGGTCGGCCATGGCATATTTCCTCTCCGGCGAGCTTGCCCGATTCCTCGATCCTCTACCAAAACCTTTGATCCAATACATTATTTTGACTGCCAAGGATGTTTTGAAGGTGATGGGATGGTCAGAAATTGGAATGGGGGCTACATAGGGGGATTTATATTTTTCATGGGAGGGGAGGTGAAGGGGTGGTTGGCCATGGTGGTTGGGCTCCCCCCATTAGTGTTGGCTGGCTGGAATTGATAGCATCATCATCCAAAGAGGCAAGGGAGATGAATGGGGATAATGGGGAGATGAATGGAGTGACCCATGGTCTCCCTCCATAACTCCTCTCTTTCTTTTCCTCTTTCTCTCTCCTCCATAAAGGAGAAAACTCCCATTTTCACTCTCCTAGTCACCCACTCCGAAATTTAGGTGGCATCCCACATAAATATCAGCCTCCTAAAGTTAATGGGCCACACAAGTTGGGCTTAGCCCAAGTGGCTTGGTCATTAAGGCTAGTTTGACCTATTTTAGGGTTGAGTTGACTTTAGTCAATTTGACCATTTGGGTTGACCCCAATGGGTCCTTGGTGACCCATTGACCTCCCCTATGGTCTAGGGAGATTTGGATGGGGTTGGTTTGACACTTTTGTGGTCACTTGACCCTTATTTAGGGCACTTTGACCACTTTAGGGTTTAAGTTGACTTTTGTCAACCCGACCACTTGAGTTGACCAAAATGGGTCCTTAGTGACCCAATGTACCTCTTAAAGGGTTAGGGAAGTTTAGGTGGTGTCATCTTGGCAAGTTGGAGGCCCCTTGGTCCTTGATAGGTCACTTTGACTATTTTAGGGTTAGGGTTGACTTTAGTCAACTTGATCACTCTAGTTGACCCCAATGGGTCCTTGGTGACCCAATGAACCTTCTAAAGGTCTAGGGATGTTATGGTGGGGTCAAAGAGTCAAGGTGAGGCCCTAAAGTCAAACCCTAGGTTAGATAGTTGGAATGTGTTATTTGCAGACCATGGTGGTCTCACCTTCATTCCTAGATTCATTTGGTCTTATTGGGCTTGTAAGACCCCCTTTTTTTTCTTTTAAAATACCGGGGTCTTAGGCCCAGAACCGCCCCTTTGCGGTGACACCCTCACGCCCTGAAGGGTCATCACCACAAAGCGCCGATTCTACCGGCCAATTCCATCACAGAAAGGTAGCATAATAAAGAAGTAAAAGCAAGTCCACAAGATAATCACATATATAGAAATAAAAATCTCCACGAAGGGAGTGTACACAGAATCATATATCAGAGTACTGAAAGTAAGGGCTTATGCCCGGTATATCATAATCCTCTCTACAGGTCACTCATGCGAAAGCAAGACAAAACATCTACTTAAGGTCGAGACTCACGGTCTTGGCTGTATGAACTCCGGAGCTAGACTGCCCCATCTCCAAGCGCACCGGTCTCTGGGGCTGCTCCTCCATGCTGGGCTCCACGATCCCATAAATGATGCGGTTCGAAAACCGTTAGTCATAAAGACTAAGCCCTATCATCCCCTACCCCTTCCCCCATGGCTCCTAGGTACCGAGCGGAGAGGAAGAAAGGGAAGGACATGAAGGTTGAGATTAAATCAAAAGAAAACTTGTGGCAGAGGAACTAATCTAGAAATTCTTATAATAAATAATGACAATTACAGAAAGTAGGAAGTGTAACCTTTACTTATGTGCAGAAGCGCATAAGCCAAGGGGTCTTCTGCAAGGCTCCCATCGAATAAAGTGTCCCATACCACTTATACGTTGGGGTGTCGGTTATCAAACAGCATATATATATATATATATATATTGAATTTAACCTTAATTTATAAACTTGCCCACACAAGCTTATAGACCAAGGGGTCATTTTGCAAGGCCTAATGTATAAGCGTCCCATTCCACTATACATTAGGTGTCAAGAGTTAAATAAATCGATTATTCTATGACATGTAAGTGGGTATGATGGAACATGCAAGTGCAACACACACACCCGACTCTGTGCACACAGACCTTTAGTTCCCCCTTTCGGAGCCGTTACCTCCCAAGATACCTCCGTAGTAGCAGACGGAAGTGGTGGGTTGGGCCTCACCCACCTCAAAACCAGTATAGCACTACCGGTCTGACCTATCGTACGCCTAAACGCTTGGTGCACAAAGCGGACTCCTGCGTACTCTTGCAAACTGGACCGCCGGACTTAGCTTTGGCGAAGTGTAAAACCACACTTGCCGAGTAATCGTACTGGCGTCGGTGCTACGACAACCCAGTACCGAAGACCCACCACCTTAATTTTCTTTCCTTTTATGCACATGCAAGTTTAATCATAATCAACCAAAAACCGAGCCGAAGCTCCCCGGACCAAAACGTCCGTCTCTTAAACAACCGAGCCGAAGCTCCCCGGACCATTCTGTCCGTCTCTTAACCAATCGAGCCGAAGCTCCCAACCATCTTCCTGTGCTAACAGTGTTTGTGAAATGTGTAGCCCTAAATACTAAGTTATTCTTGTCAGTTTGTTAATACAGTTTACGTTAACCCAGGACTGCCGGTATTCCCCGTGAAGGGCTCTCAAAGGGCACTAGGAACTATGATGGTAGCTGAAGCCAATCGTTCCCTTTCGCAAGACACTTATTGTTATTGGTTGATTCCCTTTACCCACTCCCTTCTCATATTACGATAGGCTAACCTAGAGTGATTTTTAACCTTCCTCTCTTCGGGAAAGACGATCTTTCATCGAACCCGAGCACCTCTTAACTCTAGCTATAACCACTTCTCACTATTCTTCATTTCATTCTATTGTGATATCATCCGCATCTATCTTCCCAAACAAAATGACTAACTCCAACAACTATCCCAGATCATGTTCTATTGCAATTTAACAATTTGATATATGCAGACCAACCTAGACTATATGTCGAACCGGTTAGACAATGATCCAATACTCATCCAAATGCCCTAAATTAGTTACTGGAGACTTATCATGATATAACTAGCCTAAATCCAGAAAATGATAATTTTCCTAATTTATCTGGCATTTAATTAATTTCCTCAAAAATTCCAAGGGCTACCGGTTTGAACATGAACTACCCTAAGTTCTCATGCAAGATGTCCAACAAAATTATTATAAATACTATGCAATCTCAATATGGTAAATCCAAAGTATCATAATTTTTCTATCATCAAAAGGGCACTAAAACCATTTTGGCAATATCTTCTATATTTCGTTATTTGTGAACCAAGTACATAGAATATTCATCCAAAAATTATAAATATAATATACTATACAGATCCAACCTTAAAAATAGCATTGGCCAAGTTTCATAATTTTTCAGCAGAAATATCATCCATAATTAATTTTTAAACCATAAAACCCCTTTTTAACATTTGTGAAGGAAGTACTGGATTTACTCAACTAACAATTATACAAAAATTCAAGGGTAACCATTCTGTCCTAAAACATTTACTTCCAAGATTTCATGAGGTTTCAATGATCAGAAAGATTCAAATAGTTAAAACATCAATTTGGGCTATAACAATCTTTACAAATGAAGTGCTGGAAATAGACATCATAAAATTCCAATAAAATTGTTATAGGTTCTACCCGCCATAAAACTTACTCTACCCGAGTTTCACAGCCTTTAGATAATGTTTAGTGACGGATTGTTCTTAATTAGTATTTTACCCTAAATCTAAGATTAGAGTTTTGAGTTATCTACTTGTCTCCAAATCCTCCAAGATTCCATCCAGATGATTCTTATCATGCTAATGTCAACTCTACAGAGTTTCAAGGCAATACGAGAGCAATTGCCCCCATGTTCTTCACAACCCTTAAAACCCTCCATTTAGGGTTTGAGCATGGATCCTAGGGTAAATCAACCCTAAACCACTTCTCCAAGTGGGTTGTAATAACCCTTCTAAGTCAGTGGTCAACATATCAGCCTCTGTTGAGATTATTCGACCGTTCCAACCTCTTAGTGCACTTTTTACTAAAAACGCCTCATCAATGCCTAGTTAAGGATAGATGATTTCCTACCCAAAACTCATCCCAATGAGTTGAAAATTTGTACAGAACTAGGTTTTGTAGCCAGGGACCACTCACCAAAATTTGGGAGGGTTTGGAGGTCATTTGACCACTTAAATAAATTACTCTAACTTAATTAAATTTTAAAAAAAACCTTCGGCAAAGTATCTCCAAAAATTCCCATTTTTGGAGAGCCTTTAGGTATGGCTAAGGGTAACCCCCTGCCCAAATCTCAGGTCATTTGGACAAGGGTAGAGGCGTGGGCATTAATTTTAGTTCTTGCCCAACTCTAGGTATAACCCCCACTAAAACGGGTGCTGCTGTCAAACCGCTTATCCAAACGGGTTTAAATCAATTTTAAATTAATCTAGACTCGAAGGGCTACCTCTTTCGTGACTGACAATATTTCCCAAAACGGCCTCTAAGTGATTCGTTTTGCAACATCGAAATACGCCTATTGTTTATATATTTTTTTATCCTTATATTATATTTAAAACTTTATAATATAAACATGGTTTACTGTTAATCTTCTACAGAACCCGAAGTCAGAACTCAGAAAATTATATTTCCTGTAGCCCTTCCGCGATCCATCGCCGGCCGTCCGGTCACTTCCCTGGCCAGCCACCACCACCACTACCTCCGTCGAGGCGATGGCTATCGGTCGGCAGTGGTTTGGCCGCCGGAGGTGGCGGTTTCCGGCGTACCCGAAAAAATATATTTTTCATGATTTCCATGAAAACGCGAGATAGGTCCAGCTCCTTTGAGCACGAACTTCATTTCTAAGATCCTAAGATCTACCCATAAGAGAAGAAGTAAAGGAGGACCTTGTTCGCAGTTTGGAGACGAGATGAACGTCGGATTGTCATGACGCGATGGTGGCGTTCCCAAACTTCTCCTATAGTAAGAACAGAATCTTAATCCGTTTGGTCAAGAGTGTAACCTTCTCCTCTTGCTCTAAGGGGGCTTTTATAGATCTCCAAGTGGGAAGGGGAAAGGATTAAGTATTCATGGCCATGAATGCTCTCTCTCTTTATAACATTTCGGTTATGGTGGATGAAAGGAAACGGTGGAAGATGAAAAGACTGATCCAGCTGGCGATTTCCTATTGGACCAACACTTCCTCATTTATTAAGTAATTAGAGAATGGAACGGCCCATAAATACTCCTGCTGTAAATTCCCATAATCAGAATTTATTATGACTTGGGTTACAAAAATTTCCAGTCTATCTGACGTTTCGGCCTTTGTCACGGGCGTGACACGTAGGTCACGGGCGTGACAGGTCCTTATGGAAAATTCTGGGTTCGACGATCGTTTTACTGAGTTCGACGATCGTCGAAGGGGGGTCACGCCCTAGGTCACGGGCGTGACACGTGGGTCACGGGCGTGACAGGGCCATGATGCAAATTCTGCGCTCGACGATCATCTCGCTGAGATCGACGATCGTCGAAGGGGTCACGCCCTAGGTCACGGGCGTGATACGTAGGTCACGGGCGTGACAGGCTCGGGTAGCAAATTCTACAATCGACGATCGTCTTCCTGAGATCGACAATCGTCAAAGGGGTCACGCCCTAGGTTACGGGAGTGACACATAGGTTACGGGCGTGACAGGCCCGGGTTGCAAATTCTGCGATCGACGATCATATTCCTGAGATCGACGATCGTCGAAGGGGTCACGCCCTAGGTCATGGGCGTGACACATAGGTCACAGGCGTGATAGGCCCGTATTACAAATTCTGCGCTCGACGATCGTCTTCCTGAGATCGATGATCGTCGAAGGGGTCACGCCCTAGGTCACGGGCATGACGGGTCGGTCACGGGCGTGACCAACCCGTGACTCGAAGTCTTGGTCGATGGACTTCAATTTTTTTTGTTTCCTAGGGTTCTGTGACGACAGACCGACTCCTAGGGGTCTAGCCGGAAATGGGATGTTACAAATCCCAATAAACAAAACAAAAATTTCGTCCCCGAAATTGAGGTTAAGCCTACAGGGATTTCTACTGGAATAAAATAAGCTTGTAACATCCCATATGGTTCTTCCTATTGGGTCGAAACGACTACTTGTTTGATAAACAAAGGCAATCTCCCCAATAAACAAAAGATTAGCCCCTACTTTCTTGCGCATGCCTAGGTTCTCAATTTCCCTTATCTAGTCCTACCGGTTCAATACAAGAAGGTAATTCATAGTATACTGAGAGGTGGTGATATATACCTGACTGAACAACTCCGGGAATTTTTGCCTCATCAGGTCCTGCGGTTCCCAGGTGTGCTCCTCCTGACCATGATTCCTCCACAGAACCTTGACTAAGGGGATCTTCTTACGGCGCAAGATCCGTACTCCTTTGTCATCGATCCGAACCGGCTCCAAGTGAACAGACCGATCTGAAGCTACCGGCCCTTCGGGGGTCAAAATCTGCTGCTCCGGGCGTAGTAGAGCCCTTCTAAGCGAAGAAATGTGGAAGACGTCGTGTAGAGCTGCTAGCTCTGGTGGCAACTCCAGCCTGTAAGCTAGGGCCCCGACCCGCTCCAGGATCCTGTAAGGGCCCATATACCTAGGGCTGAGCTTCTTCCTCCGACCACGCACCCGTGAAACTCAATGCATGGGCCGAATCTTCAAAAACACTCGGTCCCCCACCTGAAACTCCACCTGACGATGTCGTGCGTCATAATACTTAGCTTGTCTGCTCTGCGCTTCTAACATCCTGTCTCTGATCAGTCTCACCTGAGCCTCGGTGTCTTCAACAAAGTCCGATCCCAACGCCTTTGGATCCTCGTCCGGAACCCAAGAAAGCGGGGTCCTACATTTCCTTCCATACAAGGCTTCATAAGGCGCCATCCTGATGATGGACTGGTAGCTGTTGTTATAGGAGAACTCGACCAGGGGTAAGAGCTTCTCCCATGGTTCCCCGCATTCCAAAACGCATAGCCTCAAAAGATCTTCCAGCGTCCGATTGGTGCGTTCCGTCTGCCCATCCATCTTGGGATGGAATACGGTACTAAAGGTCAATCACGTGCCTAAGTAAGCCTGCACGGATCTCCACTCCTTGGAAGTGAACCGGCCATCCCGATCTGACACGATCGTCTTGGGCACCCCGTGGTATCGAACAAACTGCTCCACAAATCTCTGCACTTGTACCCCCACAGAGTCATCCTTCCTGATCGAAATGAATTTGACCACCTTCATCAACCGATCGACGATGACCCAAATCGAGTCGTGTCCCGTCCGTGATCGGGGAAGTCCATGAATAAAGTCCATCGCGATGTCCTCAAACTTCCACTCCGGGGGTACACGTTTTGAGATACACCATCCTTCTGATGATACAACATAGTGATTAAATTTTTACCTTCTCAGATATCCTGAATCTTGTTACCCGTCATCTAATTTCATGTGATAATAGTTAATTCTCATAATTACTCCATCTTATTACCATGTCATTGTCTTGGTAATGCTACGAGTCATCATTCCAAAATATGTTTTTTACAAAATCTTATCTTCGCCCGAATAACGTCGAATTATAACGACTTCAATCTCACTATGTTTGTTACGCCACTTTCCCTAAACTAGGTCCAAGGGAACCCAAGCCAATACTAATTTTCCCAATAAACAAAAGTTTAGCCCCCAATAAACAAAAGATAAGCCTCTACCTATCTTGGGCTAAGTATCTTTGATATCACCCTGCTACATCTGTCCTAGCTGGGTGCACAATCCCTTGGGCATCAATCTTCGACTTGGGGTTCCACCCTGAAACTCGTTAATATACTCTATACTTTAAACACTCTGAGTCACATTTATGACAACCTTATCCGGGTCACAATGTTCCCAATCCCAAATGGGTATTTTTTGAACTTGAATTCCTATCCGACCCTACGTGTTTGTCTCGGTGGTTGTCTCCGAGTAATCTTATTATCGGTATGAGGATTAATACTACTTGTCTTCTACCATTCTGCTAATGTATTATTGGTCTCAATTCTCCTTTAAGCAGTCTAACGCTTTGAGTAATCCTTAATAGGGACTGTAGGGTCACCTAAGTTGTCTATTAGGTTGTCATTCTCATGTTGAACTCCTCCTTTATTCTCATTGGGTATCTCCTTACCTTAACCAAGTCCATACCCATGGTCTATTTAGGACTAGGACATACTAAAAGTCATCATTGTTAGTAGTGAGTCCTAGTGGGCTGGGTCTAACTCGTTGACTAGATAATTATGTGATATGTTCTTTGCAGCCGAAGGTGCTTCCTGCTGGGGCAGGGTTTGCCGTAGGCTACAAAGAAGAATTTCAAATTAATGAAGGAGTGGACTTCTACATGTGATTTCCCTTATGGGCACACCACTGCTTCCGCTGCTTAGTTTGTCCCCAAACTAAACTCGAACAGGGGTGACCCAGGGTTAGTGGACTGCTACCTTTTTCAGATCGATGTTTTCCTCTAATACCACTTGTAAGACCCCCCCTTTTTTTCTTTTAAAACACCGGGGTCTTAGGCCCAGAACCTCCCCTTTGCGGTGACACCCTCACGCCCTAAAGGGTCATCACCACAAAGCGCCGATTTTGCCGGCCAATTCCATCACAGAAAGGTAGCATAATAAAGAAGTAAAATCAAGTCCACAAGATAATCACATATCTAGAAATAGAAATCTCCACGAAGGGAGTGTCCACAGAATCATATTTCAGAGCACTGAAAGTAAGGGCTTATGCCCGGTACATCATAATCCTCACTATAGGTCACTCATGCGGAAGAAAGACAAAACATCTACTCAAGGTCGAGACTCACGGTCCCGGCTGTATGAACTCCGGAGCTAGACTGCCCCATCTCAAAGCGCGCCGGTCTCTGGGGCTGCTCCTCCATACTGGGCTCCACGATCCCCTAAATGATGCGGTTCGAAAACCGTTAGTCATAAAGACTAAGCCCTATCATCCCCTACCCCTTCCCCCATGGCTCCTAGGTACCGAGAGGAGAGGAAGAAAGGGAAAGACATGAAGGTGGAGATTAAATCAAGAGAAAACATGTGGCAGCGGAACTAATGTAGCAATTCTTATAATAAATAATGACAATAACAGAAAGTAGGAAGTGTAACCTTAACTTATGTGCAAAAGCGCATAAGCCAAGGGGTCTTCTACAAGGCTCCCATCGTATAAAGTGTCCCATACCACTTATATGTTGGGGTGTCGGTTATCAAACAGCAGCATATATATATATATATATATATATATATATATATATATTGAATTTAACCTTAATTTATAAACTTGCCCACACATACTTATAGACCAAGGGGTCGTTTTGCAAGGCCTAATATATAAGCGTCCCATTCCACTTATATATTATGTGTCAGGGGTTAAATAAATCGATTATGCTATGACATATAAGTGGGTATAATGGAACATGCAAGTGCAACACACACACCCGACTCTGTACACACAGACCTTTAGTTCTCCCTTTCGGAGCCGTTACCTCCCAGGATACCTCCGTAGTGGCAGACAGAAGTTGTGGGTTGGGCCTCACCCACCACAAAACTAGTATAGCACTACCGGTCTTACCTATCGTATGCCTCAACGCTTGGTGCACAAAGCGGACTCCTACGTACTCTTGCCGACTGGACCACCGGACTTAGCTTTGGCGAAGTGTAAAACCACACTTGCCGAGTCATCGTACTGGTATCGGTGCTACGACAACTCAGTACCGAAGACCCACTACCTTAATTTTTTTTCTTTTTATGCACATGCAATTTTAATCGTAATCAACCAAAAACCGAGCCGAAGCTCCCCGGACCAAAACGTCCGTCTCTTAACCAACCGAGCCGAAGCTCCCCGGACCATTCTGTCCGCCTCTTAACCAATCGAGCCGAAGCTCCCAACCATCTTCCTGTGCTAACAGTGTTTGTGAAACGTGCAGCCCTAATTACTAAGTTATTCTTGTCAGTTTGTTAATATAGTTTACGTTAACCCAGGACTGCCCCCGGTATTCCCCGTGAAGGGCTCTCAAAGGGCACTAGGAACTATGATGGTAGCTGAAGCCCATCGTTTCCTTTCGCAAGACACTTATTGTTATTGGTTGATTCCCTTTACCAACTCCCTTCTCATATTATGATAGGCTAACCTAGAGTGATTTTTAACCTTCCTCTCTTCGGGGAAGATGATCTTTCGTCGAACCCGAGCACCTCTTAATTCTAACTATAACTACTTCTCACTATTCTTCATTTCATTCTATATCGATATCATCCACATCTATCCACCCAGACAAAATGACTAACTCCAACAACTATCCCAGATCATGTTCTATTGCAATTTAACAATTTGCTATATGCAGACCAACCTAGACAATATGTCGAACCGGTTAGACAATGATCCAATACTTATCCAAATGCCCTAAATTAGTTATTGCAGACTTATCATGATATAACTAGCCTAAATCCAGAAAATGGTAATTTTCCTAATTTATCTGGCATTTAATTAATTTCCTCAAAAATTCCAAGGGCTACCGGTTTGAACATGAACTACCCTAAGTTCTCATGCATGATGTCCACCAAAATTATTATAAATACTATGCAATCTCAATATGGTAAATCCAAAGTATCATAATTTTTCTATCATCAAAAGGGCACTAAAATCATTTTAGCAATATCTTCTATATTTCATTATTTGTGAACCAAGTACAGAGAATATTCATCCAAAAATTATAAATAAAATATACTATGCAGATCCAACCTTAAAAATAGCATTGGCTAAGTTTCATAATTTTTCAGCAAAAGTATCATCCATGATTAATTTTTAAACCATAAAACCCCTTTTAAACATTTGTGAAGGAAGTACTGGATTTACTCAACTAACAATTATACAAAAATTCAAGGGTAACCATTCTGTCCTAAAACATTTACTTCCAAGATTTCATGAGGTTTCAATGATCAGAAAGATTCAAATAGTTAAAACATCAATTGGGGCTATAACAATCGTTACAAATGAAGTGCTGGAAATAGACATCATAAAATTCCAATAAAATTGTTATAGGTTCTACCCGCCCTAAAACTTACTCTACCTGAGTTTCACATCCTTTAGATAATGTTTAGTGACGGATTGTACTTAATTAGTATTTTACTCTAAATCTAAGATTAGGGTTTTAAGGTATCTACTTGTCTCCAAATCCTCCAAGATTCCATCCAGATGATTCTTATCATGCTAATGTCAACTCTACAGAGTTTCAAGACAATACGAGAGCAATTGCCCTCATGTTCTTCACAACCCTCAAAACCCTCCATTTAGGGTTTGAGCTTGGATCCTAGAGTAAATCAACCCTAAACCACTTCTCCAAGTGGGTTGTAATAACCCTTCTAAGTCAGTGGTCAACATATAAGCCTCTGTTGAAGTTATTCGACCGTTCCAACCTCTTAGTGCACTTTTTACTCAAAACGCCTCATCAATGCCTAGTTAAGGATAAGTGATTTCCTACCCAAAACTCATCCCAATGAGTTGAAAATTTGTACAGAACTAGGTTTTGTAGCCAGGGACCACTCACCAAAATTTGGGAGGGTTTGGAGGTCATTTGACCACTTAAATAAATTACTCTAACTTAATTAAATTTAAACAAAAACTTTAGGCAAAGTGTCTCCAAAAATTCCCATTTTTGGAGAAGGGACGAAGCGTGGGCATTCATTTTAGTTCCTGCCCAACTCTAGGTACAGCCCCCACTAAAACGGGTGCTGCGGTCAAACCGCTTATCCAAACGGGTTAAAATCAATTTTAAATTACTTTAGACTCGAAGGGCTACCTCTTTCGTGACTGGCCATTTTTCCCAAAACGTCCTCTAAGTGCCTCGTTTTGCAACATTGAAATACGCCTATTATTTATATTTTTTTTCTCCTTATATTATATTTAAAACTTTATAATATAAACATGGTTTACTGTTCATCTTCTACAGAACCCGAAGTCAGAACTCAGAAAATTATATTTCCTGTAGCCCTTCCGTGATCCATAATCGGCCGTCCGGTCACTTCCTTGACCAGCCACCACCACCACCACCTCCGTCGAGGCGATGGCTATCGGTCGACGGTGGTTTGGCCGCCGGAGGTGGCGGTTTCCGGCGTACCCGAAAAAATATATTTTTCATGATTTCCATGAAAATGTGAAATAGGT
This sequence comes from Platanthera zijinensis, assembly GCA_039513925.1. Lineage (NCBI taxonomy): Eukaryota > Viridiplantae > Streptophyta > Magnoliopsida > Asparagales > Orchidaceae > Platanthera > Platanthera zijinensis. The sequence continues at coordinate 121,474,226 of CM077090.1, forward strand.
CCGGCTCCTTTGAGCACGAACTTCATTTCTAAGATCCTAAGATCTACCCATAAGAAAAGAAGTAAAGGAGGACCTTGTTCGCAGTTTGGTCAAGAGTGTAACCTTCTCCTCTTGCTTAAAGGGGGCTTTTATAGAACTCCAAGTGGGAAGGGGAAAGGATAAAGTATTCATGTCCATGAATGCTCTCTCTCTTAATAACATTTCGGTTATGGTGGAGGAAAGGAAACGGTGGAAGATTAGAAGACTTATCCAGGTGGCAATTTCCTATTGGACCAACACATCCTCATTTATTAAGTAATTAGAGAAAGGAACGACCCATAAATACTCCTGCTGTAAATTCCCATAATCAGAATTGATTATGACTTGGGTTACAGAAATTTCCAGCCTGACTGACGTTTCAGCCTTTGTTATAGGCGTGACACGTAGGTCACGGGCATGACAGGTCCTTGTGGAAAATTCTGGGTTCGACGATCGTCTTACTGAGTTCGACGATCGTCGAAGGGGGGGTCACGCCCTAGGTCACTGGCGTGATATGTGGGTCACGGGCGTGACAGGGCCATGATGCAAATTCCGCGCTCGACGATCGTCTCGCTAAGATCGACGATCGTCGAAGGGGTCACGCCCTAGGTCACGGGCGTGACACGTAGGTCACAGGCGTGACAGGCCCGGGTAGCAAATTCTGCGCTCGACGATCGTCTTCTTGAGATCGACGATCGTCGAATGGGTCACGCCCTAGGTCACGGGCATGCCACGTAGGTCACAGGCGTGACAGGCCCGGGTTGCAAATTCTGCGCTCGACGATCGTCTTCCTGAGGTCGATGATCGTCGAAGGGGTCACTCCCTAGGTCACGGGCGTGACACATAGGTCACGGGCGTGACAGGCCCGGGTTGCAAATTCTGCGCTCGACGATCATCTTCCTGAGATCGACGATCGTCGAAGTGGTCACGCCCTAGGTCACGAGCGTGACGGGTCGGTCACGGGCGTGACCAACCCATGACTCGAAGTTTTGTCACGATAGACCGACTCCTAGGGGTCTAGCCAGAAATGGTATGTTACAGGGCTTCCTAGGGGTCTAGTTGTTTGAGGAATGTTACAAATCCCAATAAGCAAAAATAATAATTTCGTCCCCGAAATTCAGGTTAGGCCTACAAGGTTTCTACTTAGAGTAACTTAATGTAACATCCCTCAGAAATTGAAGTTATACCTGATACAAAGAGCTCCAGGTACTTTTGCTATATCAGATCTAGTGGCTCCCAGGTATGCTCCTCCTGTCCATAATTTGACCACATGATCTTGATCATCGGAACCTTCTCGCACCGTAAGACTAACTCTGTTAGATCTTCTATCCTGACTGGCTCTAAGAGGACCAATCGATCTAAAATTGATGAGCCATCTATACTAGTAACCTACTGCTCCGGCCATAGTAGAGCCTTCCTAAGAGAGGAGACATGGAAGACGTTGTGCAAACCCGCTAACTCCTACGGTAGCTCCAGTTTGTAAGACAATGGGTCAATCCGCTCCAGGATCCTGTTGGGCTCCTATATCTTGGAATGAGCTTCTTCCGCCCGTGTATCTGCGAGATTCCATGACACAGACATATCTTCAAGACCCCCTACCTACAACCTGGAACTCTACTTGACGATATCACGCATTGTAATACTTGGTCAATCTACTTTAGGCCTCCAGCATCCTATCTCGAATCAGTTATACCTTTGTATCTGTGTCCTCCACAAATTCCGAGCAAAGTGCCTTTAGATCCTTATCCTAGGTCCAATATAGTGGAATCCTATACCTCCGTCGGTATAATGCCTCATGAGGGACATGCGTGTGTTGGACTAATGACTGTTCTTATAAGAGAGCTTGATCAGCGAGAAAAGTCTCTCCCATGGCTCTCTATGGTTTAGAATGTATAAGCGTAAAAGATCCTTCGGTGATAGGGTGGTACGCTACGTCTACCTATACGTATGATGGTGGAGAGTTGTGTTGAATATCGACCGAGGGCCCCGAAAAGCCTAGACTGATCTTCTTTCCTTGAACATAAATCGTCCATCCCGATCTGACGTGATAATCTTGAGCTCTTGACCTCCTCCAGCTGATAAAACTTACTATGTGTCACAAAATCCATGACGCCATTATTTATTCCGGGGAAATACACGTTCTTATAAACTCAATTTTCTTCCGGTAATTTGAGTTCTCGTTTGTAAGTGTAGACAACAATTCTATAAACATTCTTTACACGGTCATGTTCTTATTCCTTCGAGTACAGCCGATTAATCAATCAATTCAACTTTACGAGTCATATCTAAGGTCTACGTCTTTCAATATATTGTCTACTAACTTCTTGTAGTTTCCTAGAGTCATCATACTTCTAATGTTACAACATAGCAATTTAATCTTATCTTCCCAGATATCCTGAATCTTGTTACCTTTCATCTAATTTCATGTGATATCTTGCAATAATTAAATCTCGTAATTACTCCTCCTTATTACCATGACCTTGTCCTGGTAATGCTACAGATCATCATTCCAAACACGCTTTTACAAATCTTATCTTCGCCCGAATAACGTTGAATAACATCAACTTCAATCTCACTATATTTGTGACACCACATCTTCTAAATTAGGACTAAGGAAACTCAAGTCAATAAATAATTTGCCCAATAAACAAAAGACAAACCCCCAATAAACAAAAGATAAGCCCCTACCTACCTTGGGCTAAGTATCTTCGATATTACCAGGTTATATTCGGGCTAGGTATGCACATCATCCTTAGGGCATACAACCTAAGACTTGGGGTTCCATCCCAAAACTCGTTGATATACTCCATACTTTACACTCTCCAGGCTAGCATTTACGACAACTTTCTCAAACTCAACATGTGACTGTCCCAAATGGGTATCTTCTAAACCTGAATTCTTATCCGACCCTTGGTATTTGGTATGATGGTTGTCTCAACCTAATCATGTTATCGGTACGTTGGTTGAGCCTACGAGTCCCCTACTATTCCGTTAATGGAATGTAGACCTGAATTCTCCTTATGTTGGTCCTCTTAGTTTAGATAACAAGTGATAGTACCACTTGATAAGTGAAGTAGGGACATCAGAGTTTAAGAATCAAGTTGTTACTCTAGCGTTATACTCATCCTCTAGTCATTTCGGGTATCCTTGTACCTTAACCGAATTAAACCTAAAGTCAACTTTGACCAGGGTATAGTAAGAATCGTCTTGGTGAGTCAAGTTTCCTAGTTGGGTTGGCCTAACTCATTGATTTATGAAGTATATATTGTGATTTTTACACATGGGCACACCACTGCTTCCACTGCTTAGTTTGTACCCAAACTAATTCTCGCGCTGGGTGACCCAGTGTTTTGTGGACTTCTTCTCTTTATCGAGGTTCCCTCTGATACCAGTTTGTAAGACCCCATTTTTTTTCTTTCACAACTTGGGTCTTATGCCCAGAACCGCCGCTTTGCAGTGACACGAACACACCCGGGAAGGTTGTCACTACAAAACGCCAATCCTGTCGGCATTGACTATCACTAAATAAGTAGAAGTACAAATAAGATAAGTCCATAAAATCACCATAAATATATATATATATATATATAAGTGTTATAGTCCACAATGAGTACAAAGTATGAAATATGGTAGAAAAGAAAAAGGCTTAGACCCGGTACATGTATAATACAATAATCTCTCTCTCATAACTCACACATCTGGCGGAAGCAACTGAAAACCATTTTCGACCTGTCGTCATGTAGTAGCGGTAGCGTGCAACAAGTGCTCCTCATGTCCTGCCTCCTTGTCCTGCCGGTGCTGGTGCTCCTGTTGCTCGGTCCCCAAAAATGATGCGGTCCACAGACTGTTAGTCAAAATATTAAGCCACTATCATTCTCGCCTCACCCCCGCGACTCCTAGGCACCGTACAGGGAGGATGAAAGTTGAGGACAACAAAGCAGAGTGGAACAAGCAGGTGACAACTACTCTAGCAGGTGTATGTACAAAAACTATAAAAGGAAAAGCAGCCTAGTAGTTCTATAATGAAGAAGCAGTAATGTAAACAAGTAAAGTAAAACAGTAAGAACATGTAAAATAAACTATGAAATAAGTAACCATGACCTATAGGAATGCCCATACAAACCTACAGACCAAGGGGTCATTTTGAAAGGCATATTGTATAAAGTATCCCATACCAATTTATACAATAGGTGTCAAGGGTTATATGTGATGATGATGCTATGTCATGCAATTATGCTATGATGTGAACATGCAAGTGCAATAGACACACTCGACTCTATGCACATAGACCTTTAGTTCCCCCCTTTCTAGAGCTTAACCTCTCAGGATACCTCCGTAGTGACAAACAGAAGCGGTGGGTTGGGCCTCGCCTACCTGTAAACCGGTATCAGCACTACCAGTCAGACCTATCATACGCCTCAATGCTGGTGCACTAAATGGACCTCCTACATACTCTTACTATCTAGCGCACTGAATTTTATTTGGCTAAGTGCTAAACGACACTTACCGAGTCAACGTATTGGTGTCGGTGCGACGACTCTCCAATACCAAAGACCCACCACCTTTTTATTTTATGCACATGCAACATTAATATATTCTCCCACTAAGCCAAATCTCCCCGGACTATCCCGTCCATCACAATTATCTACCGAGCTAAAGCTTCCCTGACTAACCTGTCCATCACAACTATTTACCGAGCCATCGGCTCGCCGGGCAAACCTGCCCATCTCTAGAACCACCGAGCCTACCGCTCGTGTGACCAACCTAAATCCCACAATACCGGAGAGTGTGAGTGTATGTGTAATCCTAGTTATACTAGTTACTCTTAAACATTGACTATTCTTACGATTTACGTTAACCTTGGACTTCCCAGGGCATTCCCTGTGAAGGGCTCTCGGGGGCACTAGGAACTACGATGGGCTGAAGCCCAAATCTCCCTTTTGCAAGACACTTACTATTATTGGTTAATACCCAATTCTCGATCTCTTTTAATATTAATCTGGATCTAACCCTAGTGTGTTTTGAATCTCTCTCTCTCTCCATAGGAAAGATGATCTTTCGTCGATCCCGAGGACCTCTTAACACTAGTCAACCCAACACTCTCCTCATCATGACTCCTAATGAAGCTCCATTTTCCTCTTTTACAAGATCAGTAAACCAACAAACCCATCTCCTTATGACCATTCCACATGTTATCACAATTTTCGCAGTTTTACTAAATGCAGACCAACCTATGCTATATGATGTACATGAAAGGAGGTACTCCAAATTTTAGTCCAAATACCCTAAGATATTTATTGTGGGTCTATCATATCTCATTTAGCCCAAATCCATAAACTTATAATTTTCCTAATTAATTTGGCATTTATTAATTTTTCCAAAAGTTAGTCAATGGGTAATTTTGAACATGAAGTACTTGATTTTCTTAAGTTATGGCCACCCAAATATTATTATCACTATATAAGGCCAAAATAACAGAGAATACTAAATTTCACAAACTTTCATAAAAAAATCAGCCCCTAAATAATTAATTCAAGATAAATACAATAAATAGAATTAAAGAGAGAAGTACCTCAAAATATTATCTAAAATTTACACAAAAATTACAAAGGCTATAATATGATCATAACTCATCACTGACTAAGTTTTATAACATTATAAGTTAGTTTAACCATGATTTTATAAAAATCATCCTTAGGGAAAACATAATGATTATAACTACAAGTATGAGCTAATGTCTTCCAAACATCTTACAATAATTTCTAGAGGCTCATAATGTTATAAAAACCTTTTTGCCAAAATTTCCTAAGGATCCAAACTCATATGACGCATCAATATTTTCCTAAAAGATATAAGCCTAAACTAACCCTAATTAGTTTAAGTTACGTGCCTAGGTCTAAATATCACCAAATTCCTCTCTAGGGCATTTCACCACCCTAGAATCACATGGATAAAACACCAAGTACATATATGAACATACCACCCTATGTCCTTCACAAACCCCCAAAGTTTAACCTTAGGATTTGAACTAGGTTCCTAGAGCTAACCCACCCCTATCCATCTCAAACTACATGAGAGGGTGTTTTTACTAACCATGGGGCTCTGGCCAAAGTCCCCCCCCCGCTTCTTTGGGTGAGAATTTGCCCCTCCATGCCCCAAACACTCTTTACCCTAAATTAACCCCTTAAGGCCCATACTTTGGTCTCACCAAAACCTGTCCAAATCAAGCTCAATTGGTCTTAAATTTTAACCACAGTCATGCAATGACACTAAGAGATATAAACCAAAACTTTGGTGGGTGTAGAGATCATTAGACCCCTTAAATAATTAATGCAAGGTTTATTAAATTTATACAAAAACTTTAGGAAAATGTTTTCCAAAAATTTCCATTTTTGGTTATATTATAGGCATAGGTAAGAGTGACCCCCAGTCCAAATTTCAAGTCATTTGGATTGATGGATTGATGGGGGCACTCAATTTAGTCTCTGGTCAAGCCTATGTATAGGCTGCACCATTTTGAGTACTGTAGTCAAACCACTTAACTAAATGGGTTGAAATGAATTTTAAATTAAACTAGACTTAAAGGACTACAATTTTCATGTTGTCCACTTTTTAAGCTTTAGCCCCTAAAAGTCTCATTTATCTAATTTAAAGGGGGCATAGTAAAGAGTTAAAAATGTAAAACCTTAATAATATTTATATTAACTGTTCATCTTCTTCATGAACCCGAACAACAACCCTAAAAAGCAAAACGACTGTAGCTTTTCCCAAGCCAAATGACGGCCACCCGACTACTTCCCTGGCCAGCCATTGCCACCACCACCTCTGTCAAGGTTGTGGTTATCTCCCGACGGTGGTTTGACCGCCGGAGGTGGTGGTTTCCGGCGAACCCTCCACCATGATTATTTTGGAAAACTCCATTTTTCCCAATTGGATCGGCTCATTTGAGCCCAATTTCTTAGCATAATTTGATCTAGAATACTAGCACAAGGGGAGAGGAGGAGAAGCGGACCTTGTTTGGGGTTCGACGACGGCGGTGGCAGCGGTCGGCCATGGAATTTTTCCTCTCCAGCGAGCTTGCTCGATCCCTCAATCCTCCACCAAAACCTTTGATCCAATACATTTTTTTGACTGCCAAGGATGTTTTGAAGGTGATGGGATGGTTAGAAATTGGAATGGGGGTTGCATATGGGGATTTATATTTTTCATGGGAGGGGAGGTGAGGGGTGGTTGGCCATGGTGGTTGGGCTCCCCCCATTAGTGTTGGCTGGCTGGAATTGATAGCATCATCATCCCAAGAGGCAAGACAGATGAATGGGGACAATGGGGAGATGAATGGAGTGACCCATGGTCTCCCTCCATAACTCCTCTCTCTCTTTTCCTCTTTATCTCTCCTCCATTAAGGAGAAAACTCCAATTTTATCTCTCCTAGTCATCCCCTCCGAAATTTAGGTGGCATCCCACATAAATATCAGCCTCTTAAAGTTAATGGGCCACTCAAGTTGGGCTTAGCCCAAGTGGCTTGGGCTTTGTTAGGTCATTTAGGCTAGTTTTACCTATTTTAGGGTTGAGTTGACTTTAGTCAATTTTACCATTTGGGTTGACCCCAATGGGTCCTTGGTGACCCATTGGCCTCCCCTAAGGTTTAGGGAGACTTGGATGGGGTTTGTTTGACACTTTGGTGGTCACTTGATCCTTATTTAGGGCATTTTAACCACATTAGAGTTTAAGTTTACTTTGGTCAACTTTACCACTTGAGGTTACCCAAATGGGTACTTAGTGACCCAATGTACCTCTTAAAGGGTTAAGGATGTTTAGGTGGGGTCATATTGGCAAGTTGGAGGTCCCTTGACCTATATAGGTCACTTTGACTATTTTAGGGTTAGGGTTGACTTTAGTAAACTTGATCACTCTAGTTGACCCCAATGGGTCCTTGGTGACCCAATGAACCTTCTAAAGGGCTATGGATGTTATGGTGGGGTCAAAGAGTCAAGGTGAGGCCCTAAAGTCAAACCCTAGGTTAGATAGTTGGAATGTGTTATTTGCAGATCATGGTGATCTTACCTTCATTCCTAGATTCACTTAGTCTTATTGGGCTTCCTAGGGGTCTAGTTGTTTGAGGGATGTTACACTATTTCTCGCTTGGCTCTCCAGCACTTGCACATGGAAAACCCACCGCAATGGTGGCAAACAAGGAAACGGTCAACATTCAGCTGACCAATTCATAACGACCCTACCCCTTTTCTTGGGCAGTAGTATTCCTTCCCTGCAGGCATAGCATTTCACAAGAAGCCATATCACAAGATGTGCACTCACGCACAATCAATATATCACAAACGTTGGCCACGCGGGCCTACGCTCCGTGCACTCAGGGCACATTCTCGGTGTACCAGAAAACCAGGGTTCCACCACCGTTCTCAGGACTCAAACCCAACGGTAAACTTTGAGCATTCATGCTCCGCGGCTTACGACCGGAGACTTTAGTCTTGATGGTGTACAGCCCAAGACTCTCATTACGTGAACCTTACGTACGCTAATTGTAACACCCCCGAAACTCAAAAGAGGGACGGGTGACGTTTTAAGCCCAGTCTGGGTTTTGGAGCAGGTGTCACGGGCGTGATACGGGCATGTCACGGTCTTTTCACGGGCGTGACACGGGCGTGTCACGGGCGTGATACGGGCGTGTTCGGCCACGGGTCATGTGGTCGACGTTTTGACGATCGGCGATCGTCGAGTTGAGGCACACGGCCTTGGACACGGGCGTTTCCCAGGGCGTGTCACTTTGGGCAGTTTTCTGAGTCATGCACACAGGACATGACACGGGCCAAGACACGGGTGTGTCGCATGCGACACGGGCGTGTCGGGTGCCGTGTCGAAGGCCGTGTCCTTCTCGGGTTGGGAAAGCTGGCCGATTGCACACGGGGGGCGTGACACGGGTCTCGACACGGGCATGTCACATGTGACACGGGCGTGTTGGAGGCCGTGCCGAATGCCATGTGTTGGTTTTCGAGTCGGTCGAGGCGGCGAATGGGTGATACGGCCAGGCACACGGCCATGTTGAAACCCATGTTCGGCCCCAGATTTTGTATTTTAGGCCAAATCGTGGCCGTTCGTTCCCTCGGATTTGGATCAAACGGTGGGGGCTGTTGCTGGGATGTTATATCTGGGAATAGGGTTTAGAAACCCTCATTCCCTTTGGTTGGTTCTCTCTCTAAGAGTTAGAGAGAGGAGAGAGCTTGGAGGAGGAAGAAGAAGCTAGATCCGGTCACCGGCGGAGCTTCGGAGCTCCAAATCATGATCCGAGTCCGGATCCGCGAAGGCGAGGCCGATACGGTGCTTTCCATCCGGCTAGATCGTCATGGTGCTGAGGCAAAGCGCAAGGGTAACGATTCTCTTCTTGAGCATGTGAAGCTCTTCTTCCTTTGCATGGGAAAACCCCTCTCCCGCGAGTGTGCGGCGAGATCGTGGTATTCCTTGGGGTAGATATGTGAAGTCCCCCTTATTAGAGTCCGGAATCGTAGTACGGACATTGGCATGATGTGTGAAGCCTACCCGGACGTGTTGGTCCGGATCGGTGATGATTTGCTATGCATTATTGGCCGGAGAAGACTCCGAGCGTTGTGTTTGTTTTCGGGTTGCTATGCGGTAGAATGCACCAGGGAATCTGGGGGATTAACCCCGAGGTGCACCCGGAAATCTGGACGGAAACGCATTTCTGTCATATCGGTGGCCTGGGAGCCAATCGGGTACATAGTGGAGCTATGTACCATGTTTGATCGTTATTTGGGACTGGGGAAGCTTAGTCCGCGTCAAAGGACTAATGGCAATGGCGGGGTGAGCAACGGGCTGGTGTACCCCTAACCGCTCCACCTGCTCGGTTAAAGCGACCTAAAGTTTTACGTAGGACTTACCGAGGTTTGGAGATCGAGTCTAGGCTGTGGCTGAGAAGACTAAATGCTCACAAGATTGCCACCCTAGGGGTGGTGGTGGAGTCGAGGACCGGACGGGGTTTGGACTGGCTTCGCCAAATAAGTGCCCTGAGAGCACGGGGTGTACGGCCGTGTGAGCGTGCACCTGTGATGTGATGCTTATTTTGCTATGTTGCTTGTTTTGCTAACAAGTGCAGGGAAGAATCTTTGCCGCCCCGGTTTGGGGGCGGAATCGTTATAATTTGGTCAGCATAGCTGACCGTTGCCTTTGTTTACCACCGTGCGGTGGATTATTTCTTGCAGGTGCTGCAGAGCCGAGAGGTAAATAGCGGGCTAAAGCCCAAGTTGCTGTGCCGGCCCTCGAAGGCCAAGTTTTGAGTGTTTTCCTTTTTGTACTCATTTGTAGACGGCCTGCGTGCCGAGGTTTGGAAGACACTTTTATTAAGCAACTCTTGTAAGGCCACAAGGCTATTTCCGTTTTGTGTATTATACATTCCTATGGGTTTGTGTAGTGGACATTCTTGCTTGGCAGGGTTCTTTATTCTTTGCAACCTTAATAAATTGCTCCCGCTAGGTGTTGTGTAGGATGTTGTGATTGGTTGAATGATTTCAATATGTAACAACCCGGTCTGTCCGTAGTATATGGCATCGTGCCCCGGCCGGACCTACTGTTTTATACTATTCGACGGATAGGGGTGTTACAAATTGATATCAGACTCCTGGTTTCGGTCAAGCTTAAATGAATTCGTGGACGAATTCACTATAAGGGGTGGTGAGCACATGTGTGTGCGTCATCGTTATAACATGAAAAGAACCCTTGAATGTCCACTTAGGAATGAAAATACACATGTTTAAGGAACCTACGTGTTCCTATAATTTCTTTTTGCAAATTTTGTTCAGTCACTTATGGTGTTTTGAACGGCTATAGGTGTCCGGAAGTGGAGCGTGGCATTCTGAACACACATTTGCTGAGCAAAGTACGACACCAAGTAACATTCCTGAGACCCCTATGTCTCTGGAAACCATAAGAAGGGTGGTTGAAGCGGTATTCGCTGTGACCAACGCACAACATAGAGTAATGTGCAACACTTTGTCCCTGAGATGGCCCCAACATCAGGCGGTACGTTGGAGCAAAGGGCATTTGGGGGTCCAGTAGAGCAGCAGATGAGCATGACTGTGGTGCAGGGAGCGCATTCAGTTGACGCATATTTGTAGACGTTCCTTATGTAAAGGCGCCACCCAGGCTTTGAATGGGAAAGCGAGCAATCTATAGTTGATAGATTTTATAATGGTCTACGCAGCGAGTTGCGTATCCTACTGCTAGGACCAAAGTTATTGGGATTCCGAGCTTTGGTGGAGTCGGCTAGAGCTTTGGAGGTGGAGTTGGGGAAAACTCACCAAGTACCAGTGGATAGGGTACCAAACCCTACAGATCCTATAAGGACTGTCTATCGAAAGATGCCGAGAAAGGAGGCTGGGTCATCTACTACCCGAACTACCCTCAATTGTTATTCTTGTGGCAAGAAAGGGCATCTCGTCAGAGAGTGTTGGGAGAGTACTCAGAAGACAAGGAAAGTTTTGGCAGGAGCAGTTGAAGCCCCTGGTGTAAAGGAAACGATGTTCAAAATGCCAACCTCAAAATCTGGGTACCGTAGGTGGCATAAGAAGGCGAGGAGGTCGGGTCTAGTCCCTTCCTCTAGCACATCTGGAGCGACTACAGTTCAAACCCCGGATGCATGCTTTATTTGTGGAAAGCCGGGGCACTATGCCAGGGATTGTTGGAGTGGACGCCCAATGTCCAAAAAGAAGTCGGGGTCGATATCTGAAGAGAAAGGCAAGGCTGTGGCGTCCGCCGCATCGCTGTTTACTCCGGCCCAACCGGGAGTGAACATCCTTGGCCAGCAGGAGGTCATGTGGCCGACTGTCGGGTCGTCAGGTATGGTTTAATTGTTAGCAACCTTGCTTCTTGCCTTATGCGTATTTACTTAGAACTTGAAGTTCTAGGCTTTATTTTGGAATCTTGGTAATCCGGATGGGTTATTACCCAGTAGTCGTCCAGTGCGCGTGGAGATATAGTCTGTGGGGTAAGAGTCTTATTGAAAGTCAAGGATTCGACTTGCTAGCATCGCTGTTGCCGTTAGTAGAGTTTGACGTCATCCTTGTTATGGACTAGCTGTTGGGGCAGAAGGCTTTTATCGTTTGCAACCGCAAAGAGACCTAGCTGGGTGATGGGCAAGAGACAACATTTGCGGAACTGAAGGGATCGAGCAGGACACTAACGTCTGCCCTCCCGGTGGTCAAGACAGTTTTGTGTTGGTACAAAGCTATTTTTCACGTTAGTGGAGGCTGTAACGCCGAAGTCCACTCTGGGTAGTATCCCAGTGGTTTTTGAGCTCCCGATGTGTTCCCGAACAACCTCCCTGGAGCCCCACCGTAGCGAGAGATCGATTTCACGATTGAGTTGTGCCAGGTGCTAAACCTGTGTCACGCTCTCCTTATAGGCTGATGCCTAAGGTGTTAGTGGAGTTAAAGGTTCAACTAGAAAAGTTGATGGAGCAAGGGTATGTGCTTCCAAGCTCGTTGCCTTGGAGCGCACCGGTCCTCTTTACTCGGAAGAAGGACGGGAGCTTGCAATTTCGTATTTGTTGCAGAGAGCTGTGTAAGTTTGCAGAAATAGGACAAGTACTCGATCCAAATGATCGATGACCTTCTGATCAGTTAGTCGGGTCTTCGGTGGACTCAGTAGTAGATCGTAAGTCCGGTTACCCTCATCTGAGAATAAGGGTAAGTGTTATCGCAAAGGCGGTGTTAAGCACGAGTGATGAGCAATCCGAGTCTACGATCGTGTTGTCTTGGCAGTCAAGTGTGGCAACAGTGTTCATAGACCGGATGAACGGAACGTTCATGGAGTACCTAGTCCAGTTTGTGATCGTCTTCATCGACGACACATTGGGGGTAATTTTAGTGCGAAGGGTATCGCTTCTGAATATCTACTCTTGGTTTTGTGGACGCTAAGAAGGAACCATGTATACACCAAGTTCTCCGAACTCGAGTCTTGGGTTATCCTCGTAGCGCATCTTGGTCCTTTAGTTGGTAGAGTGAGGTCATGTGGGTCCAGCGTTGTTAGTCACAATACGAGGGTGGCCTGCGTTGTCTCGGTAGCGGAAATCCAGAGTTTCGGTTGTGGTTGGCTACTACAGGCGCTTCGTAGAGGACTTCCCGTGGATAGTATTACCCCTCGCGTCGTTGTCAAGGAAAAGCTTAAAAGGATTGCTTAGATGCGCGAGTACGCCCAAGCTGTGAAGGGTTAAAGAGTTGGTCAACCGCGGTGCCAGTGTTAAGTTCGCCGAGTGGAACCAGAGGCTGTGAGATCTACGGCACTGCCTTAGGGAGCGGATTAGACTGCGTGCTGCTACAGCGTGGTAATGTTGTGGTCTATGGCTCGCATTAGTTGCAAGAGCACGAGGGGTATTGTCCAGTCCGTCATCTGGAGTTCGTGGCCGTGTGTTTTGCACAAAAGCTAGGGATGCTTTATGTGTATGGTGCAAAAGTCGGTGTCTGTACCGATCCTATGAGCCTGATACATCGGTGAGATCGAAAGGATCTGAAATTGAGGCAGCAAAAATGGATGGATTTCCTGGGGGACTATACGTTCGAAAGTTATTTTGTGCTCATTGTAAGGCAATGTATTGCGGATGCGTTGAGTCGTAGGGCTTCCGCCCAAGCCAACTAGTTGTAGTTTTCATGTTGAGGGTTTGACCCGGAATTTGGAAGATGTTAGCTATCTCTTGCGTTGACAAGCAGACTAGCGTCGAAGCATAACTGAACTGGTCGGAAGTCCAGTATGACCTGGCTGATCGTAGTTGGCAGACTATGGTTTGTGTAGCTGCATGAAGGAAATCATAGGTGCGGCTCGGTGGGTCAAAATCCCAAGCCGACGGTTATAGCTAGGCTACCAAGGAAAGACAATCATTTGTGCAGCCCAAGCATGGGTAATTTATGGGTGGAATTATGATACGTCTTACCAAGTACTCAACTCGCTTAGGAGGCACAAGTTGTGCCGATATCTAAGAAATTGCTTTGGTGGCCGGGGCTCAAGAGAGTCGTAGCGTTGTTTGTGGCTAAGTGTCAGCCTTGCGCCTTAGTGAAGGCAGAGTGCCAAGTGCCGGGGAATTCGTGAATCCTTGTCTAGTTCGGAATAGAAGTTCGACTGGACTGTGGGCATGGTTTGCCAAAGTCACAGTGGGGTAGCGACGCCGTGTGGGTAATCGTAATTGTGTTAACTTTAGTGTCGCACTTCATTCCGCATAGGAAGGATAATTCGGCAGAGTAACTGGCAAATGTGTTTGGATAACATAGTTAGACTACATTGTGTGCCCCGCAACATCGTGAGCAATCGAGGTGGGCGTTCTACGTCCAATGATTGGAGGTGTTTACAGAATGTGCTGGAGACTAAGCTGTAGTTTAGTCAAGTCTTACATCCGCAGACAGATGAGCAGACCGAGTGGGTCAACAGGACGTTGGAGGACGTGCTTCGCATGTGCATTCTGGACTTCGGGAAGCAGTGAGAAGGCCATCTGTTTTGGTAAAGTTTGCGTACAACTTTAGCTACCAAGCGAGCATACAAATGGCGCTCTTCGAGATCCTATGAGGTTGAGGTTATCGCATGCCATTGTAGAGGCTAGAAATGGATGGCACGAAGTTGTATTTAAAGCAAGAGATGGTAAACACTACCCCTTTGGTACGAACCATATGAGAACTGTTTCTAATCGCTCAGGGGAGGCAGGCTAAGTACTTTAATGCCACGTATCGGAATGTGGAGCTATCTGATGGCGTATAGGAAGTTATTGTCGTTCAAGAGTGTTTCACGGGAGCGACGCTTGGGGAAAGCTGAGCCCGGTATACCTTGGACCACCTGAGATTTCTAGAGCGGTTTGGTGAGGCGGCGCCAGAGCCTTCGAACTTTATCGTGAGTGATCAAGTTTTGGTGGACAAAAGGTTGACGTCTAGGGTCAAACCTTTTCATTTTGGAGTCCGTGAAGTCGAGTGACTTCGTCTCGAGGAATTCAAGATAGTCGTGGTCCGGTGGGGTCAATTGCGATAGCAAGGAGCTCTCTTAGGAATGAGAGCAATCTATGCTGGTTGTGTACCCGGAGTTGATCCGCCTGGGTACCGTTGAGAGTTTCTGTTTTCTCTCCTTTAGTAATTTCGTGGATGAAATTCTTTTAAGGGGGGGGGGGGAGAGTTGTAACACCCCCGAAACTCAAAAGAGGGACGGGTGACGTTTTAAGCCCAGTCTGGGTTTTGGAGCAGGTGTCACGGGCGTGATACGGGCGTGTCACGGGCATGACACGGGTGTGTCACGGGCGTGACACGGGCGTGTTCGGCCACGGGTCATGTGGTCGACGTTTTGACGATCGGCGATCGTCGAGTTGAGGCACACGGCCTTGGACACCGGCGTGTCCCAGGGCGTGTCACTTTGGGAAGTTTTCTGAGTCATGCACACGAGACATAACACGGGCCAAGACACGGGCGTGTCACATGCGACACGGGCGCGTCGGGTGCCGTGTCGAAGGCCGTGTCCTTCTCGAGTTAGGAAAGCTGGCCGATTGCACACGTGGGGCATGACACGGGTCTCGACACGAGCGTGTCACATGTGACACGAGCGTGTCGGAGGCCGTGTCGAATGCCGTGTGCTGGTTTTCGAGTCAGTCGAGACGGCGAATGGGTTACACGGCCAGGCACACGGCCGTGTTACAACCCGTGTTCGGCCCCAGATTTTGTATTTTAGGACTAATCGTGGCCGTTCGTTCCCTTGGATTTGGATCCAACGGTGGGGGGCTGTTGCTGGGATGTTATATCCAGGAATAGGGTTTAGAAACCCTCATTCCCTTTGGTTGGTTCTCTATCTAAGAGTTAGAGAGAGGAGAGAGCTTGGAGGAGGAAGAAGAATCTAGATCCGGTCACCGGCGGAGCTTCAGAGCTCCAAATCACGATCCGAGTCCGGATCCACGAAGGCGAGGCCGATACGGTGCTTTCCATTTGGCTAGATCATCATGGTGCCGAGGCAAAGCGCAAGGGTAACGATTCTCTTCTTGAGCATGTGAAGCTCTTCTTCCTTTGCATGGGAAAACCCCTCTCCCGCGAGTGTGTGGCGAGATCGTGGTATTCCTTGGGGTAGATATGTGAAGTCCCCCTTGTTAGAGTCCGAAATCGTAGTACGGACATAGGCATGATGTGTGAAGCCTACCCGGACGTGTTGGTCCGGATCGGTGATGATTTGCTATGCATTATTGGACGGAGAAGACTCCGAGCATTGTATTTGTTTTCGGGTTGCTATGCGGTAGAATGCATCAGGGAATCTGGGGGATTAACCCCGAGGTGCACCCGGAAATCTGTACGGAAATGCATTTCTGTCATATCGGTGGCATAGGAGCCAACCGGGTACATAATGGGGCTATGTACCATGTTTGATCGTTATTTGGGACTGGGGAAGCTTAGTCCGCGTCAAAGGCCTAATGACAATGGCGGGGTGAGCAACGGGCTTGTGTACCCCTAACCGCTCCACCTGCTCGGTTAAAGCGACCTAAAGGTTTACGTGGGACTTACCGAGGTTTTGAGATCGAGTCTAGGCTGAGGCTGTGAAGACTAAATGCTCACAAGATTGCCACCCTAGGGGTGGTGGTGGAGTCGAGGACCGGACGGGGTTCGGACTGGCTTCGCCGAATAAGTGCCCTGAGAGCACGGGGTGTACGGCCGTGTGAGCATGCACATGTGATGTGATGCTTATTTTGCTATGTTGCTTGTTTTGCTAACAAGTGCAGGGAAGAAGCTTTGCCGCCCCGGTTTGGGGGCGGAATCGTTATAATTTGGTCAGCATAGCTGACCGTTGCCTTTGTTTACCACCGTGCAGTGGATTGTTGCTTGCAGGTGCTGCGGAGCCGAGAGGTAAATAGCGGGCTAAAGCCCAAGTTGCTGTGCCGGCCCTCGAAGGCCAAGTTCTGAGTGTTTCCTTTTTGTACTCATGTGTGACTTGCCTGCGTGCCGAGGTTGGGAAGACACTTTTATTAAGCAACTCTTGTAAGGCCATACGGCTATATCCGTTTTGTGTATTATACATTCCTATGGGTTTGAGTAGTGGACATTCATGTTTGGCAGGGTTCTTTATTCTTTGCAACCTTAATAAATTGCTTCCGCTAGGTGTTGTGTAGGACATTGTGATTGGTTGAATGGTTTCAATACGTAACAACCCGGTCTGTCCGTAGTATATAGCGTCGGGCCCCGGCCGGACCTACTGTTTTATACTATTCGACGGATAGGGGTGTTACACCAATATACCAGGCACTCATGTCAGACAACCATAATGCAGATACAGTTCAGCCCTTCCCGTTGCTCAATTAGCCAGTTCAAAGTCTAGACTGACGCGGGTCGGCATCCCCTTGTCCATTCGGCTCACCGACCTTTAAGAGCGCATAACTCACAGTAGCCACAATTTCCCTGAAGGACTGTCCTCACAATCAAATTGGGAGTTATTGCCAACGTTCATCACGATCGCTTGGCGGGATCAACAAAAACACTTTCTGTGCCCAAACTCAACCCAAACCCTGCAGCATCCTGTAGTGCCAACAAATATCACACCAACTTCGAAAGTATTTTTCCTAGCACTCCATTCCAGTACTTCCTTTTACTCCATTTCACAGGCACAACTCACCGACTCCATAAAATATTCATTTATACGCTGAGTATTCTCCGGTGCGCAAAAGAAAACATCACCAATCCAGACCAACCTGTCCAGATGGGCTTCACACATCATGCCCATTCCGTATTGCACATTTCCGGATCTATATGCAAGACTTTTTGGGGATTTCAAGAATCAACCCAACGGAAAGCTCTTAACATTCCACCTTTTGGTGGGGGAAATCCATGCACATGCCAAAATAAGGAATTCACTACGCTCTATCCAGGAGAGGCTACTGATAGCCCAAGATAGGCACACAAAGTATTACAACGCCAAGCACTGAAACGTAGTGTTTGCGGTTGACGATTGGGTATATTTGAAAATCAAGCCATTCAAGGGCGTATCCAGGATTCAACACTTGAAAAAGTTAAGTCTGAGATATCTTGGTCCATTTGAGGTGGTGGAGCGAATTGGGGAAGTTGCCTATCGGCTAGCTATTTTGGCAGAATTGAGTGGATTACATGAAAGCCGTAAAAGATCCAGCTCAAGTGATTGCGTATGATCACATGCCGGTCAAATCTTGGCTAATGACGAAGGTTAGGCCCATTTAGATTGAGGGTAAGGCGATTAAGCAGCTGCGGAACAAGACAATAGGGATGGTAAAGGTCCGATGAGACAACTATGGCCGTGAGGAGCTAACATGGGAGTGGGAGCAAACCATGCGTGCTTAATTTCTCGAATTGTTTGTATAAAATGTTGTAGCTTTTCTTTGTTGAAGACAATATAAGTTATAAAATCTTTGTTGTTGTTTTCTGGGTACTGTATGCAAATTTCGGTACGAAATTTTTTTGTAAGGAGGGGAGGATTATAACACCCCAAACGGTACAGATTTTCGTCGAGCGGGGCTCGATGGGGGACATCGAGCGGGGCTCGACGGGGGCCATCGAGCGGGGCTCGAGCGGGGGCCGTCGAGCGGGGGTCGTCGAGCGGGGCGGGGGTCGTCGAGCGGGGCTCGAGCGGGGGTCGTCGAGCGGGGGTCGAGCGGGGGTCGTCGAGCGGGGGTCGAGCGGGGGTCGTCGAGCGGGGCTCGAGCGGGGGTCGTCGAGCGGGGGTCGTCGAGCGGGGCTCGAGCGGGGGTCGTCGAGCGGGGGTCGTCGAGCGGGGGTTGTCAAGCGGGGCTCGAGCGGGGGTCGTCGAGCGGGGGTCATTGAGGGGGGCTCGAGCGAGGGTTATCGAGCGGGGCTCGAGCGGGGGTTGTCGAGCGGGGCTCGAGCGGGGCTCGAGCGGGGCTCGAGCGGGGCTCGAGTGGGGGTCGTCGAGCGGGGCTCGAGCGGGGGTCGTCGAGCGGGGATCGTGAGGGGGTCATCGAGAGGGGCTCGAGCGGGGGTCGTTGAGCGGGGGTCGTTGAGCGGGGGTCGTCGAGCGGGGGTCGTCGAGCGGGGTTCGAGCGGGGGTCGTCGAGCGGGGCTCGAACGAAGGTCGTCGAGCGGGGCTCGACGGGGGTCGTCGAGCGGGGTTCAACGGGGGTCGTCGAGCGGGTCTCGACGGGGGTGGTCGAGCGGGGCTCGACGGGGGTCGTCGAGCGGGGCTCGACGGGGGTCGTCGAGCGGGGCTCGAGGAAACGCATCGAGCCGAGCTGAGGAAACGCGTCGAGCCGAGCTGAGCGGAGATCGTTGAGCGGAGCTCGATGAAGGTCGTCGAGCGGAGATCGATAAAGGTTGTTGAGCTGAGCTTGACAAAAAAGCGTCGAGCAGAGCTCGGCGATTTTGGATCGACTCGTGTAAGGCGGATGATTTGCGGCCACTGAGAGGTGAATTACTTTCAACCCGAGATATTGCTTGGTTTTGTTCATTTTATCATGTGCCTGGGATGTAATCAGAGGCCTCTTATGCAGACGAATAGAAAGTAGGAAATCATTATTTCATTTTCCTTTCTTTCGCTTCCCGAGTTCTGGAGCGGAGAACTCTCGGCTGGAGCTAGGATTTCTGAGGTTGCTGAAGAAGGTCTTGTGGCCGAAAACAAGATATGAAGCTATAATCGCGAAGGGGAAAGTGAGGCGCTCATTTCCACCCTCGTAGAAATGCTTTGCCATGGTTCCAAATAGAACGTCAAGGGTAACGATCTTCCTTATTCTGGTTGCCGGGTTTAAAGAAAGACATAACACATTACATGGCTAAATGTCAAACCTGTGGCTTGTTGAAAGATGAATTCCAGAAGCCCGGAGTTTTCCTGAAGTCGCTACCTATTCTGGAATGGAAGTTTGATAATATTTCAATGGATTTCGTACACGGTTTGCTGAGATCTCAACACGGTAATGATTCGGTTTGGGTGATCGTAGACCGGTTGACTAAAGTGGCTCACTTCATTCAAAACAAGAGGGACGATTCAGTGGAAGTCTTGGCGAAGATTTATGTTGAGCAAATAGTATGATTGCACAGTATCCCCCATATCATCGTAAGTAATCGAGACGGGCGTTTCACTTCGAATTATTGGAGGCTAATCCATCAGTTGTTGGGGACAAAGTTAACATTCAGTACTGCCTTTCATCCACAAACGAATGGCCAGACTGAGAGGACCAACAAAACGATGGAGGACATGCTCCGAATGTGTACCTTGGATTTTGGGAAGAGATGGGAAGATCATCTCTATATGGTAGAGTTCTCTTACAATAATAGCTATCAAGCTAACATAAATATGGCACCGTTTGAAGATTTGTATGGTAGGAAATTCCGTATACCATTAGCTTGGGCGGAAACAGACAAATCTAAATTATATAAGCGTATGGATGTCGAAGAGGCTAATTCGACGCGACAACGTTTCCCTTCTCGGGAGTGTAATGAATATCAAAGGTCTACCCGAGGAACTCCATCCACCTTCTTTGTCGCATATTGAGATCTTTCTGATCCAATTGGTACTTTAGACTCTTATGGTCCATGAATATATCCACTTTCACTCCATAAAAATAGTGACGCCATAATTTAAGTGAAAAAATCACCGCCGCCAGCTCCATGTCGTGGACAGGATAGTTTTGCTCATGCACTTTCAACTGTCGTGAACCACACACTATCACTTTTCTAAATTGAAGAAGAACGCAACCTAAGCCGCTCCCTGGTGCATCACTATAAATCTCATAGCCGTCTGTACCACATGACGATGTCAAAACAGACGCTATGGTCAAACGAATTTTTAGCTCATCAAAATCTCGCGCGCACTCCGGCGTCCAGACGAACTTCTGATCCTTCCTCGTTAATGTGGTAAGAGGCAAAGCGATCCGTGAGAAGTTTTCTACGAAATGTCTGTAGTAGCCTGCCAGTCCAAGGAAACACCTGACTTCAGCCACCGAAGACAACACTGGACACTCCCGTATGGCTCTTATCTTTGACGGATCCACCAAAATTCTATCTCCACTCACCATATGGCCAAGAAAAGTCACTGACGATAGCAAGAACTCACACTTTGAGAACTTGACATAGAGCTTGTTTCTCCTCAGGGTGTGCAACACCATCCGTAAATGGTTCGCATGGTCTGCTTCAGATTGAGAGTACACTAAGATATCATCAATGAATACAATCACAAATAAATCCAAGTACTCTCGAAAAGTGTGGTGCATTAAGTCCATGAACACCAATGGCGCATTACATAGCCCAAATGACATTACAGTGAACTCATAATGATCGTAGCGTGTTCCAAACGTTGTCTTGGGAATGTCAGCTTCTCGAATCCTCAACTGGTAATACCTAGATTTTAAGTCCAATTTAAAATAGACGGTTGATCCCACTAGCTGATCAAACAAGTCATCAATTCGAGGTATTGGATACTTGTTCTTCTCCGTCAGCTTATTCAATTCGCGATAATGGATGCACCACCGTAGACTACCGTCCTTCTTTTTCACAAAGAGAACAGGTGCACTCCAAGATGACATACTTGGGTATATATAACCCTATTCCAGCAACTCTTGTCATTGAACCTTAAGTTCTTCCATCTCCTTTGGAGCTACACACTATGGCGAGCGGGCCACAAGTTTCGCACCTAGCACCAGATAAATAGCGAAGTCAATCTCCTACTGGGGCGGTAACCTAGGAAGATCTTTAGGAAACACATCAGCAAACTCTGATACAATCAGAACGCCACTCACAATAGCCTTTGGCTCAACAACCTGAATAAGCATGAAGAATTACTCCGAGCCCTTCCGAACAACATTGACGACTTGGAGAGCAGACATCAAAATCCTGCTCGCTCCTCGCATACCAGCGAACTTAGTCTCAAGCTCGGTATTTTGACCTAGTGTGACTTTGTTTGAGTTGCAATCAATAGAGGCACGCTGCTCCAAAAGCCAATCAATACCAAAGATCACATACAACTCAGATATCGGCAGCAAGGATGCATCCAACGCAAAATCCTGACTTCCTATCTGCACCATCACGTAGCAAGCCCTAACATCATGCATTATGCATCCGTTAGGAAACAATACCTTCACACTATCTGCCGTCATACGACTAGGTACTCCGATTCGTACTACGAAGTCCTTAGATAGAAATGAATGCGAAGCACCCGTATCAAATAATGCTCTCGCCAAACAGTCCCGAATCAGGACAAAGCCTAAGACAAACATATCATACACAAGCTACATACAAGGTATGAAGTATGAAAAGTAATAAACCAATATCTTAGTTCGTACATATGACGACGTCATTTTGCTTTATGACCTCCTGTTGGCCAAGATTATACACTCGGGGCTCCGCCTGGGATGCAGAAGACTCCACCACTGCCTTTCCCTTATCAGCATATGACGCTCCTGTCTTCTTTTCAACCTTTGGCGAACCAACCTAACAATCACGGGCTATATGGCGCACTCTACCACAAGTATAGCCGGTACGAGACACTTGCCTCGAAGTTGCTCCCGATGCAACTATAGAAGGAGCCTGTCTAGAAGACTTGGATCTCTTACTCCACTTCCTTTGGTAGTTCGATTTTTCAGGACGCGGCGCTTTGAACTCGGATTTTGTCACAGTCAAGTCCCTTTTTCCCTGTACCCACTTCATATCCTTCTCCAACGCACGAGACATATCAACCAACGCTTGAAACCCTTGGTTCACCGAACTCAAGAGCAGGAATCTCAACTCATCCCGCAACCCTTCGTAAAACCTATTAGTTTTATGCTCTTCGTCAGCGAAGATAGACCCCGCATAGCGTCCCAACCATGTAAACTCATGCAAGTAGGTATCAACACTACTTTCTCCTTGAGTTAAATGCTGTAACTCATTTTCCATGGTGATGCGCTTTGCTGATGGCAAGTTCTTTGCTAGGAAAAGTCTCGAAAACTCCTCGATAAAGACTTCTGCTAGTTGTCTGCCCACTAAGTGGTGCAACTCTATCTCATCCCACCATAGCCGAGCCTCTCCTTCAAACAAGAAGGTGGCCAAAGTGACTTTCTGTTCCTCCTCCGTCCTTATCGCCGTCAATATTCACTTGACGCACGATAACCAATCCTCCGCCTGCGTTGGGGATCCCACACCCGTAAACATAGGAGGATTGAAGCTCATAAACTGCTTCAACTTCCGTTCAACTGATCGAGGATCAACAGCCTCAACAGGTTCTGGCCTTACACCAACCCATTCTGGCACTATTGCAGGCTGCGCCTGCCCAATAGGCTATGCATGAATCATTGCAAATAGCACCTCAGCAACTAAGCGTACAGTCTCCATAGAAGGAGGAGGTATAGACACCTCAGCTAGTGCCACACTCTCATTATAACGCTGGGGCTCAGACGTCTCAACACCACTTCGAGTCACCTACAGGTGGACACGACACACTTTAGAGACTTTGCACAAGCAATAAAAACAATATAGGAACGCACAGTTTCCTCAAATAGATTTATTTGCATTCCTTAGTGGACATTCTTGAGTTCATTTATGTTAAAGAGGGTCGCACTTACACGTGCTCGCCACCCCATAAAAGAATTCGGCCACGAATTCGAAAGAGGAAGACCGAGACAAGCTGATACCAAATTGTAACGACCCCATCCGTTAAATAACATATAATAGAAGGTCCGGCCAGGGCCCCACACTATATGCCACAAACAGACGGCGAGGTTACAGGTTAATACCAATTATTATTCGCATCCTAACCTAGAGCATGCTAACGGAAGCTTTAAAGTTATTTGAACTCAAGCAATCATGAATGTCCACTATATATTTAAACAACCACATTTATATATAACTCCAAGTAACGTATACAAAATACACAAAAGTTTGGTCTTAAGGCCTTATAGTTAAGTTTCACAGGTGTGGATTACAAACATCGGCACACAGGCTGGCCACACATGAAAACAATAATGTTCTTCACTCAGCCTTCGAGGGCCAGTATCAACAGCAAGGTCTTCAGCCCGCTATTTCCCGCTCGGCTCTCTAACACCTGCACATGGACATCCCACCGCAATGGTGGCAAACAAGGCAACGGTCAGCATTCAGCTGACCAATTTATAATGACCCTACCCCTTTATCGGGGCAGTGGTATTCCTTCCATACAAGCATAACATTTCACAAGCAGATATATCATAAGATGTGCACTCACCCACAATCAATATATCACAAGCGTCGGCCACGCGACCCGATGGTCCGTACACTCAGGGCACATTCTCGGTGTACCGGAAAACCAGGGTCCCACCACCGTTCTCAGGCCTCAAACCCAACGGTAAACTTTGAGCATTTATGCTCCACGGCCTACGGACGGAGACTTTAGTCTTGATGGCGTACAACCCAAGACTCTCATTATATTAACCTGATGAACGCCAATATCCCAGGCACTCATGTCAGACAACCATAATGCGGATATAGTTCAGCACTTTCCCATTGCTCAAATTGCCAGTTCAAAATCTAGACAAACGCTGGTCGGCATCCCCTTGTCCGTTCGGCTCACTGGCCTTTAAGATCGCATAGCTCAAAATAGCCACAACGTCCTCAAAGGACTGGACTCATAATCAAATTGGAAGTTAGTGCCAACGTTCGTCAAGATCGCTTTGTGGGGTCAACAAAAACTCTCTTTCTGCACCCAAACTCAACCCAAACCCTGCAGCATCCTGCAGTGCCAACAAATAACACACCAACTTCGAGGGTATATTTCCTGGCACTCCATTCAAGTACTTCATGTTACTCCATTTCACAGACACAACCCACCGACTCCACAAAATACTCGTTTATACGCGGAGTCTTCTCCGGTGTGCAAAAGAAAACATCACCAATCCAGACAAACCTGTCCAGATGGGCTTCACACAATATGCCTATTCCGTACTACACATTTCCGGATCTATATGCAAGACTTTTTGGGTATTTCAAGAATCAACCCAACAGAAATCCCTAAACATTCCACCTTTTGGTGGGGGAAATCCATGCACATGCCAAAATATGGACTTCACATGTCCAAGAAGGAAGATCATTACCATTTACGTTCTCTTTTGAGCCATGACAAAGCGTTTTTACGCAGGTGGAAATGAGCGCCTCACTTTCTCCTTCGCGATTATAGCTTTAGATCTTGTTTTCGGCCACAAGACATTCTTCAGCAACCTCAGCAACCCTAGCTCCAACCGAGAGTTCTCCGCTCCAGAACTCGGGAAGAGAAAGAAAGGAAAAGGAAATAAAGATTTCCTCCTTTATATTCGTCTGCATAAGAGGCCTCAAACTACATCCTATCCACACGATAAAATCAACAAAACCAAGCAATGGCTCGGGTTGAAAGAAATTCACCGCTCAGTCGCCGCAAATCATCTGCCTAACATGAGTTGCACAAAAATCATTGAGCTTCGCTCGATGCTTTTCGTTGAGCTCAGCTCGACGACCTTCGTTGAGCTTGGATTGACGATCTCCGCTCCGCCTTTGGGATGATGATAGGACAAAATCATCGAGCTCCGTTCGACGACCCTCATCGAGCTTCGCTCGACGAAAATTTGTACCGTTTGGGGTATTACATCGTGTATGAAGAGCAATCTTTTGGGTGAAGAGTTGTGGGAAGTTGTCGGTTGTAACATCCCTCAAACGACTATACCCCCTAGGAGTGGTTTTGTCATGACCAAGTCATGACAAAACCCTAGAAAGCCTAAGGGAGGCCAATATGTCGCTAAGGACCCATTACTGTCAACCAAAAAGAGGCCAAGTTGACTCAAGTCCTAGGATCATCGAGTGAGTCGACAAGACTCGACGAGTAGATCAGGTATCTACTTAGACAAGTTTTTGGGCTCGGGCGTTTAGTGCGTGGAGTGCACACAATGCCATGGGCTAATTGGCATTGAGTGCGTTGAGTGCACTCAATGCCATAGGATGAATGGCATTGAGTGTGCTGACTGCACTCAACGCCATCTAACTTGGGCTGAATGGCGTTGAGTGCATCGAGTGCACTCAACGCCATAAGCTGAATGGCATTGAGTGCACTGACTGCACTCAACGCCATCTTACTTGGGCTGAATGGCGTTGAGTGCGTCTAGTGCACTCAACGCCATAAGATGAATGGCATTGAGTGCACTGACTGCACTCAACACCATCTTACTTGGGCTGAATTGCGTTGAGTGCGTCTAGTGCACTCAACTCCATAAGCTGAATGGCGTTGAGTGCGCTGACTGCACTCAACGCCATCTTGCTTGGGCTGAATGGCGTTGAGTGTGTCGAGTGCACTCAACACCATAGGCTGAATGGCGTTGAGTGCGCTGACTGAACTCAACGCCGTCTTGCCATAGGCTGAATGACATTGAGTGAGCTGAGATCACTCAACGCCATAGGTTGGATGGCGTTAAGTGAGCTGAGCTCACTCAACGCTATTGTAATTAGATTATTTCCTGGCAATTTTGGTCTGTTTGCTGGTTCAGCTTAACCGGACCGTTTCGGGAAGTGGGCCAGGATATGTTATTTAGCCGTTTCTTTTATTAAGACCTATTTAAGACTTATTTGAATAGATATTAACCAGTCAAGTGGAAGAAATGCCACGTGGCCGACGATTATGAAAATGGAGGAGAGAGAAGCCTTCAACCATGGCCGAAAACCGGCTTTCATGGCTATTAATGGTACTTGATGCCTTAGCCTTCTTCCACTCCTTTTTTATGGTTGGGTTCAACTCCTCTAGGGAAGAGGAGGAGTTTCCAGCCGTTACTTGGCTGGATTGAGCCATGTTCATTCCCCCCATAACCATGGCCAAATTCTCTTTAAAGGCCCATTAATGGCCACCACCAGTTAGACCCCTCCCCTCCCTCATTTTGCTGATTTGAAAGCTTTACAAGACTCCAAGCCTTCGTTTCCACACTTTGCCCGAAGGAGACGATAGATTTCTGTGTACTATTGAAGAGCATCG
Source organism: Platanthera zijinensis (assembly GCA_039513925.1). Lineage (NCBI taxonomy): Eukaryota > Viridiplantae > Streptophyta > Magnoliopsida > Asparagales > Orchidaceae > Platanthera > Platanthera zijinensis. The sequence continues at coordinate 121,501,184 of CM077090.1, forward strand.
ACGACACCTCCACCGCTAATGGCCAGTATTCTGGAAATGGCCAAGAAAAGAGAAGTGGATCATCTTACAGTCAAGAGCCGGAAGAGACTGGCTGACGATACAGTGATTGGAGGTCGTAGAGACCTTCCTCGAGGCCAGGAAATTGGGGAAAGAAGGAACGGGGACCAAGCCCGTCAGGAGATTTGATAGGAGCAGAGGAATCAGGGGGTCTTGGCTCCCCAACCCTTACAGATGCTGGAGATGCCGAGAACAGTAGAGCAGGCACCGGTATACTTCCAGTGTAATCAGCCGAGGCATATCAAGAGGAACTGTCCTATTAGGCGAGCACCCCCACCAGCAGTTTGGTGGCCGAGGACACAATGGAGGACGAGGATATCAGGGCAGAGGCAAAAAGCCAGAGAGGGAGCAGGTGTATGCTCTAGATCTTGCACAACCCTGGAACCCGGAGTAGGTTATAGCAGGTATGCCAGTACATTTAAATTCTTCCTTCCTAGGAACTAGTTTTCATAGGCATAGACTAGTTGGAAATTAAGAGAAGAAAAAAAAACTATAACTAGAATACTAAGACACTTAATTACTTCAGGCATAGTTTTCGTCAGTGGCAAGCCCGCTCACACACTCTCGAGCGTGAATCGCTCCACGCCTGCCAGTCTGCTCGGGGTCTGGGTAGACTCCACCGAGTGACATCCAGCCCTGCCAGCTTGATGGGAGCCTGGTAGTGGGATCTGCTCAGGGTCTGGGTAGACTCCGCCGAGTGACATCCAGCCCTGCCAGCTTGATGGGAGACTGGCAGCGGGATCTACTCAGGGTTTGGGTAGACTCTGGCGAGTGACATCCAGCCCTGCCAGCTTGATGGGACCCTGACAGCGAGATCTACTCGGGGTCTGGGTAGAATCCGCAGAGTGACATCCTGCCCTGCTAGCTTAATGGGAGCCTGGCAGCGGGATCTGCTCGGGGTCTGGGTAGACTCCGCCGAGTGACATCCAACCCTGTCAGCTTGATGGGAGCCTGGTAGCGGGATCTGCTCGGGGTCTGGGTAGACTCCGCCGAGTGACATCCAGCCCTGCAAGCTTGACGGGAGCCTGGAAGCGGGATCTGCTCGGGGTCTGGGTAGATAGACGAGTGACATCAAGCCCTACTAGCGTGACGAGAGCCTGGTAGCGGGATCTGCTCGAGGTCTGGGTAGACTCCGCCAAGTGATATCCAGCCTTGCCAGCTTGATGGGAGCATGGCAGCGGGATCTGCTCGGGGTCTGGGTAGACTCCGCCGAGTGACATCTAGCCCTGCCATCTTGATGGGAGCCTGGCAACGGGATCAGCTCAGGGTCTGGGTAGACTCCGCCGAGTGACATCTAGCCCTGCCAGCTTGATGGGAGCCTGACAGCGGGATCTGCTCGGGGTCTAGGTAGACTCCGTCGAGTGACATCTAGCCCTACCAGCTTGATAGGATCCTGAAAGCGGGATCTGCTCGGGGTCTGGGTAGACTCTGCCGAGTGACATCTAGCCTTGCCAGCATTATGGGAGCCTGGCATCGGGATCTGCTCAAGGTCTGGGTAGACTACACCGAGTGACATCCATCCCTGTCTTCTTGATGGGAGCCTGGCAGCGGGATCTGCTCGGGGTCTGGGTAGACTTGCATTTTTATTATTCATCGCAGGGGCACAAGTACATCAAAAGAGGCTTTATTAGAAAATGTAACACAACTTACATGACTCAGGGGAAAACACATTTTAATTCATCACCACTCCAGGTGAGACTTAGAGTCTCGCCCTCCACATTCCGGAGGCGGTAACCTCCTGACTTCAGCGCTTCCTGCACTATGTATGGGCCTTCCCAGTAAGGGCGTAGCTTCCCCACAGCGGCTTACCTCCCTTCGGCATCCACCTTTCTCAAAACCAAGTCCCATTCTGCGAACTGCTTGATCCTGACGCGTTTGTCGAAGTTCTTAGCCATCCTCCTCTTCACCTCTTCCTGTCGGACGGCGGAGAGGTCACGCAATTCTTCCACCATGTTAAGGGAGAGTTGCAGCTCCTCCTTATTCTTGGCTCTCCATTCCTCCCTATCTTACCCTGCCTCGACCACCCGAGGCGTCCGGACTTCGAACTCCACAGGGAGTACTGCTTCGCACCCATGGGAGATTTTTAAGGGAGTCTCTCCTGTTGCGGTGTTGGGTGTGGTCCTAAGAGCCCAGAGGACCGAATGGAGTTGCTCCACCCAGCTGCCCCTCAAGTTCTCCACCTTCTTCTTAAGGAGCTTGACAATGACCTTGTTTGCCGCCTCCACCTGCCTGGTTCTCCTGGGGTGATGAATTGAAGTAAAACTGAGATCTATTCCGAGCTGCCCACAAAAGCTGAAGAATTTGGCGCTAGCGAACTAAGGCCCATTGTCTATGACAATGGCCCATTGCAACCCATGCCGGCAGATGATTTCTTCCCAAATGAAGTTCCTGATGACCTGGGAGGTCACTTTGGCCAATGCCTTGACTTCCAACCACTTGGAGAAATTGTCAATCATAACAAACAAGAATCTCCTCTACCCACTGTCCTAAGGGAAAGGCCCTACCACGTCCATTCCCTATATTGCAAAGGGCCAGGGGTTTCTGATGCTCCTGAGGCATTGAGCTAGCTGTAGTTGAAGGGGGCAAATAGCTGGCACTTACTACACTTCCTTGCGAAATCTGCGGTGCCATCGCTCAAGGTCAACCAAAAGTATCCCTGCCTGTTGATTCTTCCTTCCAAGGACTGACTCCCAGAATGGCTCCCACACTCTTCGGAGTGGATTTCCTCTAAGATCCTCGGGACCTCTCTCTCAGCCATGCAACACGCCAACATTCCTGAGAGGGTCTTCCGGTAAAGCTGCCCATCTCGCATGAGATAATATGCCGACTTGTACTTGAATTTCTTCTTGTCAAACCCTTCGGGATGTTCCCCGGTGGAGAGCAAGGTTGTGAATGGATCCATCCATTAGGGGTACGGGTCTACCTCCATTAGTTCTCCCTCCTCGATGGAGGGGCGGAACAGGTCGGTGATGGTACCCCCCCACCTGGGGACCATGCTTCGCCAGTTGATCTACTTGCTCATTCTCCTCCCTAGGCACGTGCCGGATGGAGAAAGTCTGGAACGTGTCGATGACCCCCTTCACCTTTGCCAAGTACAGCTGTAAAGTTGGCTCCCTTGCCTCAAACTCCCCGTTGATCTGGGAAGCCACCACCATGGAGTCAGTGAGGACCTCCACATCATGCACCCCTAGCTCCCTGGTTAGTCGGAGCTCTGCAATTACCGCCTCATACACAGCCTGATTATTGGTGATGGGAAAGTGCACCACCACTGTTTTCTTGATCCTCGTTCCCTGAGGGCTTTCCAAGATCACCCCCAACCCCAGGGAACTCCTCCCTGAGGCGCCATCCACAATCACCTTCCAATGAATAGGGCGTACGAGTTCTGCCTATACCACCTCGACCACATAGTTAGCCAGGAAGTCGGGCATGGCTTGGGCCATGATCGAGAGGCAGAGAATGAATGAGATATCGAACTCGCTCAACTACACCAACAACTTAGCCAATCTTCCCGAATGCTCCACCCACTTGAAGATATTGCGAAGGGGGTGGTTAGTGACCACTCGGATCGAGTGTACCTGGAAGTAAGGCCGGAGCCTCGGAGCCGAGATGACTAGAGCGAAGGCCAGCTTTTCTAAGATAGGATAGCGAAGCTCGACATTCCTCAACACCCGACTTACATAATATATGGGGAGCTGCTTCTTCCCCTCTTCTCGAACCAGGACGAAGCTCAAGGCATCTGCTCTGACTCCTAGGTACAAAGATAAGTCCTCCCCCTCCTTTGGCCCTTGGAGCAGGGGGGCCTGAGTGAACGGCCTCTTCAGGGCACGGAATGCCTCCTCGTACTCCGAAGTCCACTCAAACTTCTGGCCTCCCCTCAAAGTATTGAAGAAAGGAGAGCACTTCTCTCCAGCCTGGGAGAGGAACCTGCCTAATCCTGCCAGCTTCCCTGTCAATCACTGCACCTCTTTAACATTCCGAGGTGATCCCAGCTCCATGATTACTCAGACCTTATCAAGATTGGGCTCTACACCTGCTGGGGTGAGGAGATGGCCTAGTAACTTGACCCTGCTTGCCCTGAAGACAAACTTCAGGGGGTTTAGCCTCATCTTATACTCGCGCAGGGTGGCGAAGGTTTCCTCTAAGTCCTGGAGATGAGAGTCGATATCCCAGCTCTTGATCATGAGGTCATCCACATAAACTTCCAAGTTCCTCCCCCTTTGCTCTCGGAAGACACTATCCATCATCTTCTGATAGGTTTCACCTGCGTTCTTTAGCCCAAAGGGCATCATTTGTAGTAGTAGCACCCATTCCCCATGATAAAAGAGACGTCTTTGACATTGGGGGGGGGGGAGGGGGGGTGCATCCTGATATGGTGATAACCTGAAAATACATCTAGAAAACTCATTACAGGGAAATCGACGGCTAAATCAACCAGCGCGTCGATCCGAGGCAAGGGGTAACAATCCTTGGGACATGATTTATTAAGTAAAGAAAAGTCAACCCACATACGCCACCGGCTGTCTCCTTTTTTAACCATTACTACATTCGAGACCTAGCCAGGGTATTGAATCTCGGATACAAAGATAGCCTTGAGAAGCTTGGCTACCTCCTCCCTGATCGGCTCGGCCAACCTGTCCGCCGTGGATCTCTTCTTTTGCTGGACGGGGCGAGCTTCCGGGTCCAGGTTGAGGCGATGGCAGGCCACATTGGCATCAATCCCTGGCATCTCTGCAGCGCTCCAAGTGAAGATGTCCACGTTTTTCTTGATGCACTCTAGCATCCTGCCCTAGGCCTCTAGGGTCAGCCCCCCGCGGACGCGAACCATCTCCACCCTGCCTCCCAGGGTGAGAACCTCCATCTCCACCACCTACTCTACTGTTTCCGGGCGGGAATGCTCCCCCCATTCTACATCGTCCCCCCTCCCAGGGCAAGGACTTCCTCTCTAGCCTCCTCCACGGCCATCTCCTCGGCCGACCCCTGAACTTCTTCCTCCACCTCCACCTGGGTGCAGGTCTCCTCTACCTCCATCTCTTCCCTGTCGGCCTCCTTCTCAGCCTCCTCCATCCTTCGTCCCATCTCCTTAGCCCCCTCCTGCCAAGAGATGGAGTTCACTGCCGTGACATAGCACTCCCTTGCTACTTTGGGATCTCCCCGGATCCGGATCTGGACCCCCTCAGCATTAAACTTCAGGCACTGGTGGAAGGACGAGGGGACGCAGTCGAAGGCGCTGATGAGGGGCCTCCCGAAGAAGGCATTTTAGCTACTAGGGGTGTCCTCGATGATGAACCTGCAGTTGCGGGACTGCCCCATAGAGATACATGTAGTCCCACTCCTCCTTCGACCTCCTTCCTCTCCCCTGAGAAGCCAAACAGGAGCCCGTCCGAGGCCAGCACCCTCCTTGCATCCACCTTCATCGCATCAAATGCCTTCTTGAAGATGACATTGACCGAGCTCCCGTTTTCTATGAGGATCCGGGAGACGGTGAAATTTTTGATGGCCGTCCGGATGACCAGCACATCGCAGAAGGGGTCCTCATGACCCGGCATATCCTTGACTGAGAAGGTGATTCTCTCTTCTGGGGGTGGGGTCTGGGATGTTGAGGCAATACTCCTTTGGTACATGGTATGGAGGCTTGCCTTACGGGATTCCTCGACCCTCCCCCCCCTCGTGGATCCCTTCGATCCCTCCCCGGGTCCCCACATCCGCCCAGTCTTCACACCTGTCCTCCTCCGCCTGAGGCAGGACCTCCTCGATCCGCACTCCCTGGCGGTCTTGTTGCTATTGCTGCTCCCTGTTTCCTCTCATCTCGAGGAAATTCGGGCACGTGGTCGTGGCTTGCCCTTCCTCCTAATGGAATTCACAGTAAAGAAGCTCCACCCTTACCTCCCTTCTTCTCCTCCGGGCTGCTCTCCTCCTCTCCACCATGGCTATTACCATACACTTCTCCTAGTCGTGTAGACGTGGCCTCTGGCCTTGCCTCTCGCCTGGAGGATAGAACTGGCCCTGGCCTCCCTAGCGGTTATCCCTACCATGATGACCTCTCCTCGGACCTTGATCTTACCACTCCGGCCTCCAGCCTAGCCGATGATTTGGCTCCTAATGCCCCCACATGGGCTGCTATTGCTTCTCCCTCTGCCAGGGTTCAGCTCTCCTCTCCTCCTGACATCTGCCCCCTCTGGGCCTTTCCTCCTTTGTAGCCCACCTGTCTAAATTCCAAGAAATCTCCGGGTTCGACACCTCCCCATCGACTTGTCTTATTGCCCACTCCATCAACTCTTCGTAGGAAAGGGGAGACACCCTCTTCAGCTCCATCCGGAAGGAACCCTGCTGTAGTACCAGGGTGAAATCCATCATCAGGGTATGCCCCAGTATCTCTTGGACTTGGGTGACCTCCTCCTAGAAGCGATCGACATAGCTCCCCAAGGTCTTGTTCACCCCCTGCTTGATGTTGAACAGGGACTCTGACTCCTTCTTCCTCCTCTTGGAGGAGGTGAACCTCAACATGAACCCTCAACGTAGGTCCTCGAAGCAGTAGATGGAATTGGCTAGCAACTGGTGGAACCACTCTCTCGCCTTCTCCTTGAGGGTGATGACGAAGAGCCTTCACTTGAATCCATCTGACATCTGTCGGATCAAGACCACATCTTAAACCACTTGATGTGCTGAACCGGGTCTTCTTTCCCGGTGTAATAGGACATCTCGGACTCCCTGAACCCCTCTGGAACCGGAGCAGAAGAAAATAGCTCGGAGAAGGGGCTGCCTCCCCCTACTAAGCGGGCTAGGGGGTCTCGCACCCCCATCTCGCCAAACCTGTTGCCGCTTGCCGAGCCGGGGAAGAGCACTCGCCCGGGGAGATCGCCTCCATTCCCTTCCTCGGCGTCTTCCTTCCCGGCTCGCCTGCTGGGAGCGTCCTCGCCTAGGGCTGGAGCCACAAGACCAGGGACTGCTAGAGTCGAGCACTCGGCACGCACGCCGAGTGCGAATTTGACCAAGTAGAGTACTTCCTACATGAAGTCCTCGAACATCCCCATTGTGGCGAGATGTGGAGGGGGTGGCGAGTCAGACCTGTCCAATCCTTGCCTTTCTCCTGCCATTGATCTTCCTGAAGATTTTCTATGCTGACCACGCTCCACGCTCACCACACCAGAATGTTGAAACCGAAAAACCGGTCTCTTTGGAGTTCGCTCTTGGGGAAGGGGTGATTGCGCAACGACTTCTCTCCTACAAGAAAAACAATAAGGAAAAAAGAACAAGGGACTGGACCAAGGTCCCGGCGAGGAGGACCCACCATACACCCGAAAGATCATTGAGCGCTTCCCCTCCTTAGCTAAATGTCGCGCTAAGGCACCTCAGAAAGCACTAGAAGACTAGGAGGCAAGTAAGCGTACCTTCTGAGGTACCCCTTAGGTCCTATTTATAAGACTCTGAAAATGGCCTGCAAATAGCTAACCTCCGCTATTTTGAGCAGCTATGTGCAGCCCAACGGGGTCCCATTGGGTCTACCAACAACGTAACTCTGCTGTTCTAAATGGATATTGGCACCCCCTGCAGGGTCATCCTGGTAATTTGGCCTCGGGCCCCCACAAGGAAGGGTTTCCTAGCCTTCGAGTCAACTTGCAACCACATCGTGAGAGAGCGAGCTTGGTCGGACTCGCCTAGGAGGCGTGGTCCAGGGCTGACTCGGGGCTGACCCGCCTAGGAGGCACGGGCAGGGCTGACCCGCCTAAGAGGTATGGGTAGGGGCTGATACGCCTAGGAGAGGTGGGATAGGGCTGACACGCCTAGGAGGCGCGGGCAGGACTGACCCGCTTAGGAGGCGCGGGTCGGGGCTGACTCCCCTAGGTGAGGCGAGATGGGGCTGATCCGTCTAGGAGGCATGAGCAGGGCTTACCCGCCTAGGAGGTGCGGGTCGGGGCTCACTTGCCGAAAAGAGGCGGGATGGGGCTTACCCGCCTAGGAGGCGCGGGTAGGGCTGACCCGCCTAGGAGGCGCGGGTCGGGGCTAACTCGCCAAGAAGAGGCAGGATGGGGCTGACCCGCCTTGGAGGCGTGAGTAGGGCTTACCTGCCTAAGAGGCGCGGGCAGGGCTCACCCACCTAGGGGGCGCGGGTCGGGGCTGACTCGCCCAGATGACCTCTCAGGCCATGAGGAGAGCGAACCGCTCCTCTGGGACCATCCACCCGCTTATACTGGCGCGGGTCGGAGTTGGGTTGCTTGCCCAACTTGATCTAGTCGCCGAACATGGGGTTATACACCCGGGAAAGGGGTAGGGTCGTTATAAATTGGTCAGCTGAATGCTGACTGTTGCCTTATTTGGCACCATCATGCTGGGCTATCCTTGTGCAGGTGCTGGAGAGCCGAGTGGGAAATAGAGGGCTGAAGCCCCTACTACTGCTGCTGGCCCTCAAAGGCTAAGCGTAGAACTTTATTATTTTCATGTGTGGCCAGCCTGCATGCCGATATTTGTAATCCATACTTGTGAAGCTTAACTGTAAGGCATTAAGGCCAAACTTTTGTGTATTTCGTGTACATTCTTTTAGGGTTATATATAAATGTGGTTGTTTATATATAGCGGACATTCGTGGCTGTTGAGTTCAATATTAACTTTAAATCTTCTGCTAGTATGCTATGAGTTAGGATGCAAGTATGTTTTGGTATTAACCTGTAACCTCGCCGGCTGTTTGTGACATATAGTGTGGGGCCCCGACCGGACCTTCTATTATATGATATTTAACAGATGGGGTCGTTACAGCCTTACATCCCATAGTTATCCTTATTATTATTATTTTTGTTTTATTAATAATTTTTTGTAGGATTTCTGTTGCGGTCTTCCCCTCCTTCGCTAGCAGGGAAGCCATCTTCCCCCCTCTAGTCTTTTATTTTATTCCTCATCATACTTAGCATTAAACATTAGGGACAATGTTTAATTTTATATATGGGGGAGTCTTTCCTCATTTAAGTCTTCCTTTATTTTAGAAAATCTCAAAAAATTATAAAACTTTGAAAATCTCAAAAAAATTTCTCGTTGTTTTTAAACACTTAAATATAAATAAATATATATATATTAAGTTATTTAGGTTTTTGTTTTCCTTCTACTAATATTTCAAAAATTCCAAAAAAAAACAAAAAAAACTAAAAAAATATTACACACTAAAATTATATAATTGTAGTTTAGACTAATTGTGGTAGAATCAATAGTACCCCTTGCTTTATGTTTTGTTATTCTCAAAATTTTTTATATAAACTTAACTAGTTTTAATTTTTCAAATCCTTCTTCTTAATTATGTTGTACGAGTAAATTGTTGGCTATGTTGTGTTTCTAATTCTAGGTAGCATATCAATTTTAAAATTTTATCTAAATCTTGTACTTCTTTATGATTTTCTTCTTTTATTTCTTTATTTACTTAAAAAGTCATCATCCACTATTTTCCTTTTGGTGTTTAAAAATTTTGTATTGCTAACTTTTGATTAGTGTAGAAGATGTGAATTATCCTAGATGCTTATTATCATTATATTGATGATAATTTCATTAGTCTCTATTTGCTAGCTAGGACTTATTCTATTCGAAATTTTTCAAAACCTATGCTTTAAATGAATTTAGGAGCATGAAAGTGATTTAGGTCTTTTTTGAATTGGTTTGAGCCTTCATGCCAACCTTTTAAATAAATACTTAGTTAACCTCTTTCAGGTCTTTTTCAATGTTTTACTTGCTACCTCCACTTATCATCTCACCAAAGCAATTTTTTTCAACCTATTTGATCACACTAATCTTTTGAGTTTTATTTAAATTTCATGATTGTGAAAGGGTTGTTAAATATTTGGAGAACTTCAAAAATGGTAAGCTCAAAAGAAAATTATTCAACAAACATGTGTTTTATTTTAAAAAAGTTGTGTTTGGCCAATTATAAAAGAAAACAATATTTATGGCCTTTTGTTTGAAGAAAAAATGTTATATCTAAAAGTAAAAAGAATAGAAAAAAAGGAAAATTGCTTATACTTTACCTCATGGTTGAAATTTATACAAAACTCATGCTTTGGTTTAGTGATTATTAGCCACCGGTTTTATCTTTGAATACCATTCCAAATCATATACCCAAGCCATGTCTCGGTCCTAACGAAGTCCTTTTGATTCATGCTCCTAGGTTCTTTTTTAGTTAAGTAGAGAAGAAGATTAGATTAGCTAAGCTGTTCGGTGGAAATTTAAATCTTGATTTTTGATTGATATGATTATAATTTGTCTCTTAGGGTATAGTAACAACTCAATGCACTATTCCTTCATTACATTGCTTTGATTTGTTTAAAGTCTTTTGGCTAAAATTTTGGAGGATTGATTTTTGTTAGTAAATATTTTTAAGTGTTACTTCATAATTAAGTAAAAGATTTAGGTTTATATTTCATTTTCTTTCTACTCAGAATTTCGCAGGGTACTCGTGTGTAACATAAATAAGTCTTTTGATTAGTTACTTTTATGTTGACTAGTTTTTATATTTTTGCTTGGGGATAAACAAAGCATAAGTATGGGGGAATTTGATGATACTTATTTTAGCCTAAATTACTTAGATAAATCCATATATTTTCTTGTTTAAAATTATATCATTTATAAATTTTGAGCATATAATTTGTTTCTTTTATAAAAAATGGTATTAACTTAGTTTATTTTCTATTTTTTAGGATTTTGACACTTTTTTGTAATTTTTCACTTTACATGCCCCTAGGTCATGACTGTATACTCTGTATACAGGCGTATCCCTTGGGCGTGTAACCCAATTGGAATGAATCCATGGTCCGCAGTCCGTACCAAAAAAATCCACCTTACATGCCCCTAGCTCACGGTTGTGTACCCTTTACACGGGCTTGTACGCTGGGCGTGTAGCCAAATCACGACGCAGATTTTCCCCGGTCCAAGTTCAAGAAAAATCCAGCTTACATGCCCCCGGTCACGACCGTGTACCACCTACACGGAGTGTACATTGGACGTGTCCTTCCAAGTTTTGAAAATGCACCGCAGGGCGACTTTTGTCAAGCCATAACTTACACACCCCACTACACGGGCGTGTACCTGGGGTGTGTACCCCAAAGTCCCGATTTTCTTCGCCGCAACACGAATTTTGCCTAGCAAATATCATGCCAAAGCATACACACCCCCTCTACACGGGCATGTATATGGACCGTGTAACCCATCTTCTGAGCCGGTCGCTATCCCGCCAGATTTTCAATAGCCGAAGTCAACAACCCTTACGCGCCCTACACGGGCGTGTAACGGGGTGTGTACTTCCTAGAAAAATTCCTATAAATATTAGCAAGCTCCAAGTGTTCCAGACCAGATTAGAGCATATCAGAGCAAATTGAGAGTAGTTTATAAGTAGATTAGTTGAGTGTTTATGTGTTGCTACTTATTTTTCTTCGTGTTTATGTTCTTATTTTCGCTCTTTCTCTCTCACTCATTTCAAGCTATTCCTATGCAAATTTTGAAATAAACTTGTAATGTCTTTTAATAGTGTGGAATTAGTTCGTAGCTAGTCTTTATTTCAAGCAACTGTAGTTTTCAGTTCAGCTTGTAACTCCCTTTGTTTTATTATTAAAAGTTTCCCTCTTTTTCTTTCCTTCTTTATTTAGTCTTTCATGAATTTCTACCACCTATCTCTCTCTCACCCTTCCATCACGAGTAACTAAATCCTCATTAGTACTTGATCGTGATGAACTGAGGAAGAGTTGATCAAGTTATGATGCTTTAGCTTTCTTTCTCTTTTTAAAGTACTAGCCTTCGATTTACTCTTGATTTAAATTTAGTGGAACTATATTATCGATATATAGTCTCCACTCAGGTTTACATTCTTATCTAGACAAGAGGCTCATAGTTTGAATAGATCATCCAAGAGTAAAGAGAGTTGAATGCACCTCTCTAGAGAGAATGATGTAAATCTACCAGATTAAACTAAAATCCAATAGCGGGGTTCACCACTTAAGGCGAGATTTAGGCATTCGAATATGGGACGGGAGTTCGGTCGGATTGTCCTAAACTCAGTTGAGCACTTCTTGGAGAGGAATGTGTTCAAACTTTTGTAACCCCCACGTTCAAGTTGCCTTTTAGTTTATTAAGATTTAGTTTGTTATTCCATTTTGATTAGCTTATGCCGAAGTGATTCAAAATCGAGTACTAATACTTTTATCCATCGTTTTAGCATTTTTTATAACATGCAATTTAGCACTCCTTTAGTTAAGTAAAACAAACCAAAAATCATTTGATAAGATAATAGTAATTCCTTAAAGTAGAAGTAATCTATCCGTCCTAGGAAATACGACCAGTTCTATATTTTCTATATCATGTATATTATATGTTTTGAACTGAAAGAAATGGTGACGAACATGAATGATGTACTGGTGGTGCGGGATTTTCTTGAAGACTTTCCCGAAAAGCAACCTGGATTGCCCCCGCCTTGGGAGGTGGACATCTAGATTAAGTTAGTGTCATGCTCCAAGCCCATCTCTCGAACTCCTTACAGGATGGCTATAAAGGAACTAGCTGAGTTCAGAGTTCAATTGCAGGACTTAGTGGATTTAGGATTTGTTTGTCCCAGTTCATCACCTTGGGGAGCTCCTATTTTATTTTTTAAAAAGAAGGATGAATCATTGCGATTATATATAGATTATCAGGAGCTCAACCAGTTGACGGTGCATAACACCTATCTTTGGCCCCAGATAGACGAGCTATTCGATCAGTTGGTGGGAGCGAACTAGATTTCTAAACTTGATTTGCGCTCAAGGTATTATCAGTTAAGGATACAAGAAGAAGATATCCAAAAAACAATGTTTAGCTCGAGATACGGCTTGCACAAATTCACTATGATGCCGTTTGGGCTCACCAACGCCCCTTCTTCATTCATGAGTTTGATGAATAGGGTGTTTGAGCAGTATCTGGATGGTTTTGTCATCATATTTATTAATGACATCATGGTCTACTCAAAGACTAAAGAGGAGCATGTTGATCACCTGGCCTTAGTTTTGAAGAAACTAAAGGAGCACTACTTGTTTGCTAAATTTAGCAAGTCTGAGTTTTGGGTCTGAGAATTTTCTTTGTTGGGATATGTTATAAGTGGAGCCAGTTTAGTAGTAGATAAGGCCAAGTTGTGTGTCGTAAAGGAATGGTCGCCTTTGGAGTCAGCGGTCGATGTGCGAAGTTTTCTTGGACTTGCTGGATACTATAACAAGTTTGTTAAAGGATTCTTGAAAATTGCTCTTCCCCTTGCAACTCTGACAAAGGAGGGTGTGCATTTTGTATGGACACCCGAATGTGAAACTGCATTTCAAGGGCTAAAGGACTGTCTTATCTCTTCCCCAATCCTTGCCCTACCACCTGGGAAGGAAGGATTCCAGACATATACTGATGCATCCAATCAGGGCATGGGGTCGATGTTGATGTAGCACGAACATGTGATTGCATATGCTTCCCAACAGCTTAAGAAGAGTAAAATGAATTACCCAGTGCATGACTTGGAGTTAGGAGCAGTGGTCTTCGCCTTGAAGATTTGGAGACAACATTTATATGGTGTACACTGTGAGATCTTTTCGGGTCATACAAATTTGAAGTACATCCATACCCAGAAGGATTTGAACTTGACAGAGCGACGATGGTTGGAGTTTTTGTGTGATTATGAATTTACATTGAACTATCACCCTAGGAAGGAGAACACAGTGGAAGATGCGTTAAGCAGGAAGGAACCTGTGAAGAGCCCCGAATCTCAATTGATGGTGATGGAGTTGAATAGAGTACTTGAATAGATCGAGATTACACCTATGTCTAAGGCTTGTCCTGAGACCTACACATAGTACTCATCTACCTTGAGTGTAGTTTGTGAAATTCGAGATCGGATTTGGGCGTAGCAAGGGAAGGATGCTGCTCTGGCCCTGGTATTTCAAGTAATTATGGGAGGATCAGCAAAAGGGTATACGCTAAGAGAAGAAATAATCCATTTCCATGGTAGGCTTTACATACCTGCGGATGGTGGAATTTGAGAAGACATCTTGATAGAGCCTCAATGCACCAAGTATTCAGTGCACCCTGGAATTGCCAAAATGTACACCGACTTGTGAAGAACCGTGTTTTGGCCAGGGATGAAGAGGTATATCACATACTATGTTACACAATATTAGGTCTGTCAGAGGGTAAAGGCCGAGTGCAAGAGCCCTGGTGGATTGTTGCAATCGTTGCCCATTCCGGAATGGAAGTTTAAGGATATATCCATGGATTTTGTTCACGGTCTTCCCCGATCGAGATAAGGGTGTGATTCAGTTTGGGTGATTGTAGATCTCTTGACCAAGGTTGCCAGGTTTATTCCGATGAGGATGGATGCACATGTTGAATGGAAAAGTTTGTTCGGTACCACGGGATACTAAAGACGATTGACTTAGACCGTGATAGTCGTTTCACCTCCAAGGAATAGAAGGCAATCCAAGAATATTTGGGTTCTCGCCTTAACTTTAGCACGTCCTTCCACCCTCAGACCAGTGGTCAATCTGAGAGAACAATCAGAACAATGGCGGACTTGTTGAGATTATGCATTTTGGATAAGGGTGAACCGTGGGAAATATAATGCCCTAAGTTTCCCAGATCCAGAGTAGGATTCTGTGAGCTACAGCGCAGCAGTAGTAATACTGATTGCGTTAGCGTAGCCCTTTTTTGGCTTGGCATGGCGGTAGTGTCAATTCGTCAAAAGTGCGTGTTAGCTCAATGAATCGTCTACCGCGCGGCGGTAGGTTATTACCGCGCGACGGTAGGTTGTTGCCGTACGATGGTAGCAGGACAGTTACGGCGTGGGAACGTGTCATCCTGTGATTGGAGATTTGAGGCAATGGATTGCAAAACAAGCCATCATTTGAGGTACCGCCCAGCAGTAGCTATCTCCCACGTGGCGGTAGCTCGGTTTAAACACTAGAAGTTAGATTTTCATCTCACTTTCTCTTGCGATTTCTTCTCCTGACCGGCTGGGGGAGAGAAGGGTTGAGGAGATGCAAATGATGGAGATCTTGTCATAGTGGGAGTTTTGGAGCTCCAATTCGTGTGTCGAGTTCGGATCTACGGAGGCAAGTCCGAGGTGGTCATTTCCATCAGGCTAGGTTCTCTCCCATGGCACTGAAACGAACGTTAATGGTAAGGATCTGCTTCCTTGGACATGTGAAGTTCTTTGTTTTGGCATGTGAGGGGAGACGCTTCACGAACACGTGGAAGCAGTTCTCCTGATAGGTATATTGGTTGTATCCCCATTATACTTGCATTTAGAATCCGGAATAGAAGTATGGAATTGGAATGCTGTGTGAAGCCCATCAAGATAGGCTGATCTGATTAGTGATGTTTTTTTGTATGTAAGAGAAGGCTCTGTGGTAGTATGTAAATTTCGTAGTCACAAGGTATACAAGTTGCTACCGAGTGAGGATTGGAGAAGTATTCCAGGGAAACACCCATCTGTAGGGGAAGAATCGACAGTCTGTCCCCTATCGCGTAGTGGTAGCGCTACCACTGGCAGTAGCTCTCAGTGAGCACTGTTTGTGAGGCATGTATCGTGGAGACAAGGGGAGGTCGACCCGCGTCGTGGCTTGCGAGCCTGACAGTTTG
This sequence comes from Platanthera zijinensis, assembly GCA_039513925.1. Classification (NCBI taxonomy): domain Eukaryota; kingdom Viridiplantae; phylum Streptophyta; class Magnoliopsida; order Asparagales; family Orchidaceae; genus Platanthera; species Platanthera zijinensis. The sequence goes on from CM077090.1 coordinate 121,516,850, forward strand.
AGCAATGGGTTGTGGCTGACCTATACCCACCCTATGGTTATCGACTTGGAGTGAGTCAGTGGCATGGATCCAAAGCAGTGAGCGCCTTGAATTTGTCATAGCATCGGAGGAATTGAGTCTTAGGCTTCGGTCCGGAAATACTAGAAATGCCTGCAGGGAAGGAGCACTTCCACCCCGAGCGAGAGGTGTGGTCGTTATAATTTGGTCAGCTAATACTAATCGTTGCCTTGTTTGCCACCTTCATGGTGGAATGTCTTCATGCAAGTACAGCTGAGCTGAGTAGGAAATAGCAGGTTGAAGCCCGTGGTTGCTAAGCCAGCCCTCGAAAGCCAAACCAAAGTGTGTTTACTTTTACTGCTCATGTGTAACTGGTCTGCGTGCTGAAGTATGTAAAACACTTATTTTTTTGAGGAAACCCTTGTAAGGACTTAAGGCCATAACATTTGTGAATTTGTCTTATCATTCCAGTTTGTTTGGTTCTAAGTAATATGTTAAATTAACTTCCCCTAGAATGCACTATGAGTTAGGATGCGTGTTTGGATTATGGTCTCAATACATAACTCCACTGATGATCCGTGGAATATGGCGTGGGGCCCCGACCAGACTTTCTGTTATATTCTATGTGATGGATGGTGGTGTTATATGAAAGATTTTTACTGTTGGTGGAATTTTCATATAATAATAACCTCCAAGCAAGCATCGGAATGGCACCTTATGAAGCGATGTATGGTAGGAGGAGCAAGACCCCTGTATCATGGGTTCAGGATGAAGATCGTAAAGCATTGGGAGTGGAGTATATGGATGACACTAATGCTATGGTTATATTGATTCGATATTGTATGCTAGAGGCTTAGGGCCAACAGATGATGTATTATGATGCGAAGCACAGGTTGGTGGAATTCCAAGTGGGTGATAAGGTATTTCTAAAGATTAGGCCGCTGCATGGAGTATCACGTGTTCGTGGAAGGAAAAAAGCTCAGCCCACGATACGTTGGACCATATACCATTTTGGAGAAGATTGGTCCCTTAGCTTATATCCTGGAGCTACCCTGAGAGCTAGAGAACTTACATGATGTCTTCCATGTGTCTTCCCTTAGGAAGGCACAACTTTGGCCCGAGTAGTTGGTCACCGCTACATCCGGCCCTGTGGCATCTCATCGATCTGTTTGACTCGAACCTGTGTGGGTAGTAGATTCTGAAGTGCGAAGGCTATGGAGAAAAAGTGTACTACTAGTGAAGGTCTTGTGGTCCAACTATGGAAGAGAGGAGTACACTTGGGAGCCAATGGATCTTATGTGATAGCGCTACCCCGAATTATTTTCCCAGGGTAAATTTAAACACTTACCTTATATTCTTATACTTTGTCCTTTCTCGTAAGCTTAGCTCGATATTAGGGATGAAATCTTTTATTTTGTTTATAGGATTTCTAAGGTCCCGATTCATGCTAGACCCCTTTTGTGCATTTTGAGTCAAGAGAGTTGACTCGGGCTCGGGGCGCACTAGTGGTCAGGCTTGCGCCTGAGCCGGGGAATTGCTGACTCAATGCTGGATGTCGGGTTGTTACAGCATGCCAGTAGCGGGATATCGCGTAGCGGTAGCAGTCGTCTAGTGTTTACGACACCTCTCGACAATCGTTGAGTTGCTACTGTATGACAATAGTGAGATACCGCCAGCAGTATTGTTCGTCGAGTTGATTGACTTGATTCGACGAGCGTCAAGTGTACTCACTGATTGTCAAGTTACTACCACGCGGCGATAGTAGGATACCGTACGGCGGTAGAGGCATACCGCGCGGCGGTAGTCGAGCTAAGTAGTGGAAAAGGACACTATGAGCAACCGCCCTACGGTATCAATACTACTGGCAGTAATATTTTGACATAATTCTCTGTGAGCTACCATACAGTGGTAGAAGAGTACCGCGTGGCGGTAGTAGGCCAGGTGGTGGCGCCTGAGTGGTGGCTTTGGAGGTACTGCACGGCGGTAGAATGCTACCACGCTCCGGTAACTCTCGGATCGGGAAAACCCTGTATCTAATTTGTTGCTCCATTATAAATGATGTCCAAATACTTAGTAGCTGGTCTTCTTCCTCATGAGCTAAATCCTTCGCTGAGAAGAACAAGAGCCCAAGGTCGACACCACCAAGGAGGAGGACACGATCCATGGCCAGAAACTAGGTGAGCTTCCTACCCTCTCCCTTGGAGCTAGATCTTTAGATCCAAAGTATAGGGGAGACATCGGCTTAAGAGAGCTTGATTTGAGGGTTTAATAGAGATTTACTAGGAAGAAACCACGCTAGAACTTTTGTTCTAGGGTGCCGATCGTCGCATGAAAGTCTTCAACCATCTTATCTCATCATTACGAAGATGACAGACTTGGTTCCATGAAGAACCGTGGTCTAATAAGGGAGAAAGGGTAGATAGATGTTGGTTGTGCTTTGTATGATGGCTGGAGGAAGGAGATGAATCGATGTCGTTTGTTCACCTTTACGATGCGTGCAAAGGTGTTGTACATGAATATGTTTTTTGTGCGCATTAGACTTCAAGGCCATTTTTAGGCAAGATCCGTTATGATTCAGTTCTTGGGCTCAACACGAAAGTGGTAGAACTCAGAAAGTCCTTTCCAACGAATGGTCACACGTTTTTAGGGGATCTCTATAGCTCTAAGAATGTTAAGTCAAATATGTTGCACTATTATATCATGTGTGCAGGCTACGTTCTGTCTAAATGTACACGATCAGGCTGAAATCCAATTTCGGGTGTGATGGATTTTGATTTGGACCCCAGTCTCAAAGCAGAAGTTGTAGCCCTTGAAGATACCTTTTTGATTCAGGGTTGCTCGTAATTATTGGTGGATTGTAGCTTCTTGAACTCCGGTTTTAGTAAATTGTGGTGTGTAGTCGTGATGTCTTATTAATTGATGACTACCTTATTTTATGAATTGATTACACGGGAGAGTGGATGGAAAATAATAGATGATAATGTGATCACATCTTTGCATGATTAATAAATTTTGGAGTAGTATATGTCATGATGATTTGCAGGTTGATAAAATGAGCTCAGTTTGAAATGATTGAAACAGTACAATTAATGTGCACATTTTTAATTCCATAAAAGAGTTGGATGAGGTATATTCCATGGACATAAGGTGAGTTGAGCCTTGATCTCAAACATGAAAGGGATGAATGATGTGGTCCACTCCTAAGAGTTGTGTTAACTCCCTTTGGGTAGAAATGAGTGACTATTGTGGTAATTACGGTGAGCTATCACCCTTGTTAATTGTGGAACCTTGCGTGCCTTAGAGCATGTCATTGATTGATATGTGAAGGGACTCGAGTGCAGCTCTTGAATGCATTATGGCATGGTAAATGTGAATTGCATGGGTCGGGGGTGTGTTGACACACATTATATGATCTTGTTAAGAAGACTTGGTGGAAGGTTTACAGGCTCGCCAGTTGTCACACCGACGGGAGCTGACAGTTAGACTTTGGGCAGTTGGGCTTGTTCCTTCGTTGCTCACTCCCGAAGGCTCCTTCCATGACAGTGGATGGTTGGGATTTGTTCTCCGGTTATATGCTCCCAAAGACTCCTTCCATTCCAATTATAGGACATTTGGGCTAGGACCTTGGTGCACGTCTACCCAATACCCCATCTGAGTCGTAGTTTATAAGGACTCAGGTGTTGTGTTTAGTGTTGAGGCATATGGAGTCCTAGGCCTGATAGTGTGGATACCCGCCTATTAGTGGAGATTCCCTCTTTACTATCATCGTTTGTCCACGATGGTTGAAGCCTGAGAGGTTAGCTACCTTCTCGAAAAGTGCAAACTAAAGGTCTATGTCAACATATCAAGTGTGTGTGTGTGTGTATGGGTGAGTCATCATATTGCATTAATATCATAACGTTGCATTACACCGCATGAGATCCTCATCTGATAAATTTAAATAGGCACTTTTTGATTATGAGTTACTTTGATGTACCCGATCCTAAACTTATAAATTTGTATGGGCATTTTTATAAGTTAAGTTAAATACTATTCTTATGATTAATATGCTGTTAGTGTAGATTGCCAATTACTTATTGCTGATTACTATTCATACTCACTTAGTTTAAATATACTAATACATACATATATGAACTGCTAATTATAACACTCGGTGCCTAAGAGTAGTTGGGGTGAGCGGATGTGATAGCCACTTAAACTTTATGAGTAACGGTTGCTACATCTACCATTTTAGGAGGATACCTCGCAAATGGAGCAGTAGCAGCTCCTTGTGCAGGAGGACAACCAGGCCAGGGAGATAGGACCTGATACGACGATACCTTTACTTCCTTCTATGACTGACGTGAGTTTGAGCATTATGATGTAGCCTTCGGGCATTGTCATGTACACTGATATTAATAAAGTTGATGTAGCTTCTTATTGTTGGTGTATCGCTTTTGGACATTTACTTACTGTGATATTGTGACTTTTATGTTCTTTTGGTTGGGTTGGCATTGTGATATCAGATTAGCTGACAGTATAGGCGGCTTGTGGTACAGATTATCCTGTGTGTTGATGTTATCACAAGGCAGTTGTTCTAGGCATAAGACTCCCCTTAGTCTTATTGTGTGTTCCAGGATGGGGGTATTACACATTTTCCTTCTTTGGTTTGAGATGAACCATGCAGCGGAACTCGGGTGGACCACAGTGGTAGAGGCTTAAAGATTCTAGACTATACGGCAGCACGCCTGCATACCTTTTATTTTTTGCTTTTGTCAATCTTCTGTAAATTGCCCTTACTTTTGCAAAGTACTAAAATATTTCCTACTACTTCTCCAGATACCAGAGTCCAGTAACGAGAGGTCGTCTTCTAGAGGTTACCTTCCCGGAACTCCACCTCTAAACCTTGATTCCCCAGCCATTGTATCGTTCATTGAAAAAAACTTGGGGCGGATGTTGATAACCATTCTAACTATGTTCCAGACTTCCATGACACAACCACCACAGTAGCATGTGGTACCTACATACCTCTTAACGACTTTTCGGGGACTAAGGCTTCCTACATTTAGAGATATAGAGACTGTTTTACAGGCAGAGCAGTGGGTGGAGTGTGTGGAGGAGCTATTAGTAGGCATGATGTGCTCTACAGATACTGTAGTCTCTCTGGTGGTGACTTTGTTAGAGGGATATTCTAGAGACTGGTGGTGGGCGGCCAGCCACTCCATGTTCAGGGGTGTCCGCTGACTTCTATCCTGTGGGGGGAGTTCTTCATCGGTTTTCTCGAACACTTCATTTTAGATGCCGATCGATCCACGCTATAGGAGATGTTCCTGCACATTCGACATGGTGATAGGAAACTGGAGTACCAGCGAGAGTTCATACACTTGGCTGGCTTTGCTAGGATGCTCATGGCTCTCAATAGAGACTAAGCTACTCACTTGTACTGAGGCCTGCGTGTTGATTTAAGACATGCTTTGATCATGATTTCATAGTCCACCTTCTACACGATAGCGACACATGTCTCCATGCTAGAGCTGGACTAGAAGATTGTAGCCCAGTAGCGCCGGGGGCAAATAGAGGTCCCACATGTACAAGAACAAGAAAGAGAAGTTGCCCCTCGATGATAGTAGAGAGATCGGAGGCAGCGTCAGATCTTACAGCCTTATAGGTACCCACCCCCACCCAGACAAGCTCCTATACCCCCAACACCCTAGGTAGTACCGCAGTAAAAACCCAAACCAGCTCCAACACCCCACCCACACCCGCAATACGGCGAGATATTCCCTTTATAGGGAACTATTTCTTTTATTAACAGCCGGGTAATATTAAAACCTTCTACCCAGAGGCAACATGAAGACCAGGGCTAGGGGCAGTACAGGGAGGAGCAGTTGTGAGAATACAGGGATAGAGAGGCTGTAGAGTAGAGCAACGCCCCTAGAGTCATATGCACTTGATTTTCAGCATGTACCAACACCTGATGTAGTGATAGGTATATATCTCCTACGCTAGTTATACGATATATGATGTAAGACCCTATGATGACACTAGATCTATACTCTCTCTATATATACTTATATATCATATGTATATTTAAAAGACTTGATTTCAAGAGCCTAGACACCTAGAGGGGGGGGGGGGTGAATAGGTTCTCAATTTTTTTACTAAATTTTAGGCAATTAACTTGTTCTAACTTAGCACAGATAATACAATTCTCAGCACAACAATCAAAATACAACAATCACAACATAGTACAGTACACCAGATTTATAGTGGTTCTCCAAGTTATGGATACATCCACTTCCCCCTTTGCCTATCTAGTAGAGAACGAGATTCAGCCCAACTTTCTTCCACTAACTCAGATCTACAGATCTTACACCTAATAACCTGACAGGTTCCTACAGCTCAAACTTATACAAGTCTTACCTCAGATTCTTCCCAAGAACCCTACCTCAGGCAACAGCCCTACCTCAGCCTTTAACACCAGGCTTACAACTCAGACTTTCACAAGTCCTACACCTCAGGCTCTCATCCCTACCTCAGCCTTTATAAACACAGGCTTACAACTCAGATCTAAGAAGATCTTACAAAGGAAAAAGAATATTTAAAAGTACAAAAATTTCACCCAGATAAAACTTCTCAATTTGCTGTGAGCTTCTTGATCAGTTCTTGAATAATCTGTATACTTTAGATCCAACCTGACTTATCTTTTTCAAAGCTTCTTGATTGAACAAAATGAGGTTGATCTGACTTGGAGTAGAAGTTGATCTTCACACAGCTCCCTTCTTAGATTCAGAAATAGATCTAAATCTTTCTTGCAGACTATTCAGGTTCTGCCTTCTTAAGGGTCCCCCCTTTCTTGTTGTTGAATTCTCTCTCTGGGTTTGTGTTTATTTGATCCCTCTTAATTGCTTTCTTAATTGTTAGTTCTTGTTTAGTTGTCAAGGATCAGACCTTTATATAGAGTTTCTCAATGATTACCGGCTGATCCGATTTGTAACAACCTTCTGACAGTTCTGATAAAGGTGTCAGACTTGTTGTTTATGACAGCTGTCAAATCTTCAGTCGACAGCTAAGTCTACAATGACTTTATAACTCAGCAGGAAATACTCGGCAAATAACTTCACATGTGTCGACACAAATAGACTAAGTGTCGACACAAGCCTTGATGATGTCGACATATCACTTAATGTGTCGACACAGTCATTCTTCTGCTTCTCAACACATCTTCTATTTGTATGTATTGACACAAGTCCTGTGTGTCGACACAACTGCTTCTGGTCTCGACATAACTGATGCTGACAGATGGCGTTGAGTGTATGTCCAGACATCGTTGAGTGTGTGTCGACACAAGTCCTGAGTGTCGACACAACTGCTTCTAGTCTTGACATAGCTGATGCAGATAAATGGCGTTGAGTGTATGTCTAGATGTCGTTGAGTGTGTGTCGACACAAGTCCTGTGTGTCGACACAATCCTTTCAGACTCAGTATAGTTGTTGTTGAAAGATGGCACTGAGTGTGTGTCGACACAAGTCCTGTGTGTCGACACAAACCTCTTTAGGTGTCGACACAATTCTTGGGTATCGAAACATGCCTTTCTTCTGGTGTCGACATAACTCCTAGGTGTTGACACAGCTTCTACTTCAGGTGTCAACACAATTCCTGCCTCAGGTGTCGACACAATTCTGGGTGTCGACACAGCTTCTTCTTCAGGTGTCGACACAATGCCAAGGTGTCGACACAGGCCTTGCTTCTAGTGTCGACACAACTTCTGGGTGTCGACACAATTCTTCACAAGTGTCAACACTTGTACTTAGAAAATTTTCTTGCAAACCTTACACCTGCACAATGAAACTCAAACATCCATCAAATACAAATTGATGTATATCAATGAGTAAGATGAGGCTTCTCCAAATCTGGTACATATTTTTCAGTGTACCCAACAATCTCCCCCTATTTGGAGAAGTCATAACCCTTAGTCAAAGATATACATCACTCATACTAAAACAAAGAAAAAATAGATGTACATACATTTCACTACAGGATAACAACTAACATCAATATGGAAACTGATTTCATTCATTAATCAGAAAATGCTGAAACTGATTTCATTCATTAATCAGAAAATTTCAGGTTTACATGTTTTTTTATAGAACAAGAAAAAACAAAAGATTACATTGTTCTAGACATTAGCCTATTTATCCAAAGATAGACTAGGCTCCTTAATTACAATTCCCTTCCCAGATCTGATCTTATCATGCACAGTAGGTTTAGTATCATCAGCTGGTTTCTTTCCTTTCAGATCCTTCTTCTTCAGTTCTTCATCCTTTATCCTTTGCCTTTCAAAATAGTGAAAAGGCTTAGGGAAGTACTTGCTAGGCTCCAGAGCATTAGCAGGTAACTTCCCAGCTTTTACACTCCTCCTATACTGAAGAATGGCTTGTTGCCTAGCTTGATACTTGTTCCACTCTTGCTCAAAATACCATTGACCCCTATCATGGGTCTTGTCCTTCACAACTTTCCAGGCAGTCAAAATAGTATTCCTGGAAGTAGGGCTCCACTGCTCAAAATCAGGCTTTAATTCAGCTTGTTCTCTAAACCCTATCTTGGATAGCTATGCTTCCTTCTGAGCTTCCTTGGCAGCCTCTGACATTTCTACTTTTTCAATGATAATATTCTGTGCCTCCTGTGGCGGGCTATACATTGTCTGAACTTCTTGTTGGACTATATCAAAGTCAGCTGGAGGATAAATGACCTGTGCAACCTCTGGCTGATCCCCTTAAATGTAGGTAGGTTGCACTCTAGACTCAGCAGTATTATCATCCTCACATAGGGGTGGAAATCCAATTGTAGCTCTGATGGTATTAGATACCCATTTTACAAGATCAGAGCAGGCTTTGACTAATATTCTCTCCCCCTTTATGACTTCTCTGGATATATGATCTCTTAGATCATTCTTTTGAAACCTTATTTGATCAGACATATATTCTATACCTTCTTTATAGTAGGCTTTGAACTTAGTCAGGGTATTAGAAATAGTCTTTTGAGAGTCTTCAATGGCTGTTTGGACAGCAGTTAGATCTGCCTATATCTGCTTGGATACCTCCGTTTTCAAATCAGTAGCAATATTTCCCAGTTTTTTGAGAATTTCTTTATGTGAGTCCTTGAGGTTTTCATTTGATCTGAACTGATTTTCTAAGATATATCCTTATTTAACTGCAATGTCCTCAACTTCAGTTTTTATTAGCTGTTGTTGCTCAGCAAAATATACTATAACTTTTCTTCCCTTATAGAAGCAATCTGTCATCTCTTTCTTATACAAAATGACTTCAAATCTAATGGACTTGATGTCCTGTGCTAGCTGGGAGTGCATATCCTTATATGTCTCATCCACATATTTTTCTAAGGACTGTCTTTGTTCATCCAATTTGACTTGTAGTTGGACAAGTAATGAACTGAATTCCATGCTTGGAGAAGGTGGTGGTGTGAGTGTTTGCAAGGCTTTCTTGTAGCCTGAGCTCCTTTTCCTGATTACAACTATTTTCCTCTTCTTAGGCATAGAGGCTTCCTCATCATCAGAATATTATGATGAGCTTTCTATATCAACTGTGTCCTTATTAGAAGGGGCATTCAATAGCTCCTCCCCATCAGTTCTTGGTAGTTCCTTTTCTTCTATTTGTTGTTCCCCCTATGTCCTTCCTGTAGGTAAATCAGGAAAAGATCTTCCATAGTTACCTCCTACTGCATCTGAATAGGAGGAACAAGATTAGTTTGGGAAACAAAAGGTTCTCCCTGGACATCCAGATTTTTGTCCCGGGCCCTCTCTATTAAGGAGATACTTACTTACTTATCTTGAGTTGTAGCTTTCATCTGCACATCTTGTGCTTCCTTCTCAGCATTGATCAGTGCTTCTTTATTTATGTATGATACAATGTCCATCACTGTATCACCAACATACTCACTCTCCAGAGTAGTTTGAGCAATGCCTCCCCCTTGGGCAGGCAACTCAGATAGTTCAGTGTCTTGTACTGCTTGATCAGGGTGTGCTCCCCCTAGAGTGGAGGCTATCTGTTGCTTTGGGTGCTGACTGCTCTCTAGTTGATCTTGAGCTTCTTTTTGTTGTAGATTTTCATCTAAACTGAAGACTACCTCCTCTTCAGAATCACTAGAGGATTCTTCTTGCTGAACAATTTCTTTCTTTTTCTTATCCTTCTTGACCTATTTTTGTGAAGTAGAAACCTCTTTGGTCAATACTCTATCCCATCTGGATAGAATCCTTACATCCATCCTCCTCATATGGTTGATCTTGGATCCTGGCAGTTGGTTCATAACCTCTGGTATTGTTGAAGCTAGATATAAGCTTAGTATCCTTCCCAGATTTGGCTTCTTGATTCCTTCTTGAATCTTGTCAAATACTACTGATTACCAGTCTATTTTTACAGTGAATATGACTCTGATCATTAGGTTGAACATATAGACAGATATTCTGTCATGTCCACCAGTCTTGCACAGAATTACCTTGCCTATGATTTCAGAAAGAAACTTACCTTGGGAATTCATCCTCTTTCTGGTAATAGATGATCCAACTTTGGTATTAGGGTTCAGCCCGCACCAACTTAGTGCATCTTTTGTCATGGATGGAACTATTTCATCATCATCCTTAATCTTTGGATGTTTGAGTGATTTCCTAATCGTCTTAAGTGTGAGTTTTACTCTTGAATCCTGTACTGTGGCTTTGATCTTCTTTCCCTTAGTGTCCACAATTGCTGATGAGTAGAATTCCAGTACTTCCTTTTTCCAAATTCTTGTTGGTTCTGAGACCAAGAACTCCAAACCATTTTCCGAAATTAGGGTAATTACACCCTGAATTTCTTGAGAAGCTGTCGAGAATCCCCCACAAACTAGCTCATAATCTTCATTCACCCTGTCGTCCTGGTGAGGCGCCATTGACGAGAGAGAGAGAGAAGAGGAGTGAATTTCAATGTCGACACAAGGTCTAGAGTCGAGAAATCTTAAGGCATAGTCGACCAGTTTTTGTCTCCCCCTATTTATAGTCTACAGGGAAAGGGTAGGTCAAAAGACACGCCTAACTTTGTCATAATACTACTTGACATAGTTTTACATGTGTCAATATAAAAGACTTAGGGCTCGACAAAACCTATATTTAGTCGACACCTCTAAGTGTCGACATACTTGTGTTAGTGTTAACACGGGCTAGTCAAGTCTCGACAGAGTGTGTCGACACCAATTCTTGTGTCGACACAAATTCTATTTATGCGTGGACACAACATACTGAGAGTGTCGACACAATTTGCTTGTGTCGACACAAACTTTCTTACTTAACCAAATTTCCTAAGAAATTTTGTACTTACATATTCCACTTAGGAGAGCTTGTGCTGACCTATTCTAGGTTCAACATACCTAATTCAATTTTAAAATAATTGAATTTAGTTTCATCTAGAGGTTTTATAAAAATATCAGCAATTTGATTATTTATGTTTACAAATTCTAGACTAATATCTTCCTTCTCCATATGTTCTCTGATGAAATGAAATTTAATTTCTATATGCTTAGTTCTACTTTGTGAAATAGGGTTTTTAGCAATAGAAATAACACTAGTAGAATCACAGAATAATGGAATTCTACTTACCTTGATATCATAGTCTTCAAGTTGATGCTTTATCCACATCATCTGTGCACAGTAGCTGCCTACAGCTATATATTCTGACTCAGCAGTTGAGATAGCTACACTTGTTTGCTTCTTGCTGCTCCATGACACCAGCCTTCCACCTAGGAATTGAAAAGTTCCTGTGGTACTCTTCCTATCTTCTTTGCACCTTGCAAAGTCTGCATCTGAAAAGTCTGTCAGCAAGAAATCTCTATTCTTAGGGTACCAAAGACCTAGATTAGGCGTGCCCTTAAGATATCTCAAAATCCTCTTGACAGCAGTGTAATGAGATTCCTTTGGGCATGCTTGGTACCTAGCACAAACATATGTTGCATATATGATGTCAGGTCTACTAGCAGTCAAGTAGAGTAAAGAGCCAATTATTCCTCTATACAAAGACTCATCAACAGGTTTCCCTGCTTCATCTTTGCCTATAGTCATACTTGTTCCCATTGGAGTTTTCATGGTGGAGATTGAGTCAATACCATATTTATTAATCAACTCCTTGGTGAACTTAGATTGAGATATAAACAATCCATTATCAGTCTGTCTAACTTGAAGTCCCAAGAAGAACTTCAGCTCATCCATACTGCTCATTTTAAACTTCCCTTGCATAAGTTTGGCAAACTTTCTACAAAGGTTAGTTTCAGTAAATCCAAAGATAATGTCATCAACATATATCTGGACTAGGATGATCTTGCCTTTAAATTCCCTAAAGAATAGAGTTTTGTCTACCTTTCCTCTAGAGAATTTATTCTCAATAAGAAAAGCAGACAAGGTTTCATACCAAGCCCTAGGGGCTTATTTCAAACCATATAGAGCTTTCCTAAGCCTATATACATAGTTAGGATAGTAAGAGTCTACAAAACCTTAGGATTGTTTAACATAGACTTCCTCTTTTAAGTCATCATTCAGAAATGCTGACTTTATATCCATCTGATATATCTTGAAACCTTGATAGGCAGCATAGGCCAAGAACAACCTTATATCTTCCATCCTTGCCACTGGGGCAAAGGTTTGATCAAAGTCAATCCCTTCTTCTTGCCTGTAGCCTTTTGCTACCAGTCGAGCCTTATTTTTGATTATGGTGCCATTCTCATCAAGTTTATTTCTGTAGATCCACTTGGTTCCTATCACATTGTAATCCTTTGGTTTAGGAACCAATTCCCAGACTTTACATCTTTTGAATTGATTCAGCTCTTCTTGCATAGCATCAATCCAGTTTGTGTCTAGCATTTCCTCTTCAATCTTCTTGGGTTCTATCTTTGACAAGAAACTTTAACATAAAACTGTGTTCATGTTCTTGCTCCAGGTTAGTACACCTTGACTTGCATCACAAATAATTTGATGAGCTGGATGATCCTTTAGGTGTTTTCTTGCTGGGGGAAATCTGCCAACCTCTTTGCCTTCTTCATTTTCCTCAACCTGATGCTCCTCATTGTCTTCTTCATCTAGTGAGTCTTGTTCTCCCCTGGACAGCATGCATCCTTTTCTTCATCTAGCATAACAGGAGCTACTTCATTAATAGTCAGCTTGTCCAGCCTATCCTTTAAACCTGTAGAACTACTTGAAGAGCTAGACAATTCACTGTTAATCAATTTAGACTCATCAAATACTACATGGACAGATTCTTCTACAACTTGTGTAGTCAAGTTGTAGATCCTGTATGCCCTACTATTATTATTGTACCTAACAAATATCCCTTCTAGGGATTTGACAGCAAACTTAGTTTGGTAGTGCTTACCATTAACTAGGACATAACACTTGCTACCAAAGATTCTGAAGTAGGAAATGTTTGGTTTTCTACCTTTCAAAATCTGATAGGGAGTCATCTTATGTTTCTTATTGATGGAGGCTCTATTGAGTACATGACATGCAATATTTACTGCCTTAGCCCAGAAGTACTCAGGGAGAGTAGTGTCACTAAGTAGTGTTCTACTTGCCTCAATTAAAGTCCTATTCTTTCTTTCAGCAACTCCATTTTTCTGGGTTGTTCTAGGTGAGGAGAAATCCTAATGAATCCCAAGTTCTTCACAGAACTCTGTCATACACTCAGACTGAAATTTAGTTCCATGGTCACTTCTAATTTTTACCACTGAATTGTTAATTTCATTCTGAATTTGTCTAACAAAGGTTTGAAAAACAATTGGGGTTTCAGATTTCTGCCTCAAGAAGAAAACACATATGAATCTAGAATAGTCATCCACAATAACCAATGTGTATACTTTTTTACCAAGACTATGAATTGGCATAGGACCAAATAAATCCATATGCAAGAGATATAAACATCTCATTGAATCTTTGGTATCAAGTACATGGAAAGAGGACTTAGTCTGTTTGCCCTTTAGGCAAGCTGAACACACACTCTCTTTAATGCACTTGACTTGAGGACCATTCCTCACTAATCCCATAATGAATAGCTGTCTTATTAACTTATTGTTCAGATGAGCTAGCCTCTTGTGCCATTTGACACACTGTGATGCTTTCTCACCTGCTTTTAGACAAATGGTTGAGTTGTTAAACTCACAATCAAGGTTAAGATAATATACATTCCCTTTCCTAGTGCCAGTCAGAATGATCTCTTGATCACTTGACTTCCTTATTTTGCACTCCCCTTTGAGGAAAGAGATGTCATAACCTAGATCACTAAGTTGACTTATGCTAATCAGGTTATGTTTCAGACCCTTCATATAAGCTACTTGAGTGATAGTAATAGAATTACTAGAAATATTACCAAATCCTTTGATGATTCCTTTTTCAGATCCACCAAATATTACTTTGGGTCCATTCTCTGTGGGTGCATAGTCCTTCAACATTCTTCTTGTTCCTGTCATGTGCCTGGAACATCGACTATCCAAGTACCATATAGGGGTATGGCCACTTGGATTCACCTGCATCAAAGAAAGATTTACCTATCCTCAGAACCCAAATTGTTATTGGGTCCTAGGTTCTTATTAGTTTGAAATCTATCATTCTTACCTACAACTTTTCTGACAGGTAAGCTTTTCTTATTTTTAACACTAGTATTGAACCATCAATCTATGGCAAAGTGGCCCACCTTGACACAACACCAACACTCAAATCTATTGTACCTTCTCTTAGGTATAGGCTTCACAAAATTGTTGTCAGCATTCCTTTTAAGTGTTGGTGCTGGAGCAGTATAACCCAAAGATTACTTAAGAACATTATGGGTTTTCTTATAGAGTGGCCTATTGCCAATGTGATCTCCATACTCATAGTGTTTATGAGTAATATCGTGATCATACCTGTTTGTAGGTTGCATCACTTTCCTAAAGGAAATAGGGAATTTTATGGCTAGTGGCTGAACTGGGCCTTTGCCTTTTCCTTGAGAATTGGCTGCCCTAGTAGTTTCCTTGAAGCCTAGTCCTGTCTTTGCTTTTTGAGATATGAAATTATCTATTAAAGACAAGACAGACTTTGGCTTTGAAAATTTAGCCACTAGATCCCTTTCTTTCTGAAGTCTTGCATCCAGATTCTTGATATGATTTTCCTTGAAAGATATTGTGCCCATTTTAATAACAGTTATGTTCTTCATTTTGGCAACCTCCTTTAGTTTCAAATCTATCATCTTGGCTGATTCTGATGCAGCTTGCTTAAGAGATTCAATTTCCTTGGCCTGCTCTTTGACAAGAAACTTGCTCCTCTTCAGAGCTTGCAACAACCCACCATACTCATTAATGAGTTGATGTACATCCCCTTCAAGTTCAGAACCATCCACTTCTCTTGAAGTTGATGCTACTGATTCTGATCCAGTAAAATAATCAGAATCTAAGGGAGAACTGTATACCTTACTTGGAGCAGGCTGATCCTGGCACTGATCATCTTCTGATAGATCCATCAACCCTTTACAGCAATAGTCTTCAACTCCATTTTTGGAGTCCAATATTTGTAGGAATTCTGATTCCCTAGAATCTTCTTCTGTAGAGAACAACCAAACATATGCTTCTGCATCATCCTCTTCTCTAGATTTTGAGGATGAAGAATCTGTCAACTCTTTTGCTTCTGAGAAACAAGGGATTTCTCCTTCTTGTCTTTTACTTGATGCTTCTTCTTGTCTTTTACTTGATGCTTCTTCTTGTCTTTAGACTCCTTTCTTTTGTCAGGATAGTCAGCTATGATATGTATAGACCTGTTGCAGCAATAACAAACAATCTTAGAATTAGTTTGTTTACTAGGTTTTGAGGCATACCTGTCCTCTACGTGAGTCTTCTTTTTCTTGTAATAATCATACTTGGAGTAGGATGTTGATGGTCTAGTTCTCCATTTCTTCTTTTTCATAAACCTTTGAAACTGCCTTCTAAAGACAGCAAAATCCTCATCAGAGGTGTGGCTATCTGATGTATTGTTGTTAGGATTTTCTTCTTCTGCCTCAACACTCTTTTTGGGTGGATAAAGAGACTTTCTCCTACCCTTTCTTGTGCCTTTAGCCTTGAAGGCTACTGACATCTCTTTGTACTCAGACCTACTGCTTTTCTCATCCTCTTTTCTAGCAGTGAGCTGCATTTCATAGGATAGCAGTTTTCCAAATAGTGTGGGTGGAGGTGTATCAGCAAGCCTGACCACCTCTCTGATGGCACATATCTTTGTGTCCTAGTCCTTTGTCAGTGATCTGAGAAACTCTTCATTCAATTCATATATGCTGAAGACTCTTCCATAGGTCATCAACTCATTTACTATCCTGAAGAACTTCTTGTAACATTCAGCTATGCTTTCAGACTTGGCTTGTCTAAAGCTCTCATATTCTTTATTTAGCATAGATTTCTTGTCTTCTCTTACTTCTTCAGTTCCCTCCATATAGACAATCAAGGTGTCTCACATCTCCTTAGAATTTTTGCAATGCACCAGATTTCGAAATGTGGCATCATCTATAGCACTTACAATAATGTTTTGTGCTCTTTTGTCTAATATTGCCAGGATGATCTCATCCTTGGTCATTTCAGAATAACTCTTTGGGGTTCTAATATTTGCATCCAGAACTGAAACCGTCATTGGAATGAAGGGACCTTCTTGTACTGTGATGTAGATTCTTGGATCAGATGCTTCCATGAACAACCTGACCCTTTCCTTCCATATGCCAAAGCATTCTTTCCTGCAGATAAGCAGTTTCATAGATCCAAATTCCTTCTAATTCTCATTTGAACCCATTCTTAAAATATGTTAATTGCCTTGGAGATTCACTCAGACTGTTAGGTCAATCTTTGAGCAACCTTCCTCTGATACCACTTGAAAGACTTGATTTCAAGAGCCTAGACACCTAGGAAGGGGGTGAATAGGTTCTAATTTTCTTTAAGAAATTTTAGGCAATTAACTTATTCTAACTTAGCACAGATAATACAATTCTTAACACAGCAATCACAGCACAGTACAGTACACCAGATTTATAGTGGTTCCCCAAGTTATGGGTACACCACCTTCCCCCTTCGCCTATTCAGTAGAGAACTTGATTCAGCCCAACTTCCTTCCACTAACTCAGATCCACAAATATTACACCTCAGAACCTGACAGGTTCCTACAGCTCAGACTTATACAAGTCCTACCTCAGTTTCTTCACAAGAACCCTACCTCAGGCAACAACCCTACCTCAGCCTTTAACACCATGCTTACAACTCAAACTTTCACAAGTCCTACACCTCAAGCTCTCAGCCCTACCTCAGCCTTTATAAACACAGGCTTACAACTCAGATCTAAGAAGATCTTACAAAGGAAAAAGAATATTTAGAAGTATAGAAATTTCACCCAGATAAAACTTCTCAATTTGTTGTGAGCTTCTTGATCAGTTCTTAAACAATCTATATACTTCAAATCCAACCTGACTTAGCTTTTTCAAAGCTTCTTGATTGAACAAAATGAGGTTGATCTGACTTGGAGTAGAAGTTGATCTTCAGATAGCTCCCTTCTTATATTCAGAAATAGATCTGAATATTTCTTGCAGACGGTTCAGGTTCTGCCTTCTTAAGGGTCCCCCCTTTCTTATTGTTGAATTCTCTCTCTGGGTCTGTGTTGATTTGATCCCTCTTAATTGCTTTCTTAATTGTTACTTCTTGTTTGGTTGTCAAGGATCAGTCCTTTATATAGAGTTTCTCAATGATTACCGACTGATTCGGTTTGTAACAACCTTCTGACAGTTCTGACAAAGGTGTCAGACTTGTTGTTTATGAAAGCTATCAAATCTTCAGTTGACAGCTAAGTCTGCAATGACTTTATAACTCAGCAGGAAACACTCAACAAATAACTTCACATGTGTCGACACAAATAGACTAAGTATCGACACAAGCCTTGATGATGTCGACACAGCACTTAATGTGTCGATACAGTCATTCTTCTGCTTCTCTACACAACTTCTGTTTGTATGTGTCGATACAAATCCTGTGTATCGACACAACTGCTTCTGGTCTCGACATAACTATTGCTGACAAATGGTGTTGAGTGTATGTCCAAACATCGTTGAGTGTGTGTCGACACAAGTCCTTAGTGTCGACACAACTGCTTCTAGTCTTGACATAGCTGATGCAGAAAAATGGAGTTGAGTGTATTTCCAGATGTCGTTTAGTGTGTGTCGACACAAGTCCTGTGTGTCGACACAAGCCTTTCAGACTCAGTATAGCTGTTGTTGAAAGATGGAGCTGAGTGTGTGTCGACACAAGTCATGTGTGTCGACATAAGTCTTGTGTGTCGACACAAACCTTCCTTAGGTGTCGACACAATTCTTGGGTGTCGACACATGCCTTTTTTCTGGCGTTGACATAACTCTTGGGTGTCGACACAACTTCTGCTTCAGGTTTCGACACAATTCTTGCCTCAGGTGTCGACACAATTCTGGGTGTCGACACAGCTTCTACTTCAGGTGTCGACACAATGTCTGGGTGTCGACACAGGCCTTGCTTCTAGTGTCGACACAACTTCTGGGTGTCAACATAATTCTTCACAAGTGTCGACACTTGTACTTAGAAAATTTTCTTGCAAACCTTACACATGCAAAATGAAACTAAAAAAATCCATCAAATACAAATTAATGTATATCAATAAGTAAGATGAGGCTTCTCCAAATCTAGTACATATTTTCCAGTGTACCCAACAATATTTGATGTATGGTCTATATATATATATATACCTATATGTTATCAGGATTACTCTCTGTAGAAGGACTTTCTGCAAAAACACTATTCGATACTGGAGCGACACACCCCTTTGTTTCACAAAATTATATTACAACTAAGGAAAACGTTGTCCGATCGTTCGGAATGTCAATTCTGATTCGACTACTAGATGGATCATACATGACTTCTACAGTGAAATGCTCATTCCGGAACATGTTAGGAAATGTTGAATTTGACATCTATGTAACGATCCTATCAATAATCAGATTTGCCATCATCTTAGGTGTTGGAACACCCT
The DNA here is from genome assembly GCA_039513925.1 of Platanthera zijinensis. Classification (NCBI taxonomy): domain Eukaryota; kingdom Viridiplantae; phylum Streptophyta; class Magnoliopsida; order Asparagales; family Orchidaceae; genus Platanthera; species Platanthera zijinensis. The sequence continues at coordinate 121,535,907 of CM077090.1, forward strand.
ATTACTAATTTGGGCAAGGATCACTATGTTTTTAGGAAATCAGTTTGACCTAGATGTATAGTTGAAAAGGTCAACATTAGAATGTGTCTTGGGCTTAGAACTTAGGTTTGAAGCTGCCCCTAGGACCATTACAAGATCAAGAGTTAGAGCTGAGTAAAAGAAAATTTTCGTCGAGCTCAGGTTGACGAAACGTCGAACTCCGTTCGACACTCTCTGAGCTCAACCCTGCTAAGTCGTCGAACTCCGGTCGACGATCTTTGAGCTCAGATCGACGATCTGTCTTCAGCTTGTTTCCAAGTCGCTGAGCTAAGTTCGACGATCATAGAGCTCAGGTCGACGTTTTCTGTTTGATGTTCAATCCAGTCACTGAGCTCAGGTTGATGATCGTAGAGCTCAGATCGATGTTTTTTTTGAGAGATCGACGACTTTGAGGATTCAAATTCAGTCAGCTTTTGGAATGTTTTTCAAATTCTCTCAGCATTTATTTCAAGAGATTTACTAGCCGTTTTCATTTATTCTAGAGCAAGTTTCAAGGGATTTATCAGAGAATGTTTATTGGACTTTCCTCCAGAAGACAAAACATTTATGGAAGACATTTATTGACTGCTAACGGCTATCTTGGACAGAGGATCTTCAGAGAATAAAACATCTTTCTTCTCTAGTCTGATATACAATACAACAAGATACTACACAAGAATAGACAATCTACAACAGGAGAAAAAGAAAAAGAAATTCTCAGTACAGATTCACAGGATAGTGAGATCAACTAAGAAAAATCAAGTGATCAATCCTGGAGAATTAGTTGAATATTGGCATACTGAAAAGTGATCATTGCTTCAACATCAAGGACTACAGACAATTCATATTTCAGCCTCAGCTGAAACCATCTTCTACTGGAGATCTGAAGCTTCTGAAGACCTATCACCCTAGCAAAGCTCTCATCTCTGAACCATCTATATCTCAGGGGGAGCTTTGACAACACAATCAATTCACTAAGTCTTCTCTCAGTGATTGAGACAAAGAAGACAACTTCACCTCTTCCTTTTTCTTTTCCTGCTGTAAAAGGGTTATCAAAACTCCCTTCAAAAGTCTTGAATCTGATTCTGAGAGCCTTGTCAAAACTCAGTGGTGGCAAGACACCTGATAAAAAATCCAGTTTGGTTTTTGAGCACCTTATCAAAAGCTCATTGGTGCCCAGGACACCTGATCAACTCATCCTGTAGTGGATTCCAACCAAGGGTGGTAGAAGAGTGGATGTACCCAGGTTTTTGGGGAACCACTATAGTTCCTTGTGTCTTCTGGTTTCTTGTGCATATTCTTTGCTGCGTGTTGTGGTTTTTATTTTACTGGTTTAGTTTTATTTCTACATCAAAACACCTTACACCTATACATAAATTAAGCCTTTACTGCTGTGCAATTTTAAATTGTAAATTTACTTTAAAATACTCTATTCACCCCCCCCCCTCTAGAGTTAAGATAGATCTTACCCTCACTTTCAATTGGTATCAGAGGGAGGTTGGTTTTTCATACAGGCTAACACCTGAACCAAAAGATCCTTGATTAGATCAATCTCTTAAGAGGGTTATTTTCATTATATCTAATTATATATAAAGACATGGCACAGAACAAAGATTATGCAAGCACCAGGCCTCCAGTGTGCAATCTATCCAAATTTGCACTTTGGAAAGCAAGGATTAGACTTTATATGAACTCTATTGATGAAGACATATATAATTCTGTGTTGACAGTGTGCCCAAGTCCACCAGCAAGCTCAAGTACAAATGCTGTTCCACCTCCTTCAGGAACAGATGCTGAAATAAAGAAGTGGAAGACTACAGATGCCAAGGCCATGAATATCTTAGCTCAGATAATGTCTGATGAGATATTTCAGAAGGTAGCTGAATACAACTCAGCCAAATGAATTTGGGACAAACTTTTTGAGATTGTCTCAGGATCTGCTGATGAGAGAAAAGATAGAAGATCCCATCTCATATCCCAATATGAGAACTTCAAGAAAAGAGAAGCTGAGTCAGTATCAGACATGTACAACAGACTAAGTCTGATTGTCAATGAGTTAAAGACTCTGGATAAAGAAATCTCATTGACTGAGCTGAATGACAAAATCCTAATGTGCTTCCCCAGCACTTGAGATTCAAGAATCTGGCCAATCAAAGATGCCAGAAGTCTAAATCAGATTACAACTGAAGCTCTCCTGGGTAAGCTCAAATCTTATGAGTTGCTCATTAAAAATTGAGAAGAAGAACAAAAGGCTACTGCTCCAGTCATCAGAAAGGAGAAGACCATAGCCTTCAAAGCTACAGAAGAGGAGCCTGAAGATAAAGCTACAGGAAATGATGAGCTCCTAAGTCTACTGGCCAAAAGATTCTACAAAATGGCCAGAAAAGACTTCAAAAAGAGATCATACAAGGGACATGATAAGCCAAGGTATGATAAATCAAATAACAACAAAGAAATTATATGTTTTGGTTGCAGGAAACCAGGCCATATTGTGCCTGACTGTCCAGAAAACAAAAACAAGGACAAGAAAGATAGAAGAGAAAGAAGAAAGGAGAAAGACTTCAAGAAGAACACCTCAGACAAACCCTCCTACAGCAAGAACACACATACAAGGAAGGGATTTGTTGCTGAGACATGGAGTGAAACTGAAGAGGATTCTGAAGCCTCATCCAGCTCCAGTGATGATGAGGATGATGCTGATGAAAAGGAATTTTACATGATGGCTATCAATGCCTCTCAAACAGATTCAAAAGCAGAAGAGTCAGAATCAGATTCAGAAGTTCAACTAGAAGAAGATCAGGTAATCAACTCATTTGATTTCAGTTCTGAGGACTTTAGACATGAGTTTAAAGTATTATGTCTAGATCTGTTGGAGTCTAAGAAGGAAATCACTTCCCTCAGAAAACAACTGTCTGAGTATAGCACTTTAAAATCAGAGAACCTCAAACTCTCTGAAGAGTTAGAATGCTATAGAGAGGAGATAGCTTCACTGAAGAGTGAACTATCCAAGGCCAAGCAATTTGAAGAATCCCTTAATGGGAGAAGCATCAAACTGATGGATATCACAAGCACAGTGAACTCTAGACTTAATAGTATACTGGGCTTGGGAGCTTCATCCAGCCATCCTATAGTTCTGACAACTCCAATCAAATTTTTCTCTGATAAAGGGAAGGAAGTTGTAGAGGTAGCTAGGAAGAATGCAGATTTGCCAAAGAAAGATATAGTTCAACAGAATGCGTCGAACAGAGCTCGATGATCGTCGAACGGTGCTCGACGATCCAAGAAACGATCGTCGAACTCAGCTCGATGACACCTGAACTCTGAACTCCAGGACAGTCGATCTTCGAACAGAGATCGACGATATGACCCAAGATCGTCGACCTCAGCTCGACGATCATCAAACAGAGATCAGGACTTTGAACAATCCTTCAAAGGTACAACTAGATTCAATCTTAGAAGTCCTACATCCCAAGGTTTCAACCCCTATACTGAATGGATAGAATCCCCTAGGAGATACCATCCTGAAGGTTATAAGAGTCAACCTGGGATGTCTTTCATTTCTGAATTTAAGGGATATCAACCTAGGCCCAAGGTAAACTGGGTAAAAAACATATAAGCTGTTTATGTGCAGGTGAAGACCTATCCAACATAAAACCAGCCATGGTATCTGGATAGTGGGTGCTCAAAGCACATGACAGGGAACAAGGACAACTTCACATCCTTTAAAGCCAAGCTTGGACCCAAAGTAATCTTTAGTGATTCAAACTTTGGAACAACTAAAGGATATGGTGCAGTCCAAATTGGAACAGTCACCTTTAAGAAAGTAGCTTATGTTGAAGGACTCAAGCACAACTTGATAAGTATCAGTCAACTTTGTGATGAAGGATATCAAGTGACTTTCAACAAAGCTATATGCAAAGTCAAGTCAGAGGACAACACAACTGTGTTGACAGGTAACAGAAAAGGTAACATTTACTTAGTAGATTTTCATTCATCTAAAGTAGATATTTGCCTGTTCAATTCCATATCTAGACCTAATATACTATGATATAAGAGACTAGGACACATTAACCTTAGAACCATTGCTAGGCTATCCAAGGAAAACCTTGTTAGAGGACTACCTTCTGGCCCCTACAAGAAGGAAGGACTTTGCAAGGCTTGTCAATTAGGCAAACAAACTAAAAATAGTTTTAAGTCACTTAACAAGAGTGATTCACCTAGGATTTTGTATCTGTTACACATGGATCTTTTTGGACCCATTACAGTACAAAGCCTAGGAGGGAAATCCTACACTTTAGTGGTTGTAGATGACTTCTCAAGATTCACATGGGTGTTCTTTCTGAGGAAGAAGTCTGATAACTTCAAATGTTTGACAGAGTTTCTCAAATGTATACAGAGTGAGTTCAACACTCATATTGACCTGATCAGAAGTGATCATGGGACAGAGTTTGATTCTCTTCTTATGCAAGAGTTCTGTCAGAGTGAAGGGATCAGGCATACATTCTCAGCTCCTAGAACTCCTCAACAAAATGGGGTAGCAGAAAGGTAAAATAGAACCCTAATTGAATCTGCAACTACATTGTTGTCAGATGCTCACCTTCCTCTATCCTTTTGGGCTGAGGCAGTGAACACCTCCAACTATGTACTGAATAGAAGTTTGATACATAAACTGAAGGGCAAGACTCCCTATGAATTACTCAAAGGGAAGAAACCTAAAGTAGATTACTTCAAAATCTTTGGTTGCATTTGTTATATTCACAACAATGACAAGAGATATATAGCAAAATTTCAAGCAAAAGCTGATGAAGGAGTGTTTCTTGGATACTCCATGATCAGTAAAGCTTATAGGGTTTATAATAAAACTACTCTAAAAATAGAAGAATCTGTTCATATTTCTTTTGATGAAACTAATATGTCTTTCAAGGAGAAGAATGCTTCTACCATAGAACATTTGCAGGTACATTCTCTAGATGAAGACTTGGACAGATTGCAAGTTACTCAAAAGGATGAAAGTAGTGAAGATGAAGAAGCTGCTCAACATCTGGAAGAAAATCTTCTTGAAGAGCCAGTTGCTGTTCCACAAGAGGAAACAATAACACAGGTTGGTGAATAATCAACACCACTTGTTGATTTAGTAATATCAAGAGATCATCCAATTTCCCAATTGATTGGAAACATCTCAGCTGGCGTGCAAACCAGAAATCAGGTCAACCAAAACCTGATGCACACTTGCTTTCTCTCTCAAATTAAACCTCAATCCATTCAAGATGCAGAGCAAGATCCACACTGGATCATTGCAATGCAAGAGGAGTTGCATCAATTTGAAAGAAACAAAGTCTGGGAACTAGTGCCTAAGCCAAAGGATTATTCCATTATTGGAACAAAATGGGTGTTCAGAAACAAATTGGATGATCAAGGAATTATTGTAAGGAACAAGGCAAGGCTAGTTGCTCAAGGATATTCTCAAGAAGAGGGGATAGACTATGACTAGACCGTTGTACCAGTTCCAAGGTTAGAGGCCATAAGAATCTTCCTGGATTATGCTGCTCACAAGGGATTCACAGTCTACCAAATGGATGTGAAAAGTGCTTTTCTCAATGGGGAGATCAAAGAAGAAGTCTATGTCAGACAACCCCCAGGTTTTGTCTCTCCAACTCATCCTGATTATGTTTTCAAACTGCATAAAACATTATATGGTCTAAAGCAAGCTCCTAGAGCATGGTATGAGACCCTAGCATGCTTTCTTCTAGAAAATGATTTTATTAGGGGGAGAGTAGACCAAACTCTTTTTATTAGAACCCATAAGTCCCATACCCTACTAGTACAAATTTATGTAGATGAAATTATATTTGGTTCTACTGATTCAAACTTGTGCAAAAAGTTTTCCAAGCTTATGCACTCTAAATTTGAAATGAGTAGCATGGGTGAGCTATCCTTCTTCTTAAGATTGCAAGCCAAACAACATGCTAAAGGCATATTTATTTCTCAAACCAAGTATGCAAAAGAACTGGTTAAGAAATTTGGTATGTCTGATGCATCATGTATAAAAATACCCATGCCTACCAATGCTGTATTGGATGCTGATGAACATGGGAAACCAGTTGATCAGACAACATATATAGCAATGATTGGCTCTTTATTGTACCTTACAGCTAGTAGGCCTGATATAATGTTTGCTACATGTGTATGTGCTAGATTCCAAGTTAGCCCTAGAGAGTCACACTTAACTTTAGTAAAGAGGATTCTTAGGTATGTTAAAAGCTGTCCAAATTTAGGACTCTGGTATCCAAAAGATTCAGCATTTGACTTAACTGGATTTTCAGATGCTGATTATGCTGGATGCAGAATAGACAGGAAAAGCACCAGTGGAACTTGTCAGTTTCTTGGTGATAGACTTGTCTCATGGTTTTGTAAGAAACAAACATCTGTATAACCTTCAACTGCTGAAGCTGAATATATGGCTGTAGGTAGTTGTTGTTCACAAATCTTGTGGATTCAAAATAAACTCCTACACTATGGTTACAACTTAGAGAAGTCTAAAATATTTTGTGACAACACCAGTGCTATTTCCATTGCACAAAATCCAGTCCTCCATAGTAGGACAAAACACATAGAAATTAGGCATCATTTTCTAAGGGATAATGTTGAGAAAAATAAAATTGAACTTCAATATATCCCAACTGATTTGCAAAGTGGAGATATTTTTACCAAGCCTTTGGATGAAAAGAAACACAACTTCTTCATCAATCAGTTAGGCATGTTAGATGGAGGAAGCCTAAAATAAATTACAAGATTTTGAAATGCTAAAAACAGACCAAGATTAGGCTAAAAGCTCATTTCTTTTTGTGTCTGTAGGATAGTTTCTGTCTCTGAACTGCGCTCGACGTTTTCCCCAGAAATCGTCGAACGACGATCGACGGTTTCCCGAAAAACATCGAACGGAGATCGACGTTTTCCCAAAACGTCGACCGGAGTTCAGAGCTTGTCAGATAGTTGTATACTATTTCTTTCAGGCCTTCGATCGTCGAACTGAGCTCGACGTTCTCTAGATCGTCGAACTGAGATCTACGATGTTGAATACCTTTCTGCTTCCCTTAGGAGTCCTGATCGTCGAACGGAGATCGACGATCCTTCCTTTTTCGCGTCGAACCCTAATATAAAATCATTTTTCGGCCGTCGTTCGTCATTTACGCTTTCATACTCTCTGTAAATTTTTCTCCTTCCCTCCAAACTCTCTACACTTGGTCGTGTTTGTTGAATCTTTGCAGGTATAGATGGCAGTGTCCGTCGATGCTCTTTCCAAAATGAAATTTGATACAGGTTTTGGCATAGATATGAACTCCTTCGATGGAAGCGATCAGCGGTTCAAAGATATTCTGAATCTTTTCCGCGAACAGTAGTTAGTTCAGTTGATGACCACCAGAATAAAGATTGCAGCAGATGAAGTAAAAGAATGTGTTTTTATTGCCACCAATGTGAATGAAAATTCTATAGTCGGTACCATCAATGGAACTCAGGTACCAATGTCCCCCGCTCTTTTGACAGAAGTATTCGCCTTAAGTACTGTGAATGAATCCATTGATTTGTCTGGAGAGGAATATGATTTGTTGTTAGATCGAATGGGTCACTCTGCTGTGAACCCTAATAAACTGCTGAAAAAGAATTTATCAATTGAATTTCAATTTTTGGCTGATGTTGTTGGGAAAGTGCTTCTGGCAAAGCACTTAGCTCATGATACAATCTCAAGGTATCAGTTATGCTTAATGGGTGCTTTAGTTGTTAAGAAACATCTGGAGGTGGGATCTATCTTCTTTAATTTGATCAAGAAGAAAATTAGCAAAAGCTGTGTCAGTTTGGGGAGGATTATAGGGGTTTACCTACATTACAGGTGCCCTGATCTACTGGTTTCAAGTGGGATGCACATCAATGCATCCAAAAGGCTCACCTGTGCCCTTTTCAGCAGGTGGGACAGGCAGATTATCAACCCCAACAGGGCTGCCGCAGCAACATCTGCTTCAGGCACAAGGACTGCCTCAGTCACTCCTCCTCAGGTCTCTGCCCTAGTAGAAGATTTGCCTGCTTCTCCTCCTCCTCCAGTTGTCTCTTCCTCAGTCTCCACATCAACAACACCAGTCATATCAACCTCACCACTCATCTCAACCATAGCCATATATTCCCCCATTTTAATCTAATCTCTTATTTCACCTCCTCCAGCCACTACCTCAGAACCATTCCACCCTTTGTACTACTATCCACCTATCACCACTCCATCATTTCATCTTCTGGATGACTCCTTCATGGATGACTCCTTCATGGATGATTCTCCTCCCACTTCTCCTGAGATTCCATCTACATCTTCCTACCAACAACTTCTACAAGACATACTCTCTTAATCATCCTTCACCCCATCCTTTTCCTCTCCCATATCATCCATCTCCACTCCAGTAACATCAATCTCAACAATTCCTACTACTGAGCCATCCATCCCTATACCTCCTACCTCCACACCATCCATTCCATCAGTTCTAGCCAACATCATTCCAGCTACATCAACTCCTACCTCTACTCAAGCCCCTCTTGAGCATGTAGATCTTTCAGCTTTGGCAGACAGGTTGTATGAGCTGCTAGCCCCCAGGCTAACCTCATTGCTGGAGACCACCTTGGCTCCACTTCTGAAAAATGTTAAGGAGCTGTCTACCAGGCTATCTCCCTTCCTCTCCTCTCAGGCAATCCCTTCCTCTGGGTGCCTTGATCCAGTTTTCACTGAATCCAGGCAGGGGGAGATGCCTAATGAAGCTTTGGATTTGCCTTAGGCTGCTGAAGTTTCAGAACCTGCTCCAGTATTTGCAGTGGATCTTTAGAGCCTGCTGTCAGTTTTTGATACTGTGTACTTCAATTCTCTACCAGTTCAACAAGTTGAAGACCTTACTAAGGCCATTGTGCCTATTTTAGAATGTGATCCCAGCCTGATTGCATCATATGTCAACTCTTTCAAGGCTGAGGATGTTGTTTCTTCTATTTTTACTGTTGCTGCTGCTACTGCTGTTACATCTATTAGATCTTCTGACATTGAAATGCTGTCTATTGTTGTTGATGCTGCTGCTGTTGACGAACTTGATACTTATCTGGAAGAACCTAAACCTGCTGCTCCAATAACTTCTGCTCCTATTGCTGCTTCAATAAGTTGTGTTTCTGCTGCTGCTGCTGCTCCTGCTCTGACTCCTGAACAACTAAAACAACAAGAGAAGTACATCAAAAGCATTAATGATCTGTATGATAGACCCCAGAGCTCAGAAAGTGATCAGTTTCACACTGACTCTGATGACTCTTCTAGTACCATTGCAAAGAAAAGGAAGGCCAAAAGCAAGTCCATGGTGAAGGTCCCTCCTGCTAAGGCCAAGGATGCTTATGATATACCCTACTATATTCTGTATGATTGCCAGATAACTGAACTATGGATGCAATATTCTAAAAACCAACTAAAGGCCATGAAGAAGAAAAGAAAGTTTGATAAGTATGAGAAAGGTTCATCCCAGTTTCAGCCTCCTCCTCCTCCTCTAGATTTAGGATCAGGTGGAGGCTCAGCTTCTCTAACCTCTGCTCCAAAGCAAAGCCCCTCCCAATCTTCACAAAGATATTATCCCAGAGGAAAATATCAAAGGGGTTATCAGTGCAGAAGGGGACAATATAGAGGAAATCAAAGAGAACACAGATTTCAAGCAAGGGAAGGACAAAGACACATGGACTCAACTCAAGATCCTTTCCCTTATAAACTCAGAGAAACTGTTGATACAAGAACTCCTACTGCTTCAGAAACTGTCAACAGATATGAGGCTGCAGTTCCTTTTGAAGATCCAGAGAACAATCCATTATCATGGACTGCTAGGATGAAAGAACTTGCTGCTTAGATCTTCAAGAAGGCCAGAGAACAAGGGAAAGACACTTCCAACATCACCTTGTCAGATCAAGAAGGCAGAACTGGAAAGGTAGCATCAAGAACTTTGACCTAGGACTACATGAAAGACACTGTGTTCCCAGGAACACTCCTTAGGTGCAGATGATGATAGAAGGTCAAAGAAAGAAGCTCTCAATCCCAACAGGGAAACTTGTTTAAGAAAGGAAGTGAAAAGAAATGACATTTAAGCAGGACATTTTGAACATTGCTGATATTCCATCTGATGCTACTATGTTGCTATCTGCTCTATTTCTAGATTTTTGTTTTTAGTATGTTGATTTTGTATTTATTATGAGTTCTGTAAATGTAACCTAACCCAAATAGGGGGAGATTGTTGAACACCCTATTATAATTTGGGCAGGTCACTATGTTTTTAGGAAATAGTTTGACCTAGAGTTAGTTGAAAAGTCAATATTAGAATGTGTCTAGGGCTTAGAACTTAGGTTTGAAGCTGCCCCCAGGACGCATCCAAGTCAAGACTTCAGCTCGATGCAAAGATAATTTTCGTCGATCTCAGCTCGACGCAGAGTCGACCTCTGCTCGACGCAGAGTCGATCTCAGCTCGACGTAGAGTCGACCTCAGCTTAGATCGACGTGGTTTCCAAGTCACGACCTCAGCTCGACGTCGTAGAGCCAGGTCGATCCCAGTTCTGCTTATGTTCAGAAAATCCACTCTCTGGCTCAGGTCGACGTGTGTCGTAGAGCTCAGATCGACGTTTTTCTGTGAGCTCGACGCCTTCCAGATTCAAATTCCGTCGATTTTGGATAGGAATTTTTCAAATTCCTTCTGACAGACAATTAATGCTGAAGAATTATTGCTAGCCGTTATAGCATATCTGGTGCAGTTGGCTCAAGGAATTTTCTAAGGAATGTTATTGCCTGTCATTTCCTTTGAGAAGCATGGACAGTTAAGGAAAGCAATTAATGCTGACTTCCAACGGCTATCAGAGTAAAAGGAAGAAGAAGACTCATATATATAATTCTTTTTCTTAGTCTGATTCCAAAAAACAAGAAGATACACAGAGAATATACAGATCTACAAGAAGAGAACAACAATACAAGACTTCTCATCTTTTTCTCAGGATGTGAGATCAACTAAGAAAAATCAAGTGATCAATCCTGGAGAATTAGTTGAAAGACTCTCTGGCATACTGAAAATCTGATCATGCTTCAGACACAAGGACTCAGACATCATATTTCAACTCTCTGCTGGATCATCCTTTGCTGGAGCAAATCTGAAGATCTTTGAAGACCTGTCACCCTTGTGCAGAGCTATCCTCATCCTGAACCTCATCTTGATCTCAGGGGGAGCTTTGACAACAACTTCAGATCCACTTCTGCTTCTCTTTGCTTGTTGAGAATAGAGAAGACAACAACATTCACCTCTTTTTCCTTTTCTTTTCCTCTGTACAGGGTTTTCAAAACTCCCTTCAAAAGTTACTTGAATTGGTTTTGCTGAAACCTGGTCAAACTCAGTGGTGGCAGACACCTGATCAAAAAATCCAGTTGGTTTGTGAGAACCTGATTAAAAACTCTCTGGTGCTCAAGACACCTGATCAACTCATCTTGAAGTGGATTCCTATCAAGGGTGATAGAAGAGTGGATGTACCCAGATTTGGGGAACCACTATAGCTCCTTGTGTCATCTGGATTGCTTGTCTCTTTTTGTGTACATATTTTTGCTTTGTGCTGTGAATTTATTTTTACTCTGAGTTTTATTTGCTACATCAAAGCACCTTACACTAAGTAAAGTAAAATTAAGCCTTCTCTGCTGTGTAAGTTTTTAAATTTGGAAAATTATTTTAAATAACTCTATTCACCCCCCCTCTAGAGTTAGGAGTGATCTTATCCTGCACTTTCAATTGGTATCAGAGGGAGGTTGATCATTCATACAGGCTAACACCTGGATCAAAAGATCTCTGATAAGATCATTTCTCTCAAAGGGTTATTTTTCTTAGTTTTACTTATCTTTTAAAACTCATGGCACAAAACAAGGACTTTGCTAGCACCAGACCTCCTATGTGCAATCTATCTAAGTTTGCACTATGGAAGGCAAGGATTAGACTTTATATGAACTCTTTTGATGAAGACATCTTTAATTCTGTATTGACAGATTGTCCAAGACCTCCCACAGGAACAAGTACATCAGCTGTTCCTCCTCCTTCAGGGACTGATGCTGACATAAAGAAGTGGAAGGCAGCAGATGCTAAAGCCATGAACATCTTGGCTCAAACCATGTCAGATGACATTTTCCAGAAGGTAGCAGATTGCAATACTGCCAAGGAGATCTGGGAAAAACTCTCAGAAATTGTATCAGGTTCTGCAGATGAAAGAAAGGATAGGAGATCCTACCTCATCACACAGTATGAGAACTTCAAAAAGGCAGAGTCTGAGTCAGTTGCTGACATGTACAACAGACTGAGCCTAATCATAAGTGAACTTAGATCACTAGAGAAGGACATATCTCTTACTGAGATAAATGACAAGATACTGACTTGTTTCCCTAGCTCTTGGGACTCAAGAATATGGTCAATTAAAGATGGAAGAAATGTCTGTGAGTTATCCACAGAAGCTCTTCTAGGAAAGCTCAAGAGCTATGAGCAATTTATTAAGAAGAGAGAAGAAGAGCAGAAGACATCCACACCAACAGAGAAGGCTGAGAAAACCATTGCCTTCAAAGCACAGGAAGAAGAACCTAAAGAAAAGGTGTTGGGAAATGAAGAGCTTATGAGCCTACTGGTCAAAAGGTTCAATAAGCTAAATAAAAGGAACTTCAGAAGATGGTCATCCAAAGACAAAGACAAGCCAAGGTATGACAGATCCAATAATAAAGATATTATCTGCTTTGGCTGCAGGAAACCAGGACACATCTTCCCAAACTGTCCAAAAAATCAAGACAAGGACAGAAGGGACAAGAAGGAAAGAAAGGATAAAAGGAAGGATAAGGAGTCAAGGAAATACCATGACAAGCCTTCCTCCAGCAACAGCAAGTACACCAGAAAAGGATTTGTGGCTGAATCCTGGAGTGACTCTGATGAGTCTGATTCATCATCCAGTTCTAGTGATGATGAGGATGATGCAGAAGAAAAGGGATTCTGTATGATGGCCATCAGTGCATCTCAAAAGAACACTGATTCAGAGCCTGATGCTGACTACCCATCTGATCAGGAACTTACTGAGGATCAGGTAATAGATTCATTTGACTTTACTTCTGATGATTTCAAATCTGAGTTTAAATCTATGTGCATTGACTTAATTGAGTCTCAAAAGCTGATTAAAACTCTAAATGAACAATTAATTGAATGCAAATCCATTAACTCAGATAATCTTAGACTCTTAGAAGAGTTGAAGCAGTGTGGGGAGGAGATAGCTTCACTGAAAAGTGAGCTATCTAAGGCCAAACAATTTGAAGAAACCCTTAATGGGAGAAGTATCAAATTGATGGACATCACAAGTACAGTGAACTCAAGATTGAATGGTTCACTGGGCTTGGGTGCTTCATCCAGCCAACCCACAGTGCTGACAACTCCAATCAAATTTACCAGTGAGAAAGGTAAAGGAGTCTTGATAGTGGCCAGGAAGAATGCTGACTTAACCCAAGAAACTGGACAAAAAACGTCGAACGAAGCTCGACGGACGTCGACCAGAGCTCGACGTAATCGCAAGAAAACGTCGAACTCAGGTCAACGCCCTCTACCCTCTGAACAAAGCAAGACCTTGCCGTCGAACGGAGCTCGACGCACTCACTTGAGTCCGTCGACCGAAGCTCGACGTGCGTCGAGCCGAGTTCAGAGCAAAACCCAGTTCTCAAGGGTTAATTCAAATTTCAATTCTAGCTCCACATCTCATTACTTTAACCCTTATGCTGAATGGATCATACCTCCTAGGAGATATCATCCTGTAGGCTATAAGAGTCAACCTGAGATGTCCTTCATTTCAGAATTTAAGGGATATCAACCTAGGCCCAAGGTTAACTGGGTCAAAAACAAATAAGCTGTTTTTGTGCAGGTAAAGACCTATCCAAGTTAGAACCATCAATGGTATCTGGATAGTGGGTGCTCAAAGCACATGACAGGAGACAAGGACAACCTCACTTCCTTCAAAACCAAGCTTGGACCCAAAGTAATTTTTGGAGACTCAAGCTTTGGAACTACAAAAGGATATGGGACAGTCCAAATTGGCTTAGTCACTTTCAAAAAGGTGGCATATGTTGAAGGACTCAAACACAACCTGATAAGTATCAGTCAATTGTGTGATGAAGGATACCAAGTAACCTTTAACAAAGCCATATGCAAAGTCCAGTCAGTGGACAACACAACTGTGTTGACAGGTAACAGAAGAGGTAACATTTACTTAGTGGATTTTCATTCACCTGTAGTAGATATTTGCCTGTTTAACTCCATTTCAAAACCAAACATCTTGTGGCATAAAAGATTAGGACATGTGAACCTTAGAACCATTGCTAAGTTATCCCAAGACAACCTTGTTAGAGGACTACCTTCTGGTCCCTACAAGAAGGAAGGACTTTGCAAGGCCTGTCAATTAGGCAAGCAAACTAAAAATAGTTTCAAGTCACTTAATAAGAGTGACTCACCTAGAATCTTGTACTTATTGCACATGGACCTTTTTGGACCAATTAATGTACAAAGCCTAGGAGGGAAATCTTATGCTTTAGTAATTGTAGATGACTTCTCAAGATTCACTTGGGTGTTCTTTCTGAGGAAGAAGTCTGATAACTTCAAGATTTTGACAGATTTTCTCAAAGGCATACAGATTGAGTTCAATACTCACATTGCCCTGATCAGAAGTGATCATGGGACAGAGTTTGATTCTCTTCTTATGCTAGAGTTCTGCCAGAATGAAGGTATCAGGCATACTTTCTCAGCTCCTAGAACTCCTCAACAAAATGGGGTAGTTGAAAGGAAAAACAGAACCCTTATTGAATCTGCCACAACATTGTTGACAGATGCTCACCTTCCTCTAACCTTTTGGGCAGAGGCTGTGAACACCTCCAACTATGTTCTGAATAGAAGCCTGATACATAAGCTAAAGGGTAAGACTCCCTATGAGTTACTCAAAGGGAAGAAACCTAAAGTGAATTATTTCAAAATTTTTGGTTGCATTTGTTTCATTCACAATAATGACAAGAAATACCTAGCTAAATTTGAAGCCAAAGCTGATGAAGGAGTGTTTCTGGGATACTCCATGACTAGCAAGGCTTATAGGGTTTTTAACAAGTGCACAAATAAAATTGAAGAATCCATGCATGTTACATTTGATGAAACTAACATGTTTTATAAGGAGAAGGAGACTTCTACCATAAGCAATTTGCAGGAACATTCAATTTCAGAAAATCTGAAGCAGCTTACCATCACAGACAAAGGGTCATCACCTTCACCAATTCAACAAGTCACTGAACTTAGTGACAATGAAGAGGAATTTCAAGTTCTGGAAAGTTCAAAGGGCCAACAGAGTGAAGAACCAGTTGTTGTTCCACAAGAGGAAACAACAACACAGGTTGGTGCTTCATCAACAACCCTTGTTGATCTAGCCACAACAAGAGATCACCCAATCTCACAAGTAATTGGAGATATCTCAGTGGGTGTGCAAACAAGGAATCAAGTTAATCAAAATATTATGCACACCTGCTTCCTTTCTCAAATTGAGCCTCAAACCATACAAGATGCAGAGCAAGATCCAAACTGGATCATTGCAATGCAAGAAGAGTTGAATCAATTTGAGAGAAATAAAGTTTGGGAATTAGTACCAAGACCAAGGAACCAGCAAATTGTTGGAACCAAATGGGTATTCAGGAACAAATTGGATGATCAAGGAATAATTGTGAGAAACAAGGCAAGACTTGTTGCACAAGGATATTGCCAAGAAGAAGGAATTGATTATGACCAAACCTTTGCACCAGTTGCAAGGTTGGAGGCCATAAGAATCTTCCTTGCATATGCAGCTCACAAGAGATTCAAGGTATATCAGATGGATGTCAAGAGTGCATTCCTAAATGGAGACATCAAGGAAGAAGTCTATGTAAAGCAACCTCCAGGTTTTATCTCTCCAACTTTTCCTGATCATGTATTTAAACTGCATAAAGCTTTATATGGTCTCAAGCAAGCTCCTAGAGCATGGTATGAGACCTTAGCTTATTTTTTGTTGGAAAATGATTTTAAAAGGGGTAGTGTAGACCAAACTCTTTTTGTTAGAACCCATAGGTCCCATACCCTACTAGTACAAGTTTATGTAGACGACATCATATTTGGATCTACTGATTCAAACTTATGCAAAAAGTTCTCACAACTTATGCACTCAAAGTTTGAAATGAGTAGCATGGGTGAGCTTGCTTTCTTTCTTGGATTGCAAGTTAAACAACATGTGGATGGCATTTTCATTTCTCAAACCAAGTATGCAAGAGAACTGGTTAAGAAATTTGGAATGTCTGAAGCATCCTCCATGAAAACACCTATGCCTACAAATGCTGTTTTAGATGCTGATGAATCTGGAAAACCAGTTGATCAGACAAACTATAGAGCAATCATTGGCTCATTACTTTATCTAACAGCTACTAGACCAGATATAATGTTTGCCACATGCATTTGTGCTAGATTTCAAGTAAGCCCTAGAGAGTCCCACCTCACATTAGTTAAGAGGATTCTTAGGTATGTAAAAAGTTGTCCTAATCTAGGTCTCTGGTATCCACATGACTCAGGATTTGATCTAACTGGATTTTCAGATTCTGATTATGCTGGATGCAGAGTAGACAGGAAAAGCACCAGTGGAACTTGTCAATTTCTTGGTGATAGACTTGTCTCCTGGTTTTGTAAGAAACAAACCTCTGTGTCCACATCAACTGCTGAAGCTGAATACATGGCTGCAGGTAGTTGTTGCTCACAGATTTTGTGGATTCAAAACCAGCTCCTAGACTATGGGTACAACTTAGAGATGTCTAAAATCTTTTGTGATAATACCAGTGCAATATCTATTGCTCAAAATCCAGTTCTCCATAGTAGGACTAAGCACATAGAAATCAGACATCACTTCTTAAGGGATAATGTAGAAAAGAAGAAAATTGCACTAGAATACATTTCCACTGAACTACAGAGAGGAGATATCTTCACCAACCCTTAGATGAAAAGAAGCACCTCTTTTTCCTCAATCAGTTGGGAATGCTAGATGGAGACAGCATAAATTAAAACTCAAGATTTTGAAACCCATACTTACAGGAATAGGAAAAATTTCATTTTAAAATTCCTCTGTCTGAGTGGTTGTTCTGAGCTCTGAACTAAGCTCGACGCTGCGTCGAACGGAGATCGACGGTCCGTCGCCCTCAAAAGCGTCGAAACGTCGAACTCAGCTTCTAGCGTCGAACTGAGTTCACAGCTCCCTGGCTTCTTGAGTTTCTCTCTCCCCGGTCGACGTCTTCGTTCAACGTCGACCTGAGCTCGAGGTATAGCTTCAGCCAAAGCGTCGAACGTCGACCTAAGCTGGACGCTGTTGACGTTTTCAGTTCCTCTAGAGCCCAAGACGTCGAACTGAGCTCGACGTTCTTTCTTTTCTGCGTCGAACCCTAAGTATAAATCATTTTTTCTCCGTCGTTCGCAGTTGCGCTTTCATATTTCTCTGCTCAAGCTTTCTCCTCCAAATACTATACTTTTGATCTTGGAAGGTATTCTTTCTTTTGCAGGACAATGACAATTACAGCAGGAGCTCTGGCGGCTATGAAGTTCGACTCTGGTTTTGACATTGATTTCGATTCTTTTGATGGATCTCCACAACATCTTCTGGATATACTGATTCTTTTCAAGGAGCAGCAACTAGTCCACTTTATGTCTACCAGGATACCCCTTCCAGAATCAGAAATTAAAGAATGGTGTCTTACAACAATCGTTTCAGATAACAACATCTTGACTGGGAAGATTTCAGGAAATGAGGTAGCCATCTCACCTCAGGTTATTACAGAAGCTTCAACTTTGCTGCTGGAGATGATGACATAGAACTATCAGTGGAAGAATATACCTTGATGCTGGATAGGATGGGGCATGCTGCTGGTAACCCCTCCAAACTCCTTAAAATTAACTAGCAATTGAGTACAGGTTATTAGCAGATATAACTGGAATGGTGATCTGTGCAAAGAGAACTGCACATGATGCAATAACAAGGCATCAGTTTTGCCTCATGGCTGCCCTAATGGATAAGAAACATCCTAACTGGGGATTAATTGTGTTTGATATGCTTAAGAAAAAGTTGGATAAAAACTCTGTCCATTTTGGAAGAGTTCTTGGGTTGATTCTCAACCACTGCTGCCCCCAACTGCAGGTGTCCTCAAAGAAGCACATAAATGCTTCCAAGAGGCTCACATGTGCTTTAATTGGCAAATGGGACAGGAGAATTGTGAATCCAGGGCAGCAGCAGTCATGAAATCCTCTGCAGACACCAGGACTATAGAGGTCACTTCCCCTCAGTCCACTTGTCCAGAAGAAGGAATTATGCCATCTCTCTCCTCACCCTTCCATCCACCTTCATCCCCTCAACCACAATTATCTCATCCTCTCTAACTCTCCCCTCCTCCATATCTACCATTGCCTCCTCCCTTCCTCCTCAAACTACTTTCCTTCCAATAAACTTGGATTCCACCCCTCATGAGGATCTCTTTTCTTTTGACATGCATGAAGACTCATTATGGATGCTTCTACCTCCTCTCCTCATGACTTCCTCCATCCATCTACTTTTTCAGACTTACTCTTCTCCTCCATTCAGGAACAAGTTACACCTCCTCTGTCTGCTCCTCTCTCAACATCTTCTACATTCTCAGCTTCTGCTACCCCTCTACCTCTACTCAAGTTCCCCTTGAGCAAGTAGCCCTCCTGCCCTTAGCCAATCAACTTTTTGATCTTCTGTCTCCTAGGCTCTCCTCCCTTTTGGATGCCAAGCTGGCTCCTCTCCTTCTTTCATTGAGAGCTCTTTCTGCTCCTCTTCTCCTCCCTTTCCTCTCAGTTGGCATGCCCTTCTTCTGGGCCTAGAGTCAGCTCCACTGATTCTAGGCAGGGGGAGATGTCAGCAGAAGAAGAGCTGCCTCCTTCTTCAGTTCAGATTGCTCAGACTCCTTCTGAGACAGTATCAGTTGCTTGTTCAGAAACAGTGTCTGCTGCAGAAGATCAAATGGTATCTGAGGCCTCTCCTCCAGTTTCAGAGCAGCAAATCAGCAGTGCCTTAGACATTCAGTCTTTGGCAGCTTCTCTTCAGAGCTTCTCTCCTCCAGCTTCAATACAAGAAGACCTACCCATGGCTCCTGAGGCTCCTCCTCAAACAAAGAACAGCTTCAAGAAGATATGTCCAGGGCTATTGTCCCCTTTCAGAAGGTCTTGACTTCTGAATAGCAGTGGTAGCAGTGGCTCCTGCTATGTTGGATTTGATTTGGTAGTTTCTGTTGAGACTTCAGGTGAAGTGACTGAGAACCTGATGCTGCAGAGGCCCATATCTCCCAAGCCCTTCAGGAACCAGCCTCTTCAGCCTCTATGGCTCCTGAGGCTGTGCCCTCTCCTGCAGTGGTTGCTTCCTCCTCCCCACTGACAGCAGAGCTTCCTTTAGTCTCCTCCTCAGCAGCTCCAGCCTCCATCAGCTTTCCCCTCTCCAAAAGAAAATATATAGATCCATATGAAGAATCACAAAGTTCTGAAGATGAGTTTGCCACAGATTCTGATGACTCCTCTGTAACTATTGCAAGGAAGAGGAAAGCCAGATCAAAAGCCATGAAAAGAGTACCTCCTGCCAGAGCTACAGATCATGACATCCCCTATTACATCAAATATAATTGTGAAATCACAGAGCCTTGGATGCAGTACTCTCAGAATCAGAGAAAAGCAATGAAGAGGAAGAGAAAATTCAATGAAGGTCCATCTAACCAGTTCATCAGCCTCCACCTCCACCTCCTCCTGATGCAGGTGCAGGTGCTAGTCTTTCTTCAAAACCAGCCCCTTCAGCTCTTCATAGAAAAACCTATCAAGCCAGAAGACATCAGGAGGTAGCCAGCAAAGGGGAGGTCAACAAAGAGGAAATTATAGAGGCAGGCAGTCCAGGGAAGAACCTTTGATCCAACCTCTGGCCCCTATCCCTATAGGCTAGAGTTGACCTCACCCCAAGACCTTCTCAAGAATCATCATCTAACAAATTTGAACCAGCTGTTCCCTTTGAAGATCCTACCAGACTCCTGCTTACTGGAAAGCAAGGATGACAAAATTGCCTGCCTTAAATGAGATCAACAAAGCCAGAGAAAGAGGACTGGACACATCTCATATCAGTACTATGTCAGAACAAAGAAGAGAGAATTGAAAAGTATGGCTCAAAGAAATTTTTTGATTCAGACAGATACATGGAACTCCACCCTGCAGCTGTACCACCCAGTGCTAGAGATCAAAAATCTTTAGGTGCAGCTGATGACTTCAGATCTAAAAAGGAAGCTTCAATCCAACAGAGAAATCATCTTCAAAAAGAGTGATCAAGACAAAGCATCAAAGGACAAGTAAAGTAAGGTATTCTGACACTTTCTATATTCTGGACTCAGGACATTTAAAACAATTTCTGCTGCTATAAGTAGTGTTTTATATATGCTGCATATTATTCTGTCATGTCTGGTTGTATTATTTTGTGTTGTATCTGCTTTATTTCTTTCTTTGATTCCCTAAAATTCATGTAAATAGTAATCCTAATCCAAATAGGGGGAGATTGTTGGAAACACCCTATTACTATTTGGACCAGGATGACTATATTTCTATAGGGTTTGTATGCTGTGACCTCCATGTTGTTATAAAGGGTCACATAGGCTAGTTAGAGTAGTCTTCAGCTCGACGCATAGTCGACTTCAGCTCGACGCAGAGTCGATCTCAGCTCGACGCAGAGTCGACCTCTGCTCGAGACGCAGAGTCGATCTCAGCTCGACGCAGAGTCGACCTCCAGCTCGACGTGGAGTCGACCTCAGCTCGACGTTCCGTCGATCCCATTTTCTGCTTACAGAAAACACTCTCTGGCCGACGTGTGTCGTGCTCAGATCGACGTTTTTCTGTGAGCTCGACGCCTTCCAGTCTTCCGTCGATTTTGGATAGGAATTCAAATTCCTTCTGACAAGACAATTAATGCTGAAGAATTATTGGCCGTTACAGCTATATCTGGTGCATGGCTCAAGGAATTTTCTAAGGATGTCTGCCTGTCATTTCCTTTGAGGCATGGACAGTTAAGGAAGCAATTAATGCTGACTTCCAAGGCTATCAGAGTAAAGGAAGAAGAAGACTCATATATATAATTCTTTTTTCTTTCATTCAAAAACCAAGAAAGATACAGAGAATATACAGAACAAGAGAGAACAACAATACAAGACTTCTCATCTTTTCTCTGTGGAAAAATTGTTTTTGAAAGACTCTCTCACAGAAAATCTGATTGCTTCAGACACCTCCATCCAACTCTCTTGATTCATCCTTTGCTGGAGCAAATCAGATCTTTGAAGACCTGTCACCCTTGTGCAGAGCTCTCCTTCCTGAACCTCATCTTGATCTCAGGGGAGCTTGACAACAACTTCAGATCCACTTCTGCTTCTCTTTGCTTGTTGAATAGAGAAGACAACAACATTTCTTTTCCTTTTCTTTCTGTACAGGGTTTTAACTCCCTTCAAAAGTTACTTTTGGTTTTGCTGAAACCTGGTCAAAATCAGCTTCTGTTGGTTTGTGAGAACCTGATCAAAAACTCTCTGGTGCTCAAGACACCTGATCAACTCATCTTGAAGTGGATTCCTATCAAGGGTGATAAAGAGTGGATGTACCCAGATTTGGGAACCACTATAGCTCCTTGTGTCATCTGGATTGCTTGTCTCTTTTGTGTTTTGCTTTGTGCTGTGAATTTATTTTTTACTCTGATTATTTGCTATAGCACCTTACACTAAGTAAAGTAAAATTTTCTCTGCAAGTTTTTATTTGGAAAATTATTTTAAATAACTCTATTCACCCCCCCCCCCCCTCTAGAGTTAGGAGTGATCTTATCCTGCACTTTCAGACACTTCCAACATCACTACCTTGTCAGATCAAAGAAAGGCAGAACTGGAAAGGTATGCATCAAGGAAATTCTTTGACCCAGTGGACTACATGAAACTGCATCCTGAGGCTGTGGTTCCCAGGCCAAGATCTCAAAACTCCTTAGGTGCAGATGATGATAGAAGGTCAAAGAAAGAAGCTCTCAATCCCAACAGGGAAATCTTGTTTAAGAAAGGAAGTGAAAAGAAATGACATTTGTAAGCAGACAGTATACTCATTTTGAACAATTGCTGATATTCCATCTGATTGCTACTATGTTGCATGATCTGCTCTATTGTGCTAGATTTTTGTTTTTATGTATGTTGATTTTGTATTTATTACTGAGTTCTGTAAATAGTAATCCTAACCCAAATAGGGGGAGATTGTTGGAACACCCTATTACTAATTTGGGCATGGATCACTATGTTTTTAGGAAATCAGTTTGACCTAGATGTATAGTTGAAAAGGTCAATATTAGAATGTGTCTAGGGCTTAGAACTTAGGTTTGAAGCTGCCCCCAGGACCATTCCAAGATCAAGAGTTAGAGCTGAGTCAAAGATAATTTTCGTCGAGCTCAGGTCGACGAAACGTCGAACTCCGTTCGACGCTCTCTAAGCTCAACCCTGCTAAGTCGTCGAACTCCGGTCGACGATCTTCGAGCTTAGATCGACGATCTGCCTTCAGCTTGTTTCCAAGTCACTGAGCTCAGTTCGACGATCGTAGAGCTCAGGTCGACATTTTCTGTTTGATGTTCAATCCAGTCGCTGAGCTCAGGTCGACGATCGTAGAGCTCAGATCGACGTTTTTTTGAGAGATCGACGACTTTGAGGATTCAAATTCAGTCAGCTTTTGGAATATTTTTCAAATTCTCTCAGCATTTATTTCAAGAGATTTGCTAGCCGTTTTAATTTATTCTGGAGCAAGTTTCAAGGGATTTATCAGAGAATGTTTATTGGACTTTTCTCCAGAAGACAAAACATTTATGGAAGACATTTATTGACTGCTAACGGCTATCTTGGACAGAGGGTCTTCAGCGAATAAAACATCTTTCTTCTCTAGTCTGATATACAATACAACAAGATACTACACAAGAATAGACAATCTACAACAGGAGAAAAAGTAAAAGAAATTCTCAGTACAGATTCACAGGATAGTGAGATCAACTAAGAAAAATCAAGTGATCAATCCTGGAGAATTAGTTGAATATTGGCATACTGAAAAGTGATCATAGCTTCAACATCAAGGACTCCAGACAATTCATATTTCAGCCTCTGCTGAAACCATCTTCTACTGGAGATCTGAAGCTTCTGAAGACCTATCACCCTAGCAAAGCTCTCATCTCTGAACCATCAACATCTCAGGGGGAGCTTTGACAACACAATCAATCCACTAAGTCTTCTCTCAGTGATTGAGACATAGAAGACAACTTCACCTCTTCCTTTTTCTTTTCCTGCTGTAAAAGGGTTATCAAAACTCCCTTCAAAAGTCTTGAATCTGGTTCTAAGAGCCTTGTCAAAACTCAGTGGTGGCAAGACACCTGATCAAAAAATCCAGTTTGGTTTTTGAGCACCTTATCAAAAGCTCATTGGTGCCCAGGACACCTGATCAACTCATCCTGTAGTGGATTCCTACCAAGGGTGGTAGAAGAGTGGATGTACCCAGGTTTTTGGGGAACCACTATAGTTCCTTGTGTCTTCTGGTTTTTTGTACATATTCTTTGCTGTGTGCTGTGGTTTTTATTTTACTGCTTTAGTTTTATTTCTACATCAAAGCACCTTACACCTATACATAAATTAAGCCTTTACTGCTGTGTAATTTTAAATTATAAATTTACTTTAAAATACTCTATTCACCCCCCCTCTAGAGTTAAGATAGATCTTACCCTCACTTTCATTAGGGATGGATTGGCTGGCCAAGATAAGGCCCAAATAAACTACTCAACCTGAGAGGTTAATCTTCATAACCCAAACGGACAGGCCATTACATCAAAAGGTATTCTGTCTATCTCCTACATTACTCTAACCTCTACTCAGACTATAAAGTTAAGCCGACAAAGAGACGAGGTGTTCCTCATCTATTTCGAGATGGAAAATGAAACCCAAGAGCTCGCTATTGTCATGGTCGTACGAGATTTTTTGGATATCTTTCCCAAGTCCCTCCTAGGGTTGTCGTCGTAACAGGAGGTGGACTTTCAAATTGAGCTCATGCATGGGGCTTGACCTGTGTCTCTAGCACCCTACTGAATTGCTCCTAGGTAATTGGTGTAGCTGAAAATTTAACTCCAAGAATTTATCAATGCAGGTTTTGTCCGCCCGAGTTCCTCGCCAAAGGGAGCTCTTGTTCTGTTCATGAAAAAGAAAGATGGGACGTTGCGCCTATGTATCGACTATAGGGAGCTTAACAGGCTCACCGTACGGAACACATACCCTCTATCAAAAAGTGATGAATTGTTCGATCAACTTCAAGTCGCGTCTATCTTCTCTAAAACGGACCTAAGATTTGGTTACTACCAACTTCAGATTTAGGAAGAGGAAATTCCTAAGATAGTCTTTAGCTTTCTTTATTACTTCTATGAGTTCCTGTGATACCCTTTTGCTCACTAATGCACTATCCGCATTCATGGCATTGATGACTAAGGTATTTGAACCATTCCCAGACCACTTTGTGATCGTATTTATAGATGACATTTTGATATACTCAAAGTTTAGGGTAGACCATTTAAGACACCTGAAAATGGTGTTGCTTAAGCTTCGAGAGCATTCACTCTTTACAAAGTTCAGCAAGTGTGAATACTGGTTTGAGGAAGTTTCATTCTTGGACTGCACCATCAACAAGAATAGAGTGGCAGTGGATTAGGCCAAGATCCAAGCAATTCATAATTGGCCGCTACTCAGGACGACAGTAGATATTCGAAGCTTCCTTGGTCTTGCTAGTTATTATAGAAAGTTTGTTGAAGGTTTTTCTATGATTGCATTGCTCCTCACCACTCTCACAAGGAAGGAAGTTGTATTTCGATTGATGCCAGAATGTGAGACTACATTCATCAAATTGAAGAAATGCCTGACTATGTACCTGATCCTAATAATCCCCTTAGGAACCGAAGGGTTAAGGGTATATACCGATGCATCCCTAAAAGAATTGCGAGTTGTTCTGATGCAACATGGCAAGGTGGTCGCATAAGCGTCTTGATAACTGAATCCACACGAACTAAACTACGCGGCCCATGACTTAGAGTTGGGTGCAATTGTGTTAGCCCTCAATATCTAGAGGCATTACCTGTACGGAGTAAGATTTGAAATCTTCTCTAATAATAAGAGTCTCAAGTACATATTCACCCAGAAAGAGTTGAACCTCTGACAATGCCAGTGGTTGGAATTTCTATGCGACTATAATTTCGCTCTCCAGTATCACCCTGGGAAGGCTAACAGAGTTGCAAATATACTAAGCTGTCAGCCTTCACTAGCCGGGACCTGAATTGAGCTAATACCAAAGGAGTTGCACTGATCTTTGACAGATCTAGTCATTACCCTTATTACTCGCTAGGACCAGGTGGAGTATCATTCCTAATTATGCTGGATGGAGATAGAGTGTGATATCTGGGATCAGATACGTGAGGCACAGAAGAATAATCTGAAAGTGGCACCGATTATCCAATCATTGTAGGATGGAGCACTGGAGGATTACAACCTTCACGATGAGATTTTGTTGTTCAGGCATCGTGTTTTCATTCCCTCCACCGGGGGAATTTTGTAACAACTCCATCCGTTACATGACATATAATAGAAGGTCCAGCCGGGGCCCCACACTATATGCCACAAACAGGCGATGAGGTTACAGGTTAATACCAAAATTTATTCGCATCCTAACTCAGACCATGCTAACAGAAGCTTTAAGGTTATTTGAACTCAACTTAATCGAATGTCCACAATATATAAACCATCATTTAAATATCAAAGCATAGAAATGTCTCTTTATACAAAAGTTATGTCTTCAAGGCCTTGCAGTTACATTTCATCAAAGTGGATTACAAACATCGGCACGTAGGCCGGCCACACAAGAAACCAATAAACTTCTTCAATATGCCTTCGAGGGCCAGCATTAGCAGCAAGGGCTTCAGCCCGCTATTTCCTGCTCGGGTCTCCAGCACCTGCAGAAGGACAACCCACCGCAATGATAACAAACAACAAAATGGTCAGCATTCAACTGACCAATTTATAACGAACCTCCCCCTTTCCCGGGGCAGTGGTATTCCTTCCCTACAGGCATAGCATTTCACAAGCAGATATATCATAAGATGTGCACTCACACACAATCAATATATCACAAACGTCATCCACGCGGCCCAACGCTCCGTACACTAAGGGAACATTCTCAGTGTACCGGAAAACCAAGTCCCCGCCACCATTCTCAGGCCTCAAACCAAACGGTAAACTTTGTGAATTCATGCTCCACGACCCACGGCCGGAGACTTTAGTCTTGATGGCGAACAGACCAAGACTCTCATTATGTGATCCTAACGAAGCCAATAACTTAGGCACTCAAGTTAGACAACCATACGTGGATATAGTTCAGCCCTTTCCCATTGATTAAATCGACAGTTCAATGTCTAGACTGATGCGGGTCGGCTTCCCCTTGTCCGTTCGGCTCACGGCCTTTAAGAGCGCAGAGATCATAATAACAATAATGTCCCCAAAGGACTGGCTTCACAATCAAAGCGGGAGTTAATGCACACATTCGTTACGATCGCTTAGTTATGTCAATAGAACTCTCTTTCTGCGCCCAAACTTAACCCAAACCCTACAGCATCCTACAGTGCCAGCATATAGCACACAAACTTCAAGGGTATTTTTCCTGGAACTCCATTCCAGTACTTCCTGTTACTCTACTTTACAGGCACAACCAACCGACTCCACAAAATACTCGTTTATACGTGGAGTCTTCCTGGTGCGCAAAATAAAGCATCACCAATCCAAACCAACCTGTCCAGATGGCCTTCACACAACATGCCTATTCCGTACTATACATTTTCATATCTATATACAAGACTTCTTGGGGATTTCAAGAATCAACCCAACGGAAATTCGTCAACATTTCACCTTTTGGTGGGGGAAATCCATGCACATGCCAAAATAAGGACTTTACATGTCCAAGGAGGAAGATCGTTACCCTTGGATTTTTCATTGGAGCCATAACAAAGATTTTCTATGCAGATGGAAATGATCGCCTCACTTTCCCCTTCGCGATTATAGCTTCGGCTCTTGATTCCAGCCACAAGATCTTCTCCAGTAACCTCAGCAAGCCCTAGCCAAGTTCTCTGCTCCAGAACAGGAACACAAGGAAGAGAGAAAGAGAAAAGGAAATAATGATTTCCAAATTCCATTCCTTAGCTGAAAAGTCACCCACCGCCTACTGGCCGCTCACCAGCCTTCTGACACGAGGCACCGCTCGACCATAACCCCATTTTTTGACAAATCGTCGACCGGGGCTGATAACAGGCAAGAAACATCGAGCTCCGCCCGCTCGACCATAACCCCGTTTTTTGACAAATCGTGGACCGGGGCTGATAACAGGCCAGAAACGTCGAGCTCCGCTCGATGCTCTTCTTTCCTGTAACTTTTGGGGTGTAACAATACTCCCCTCCTAAAAAATTTTCCCCCAAAATTTGCATACAACACCAAAATACAGCAATAAAGATGTTATAACATTCATTTTCTTCAACAATGTTATGTTACAACATTTTATACAAACAATTCGGGAAATTCAGCATGCAAGGTTTGCTCCCGCTCTGATGTTAGCTCCTCACGGCCACAGTTGTCCCACCAAACCTTGACCATCCCGATTGTCTTGTTTAGAAGTTGCTTAACTGCCGTATCCTCAATCTGGATGGGCCTAACCTTTATTGTTAGCCCAAATTTGACCGGTACGCGATCATTTGAAATTACCTGAGCTGGATCTTTCATGGCTTTCCGAAGCACGGATATGTGGAACACGTCATGCAATCCACTCAATTCTACTGAAAGAGCTAGCTGATAGGTAGCCTCTCCAACTCGTCACACCACTTCACACGGACCAAGATACCTCGGACTTAACTTTTTCAGGCACCGAATCCTGGATATGCCTTTGAATGGCTTGATTTTCAAATATACGCAATCGTCAACCACAAACTCTACGTTTCGGTTCTTGGCATTGTAGTACTTTTCCTGCCTATCTTGGGCTATCAGTAGCCTCTCCCGGAAAGAGTGTATCGTCAAATTAGCCTCTTCGAATTCCTTACGCTTATATAATTTAGATTCGCCTGTTTCCGCTCAAGCTAATTGTGTGCGACATTTCCTACCATATAAAGCTTCAAACAATTCCATATTTATGCTAGTTTGATAGCTATTATTGTATGCGAACTCTACCATATAAATATGATCTTCCCACCTCTTCCCGAAATCCAAGGCACACATTCGGAGCATGTCCTCCATCGTTCTGTTGGTCCTCTCAGTCTGTCCATCCTTTTGCAGATGAGAGGCCGTATTGAATGTTAACTTTGTCCCCAACAACTGATGGATTAACCTCCAATCATTCAAAGTGAAGAGCCTGTCTCGATCATTTACGATGCTACGGGGAACACCGTGCAATCATACTATTTTTTCAACATAAATCTTAGCCAAGACTTCCACTGAATTGTCCCTCTTGTTCTGAATGAAGTGAGCCACTTTAGTCAACCGGTCTACGATCACCCAAACCGAATTGTTACCACGCTGAGATCTTGGCAAACCGTGCACAAAATTCATCGAAATATCATCAAAATTCCATTCCAAAATAGGTATCGACTTCAGGAAACCTCCAGGCTTATAACATTCAGCTTTCACTAAGGCACGGGTCTGACATTTAGCCACGTAATGTGCTATGTATTTCTTTAAACCCGGCCACCAGAATAGCTTTTTCATGTCTTTGTACTTCTTTGTGCTCCCTGGGTGAATTGATTATTTCGTAAAGTGAGCCTCATACATCAATTCTTTTTTTTAGCTTACCCATACTTGGGATGCACAAACGACCATCGTTCCGCAAAAGGCCGTCATCCCAGGAGAATTAGCTGTTTGACCCATCCACTGCATAACGTTATAAACTTTCATCAAGTTCTGTTGCTCGCCGAACCCTGTCGGCAAGGTCATATTGTTCCTCCGTCCAGTTCAAGCATGCATTTGTTGTGGAATTCTTGTCAACATAAGAAATCACTAATGCTTCCAACTCCTGGATCAGACGCTCATCATGAATCTATAACCAATTTTCCCTTGTCGGAGTCCTACAACTCTAAGCATCTGCGACAATGTTTCCCTTCCCAAAAGTATAATGAATATCAAAGGAATAGTCCCCGAGGAACTCCATACACCTTCATTATCGCATATTGAGATCCTTCTGATCCAATTGGTACTTTAGGCTCTTATGGTCCATGAATATATCCACTGTCACGCCATATAAAAAGTGACGCCACAATTTAAGTGCAAAAATCACCGCCGCCAATTCCAAGTCGTGGCCAGGATAGTTTCGCTCATGCACTTTCAACTATTGCGAACCATATGTTATCACTTTTCCAAATTGAAGAAGAATGCAGCCTAAGCCGTTCCCTGATGCATCACTATAAATCACATAGTCGTCTGTACCACATGACGACGTCAAAACAGGCGCCGTGGTCAAATGACTCTTCAACTCTTCAAAAGCTCGTACGCACTCCGGCATCCAGACGAACTTCTGATCCTTCCTCGTTAATGTGGTAAGAGGTAAAGCGATTCGTGAGAAGTTTTCTATGAAACGTCTGTAGTAGCTCGCCAGTCTAAGGAAACTCCTGACTTCGGCCACCGAAGACAACTCTGGCCACACCTGTATGGCTCTTATCTTTGATGGATCCACTGCAATGCCCTCTCCACTCACCACATGGTCAAGAAAAGCTACTAATGATAGCTAGAACTCACACTTTGAGAACTTGGTATAGAGCTTGTTTATCCTCAGGGTGTGCAACACCATCCGTAAATGGTTCGTGTGGTATACTTCAGATTGAGAGTACACCAAGATATCATCAATGAAGATGATCACAAATAAATCCAAGTACTCTCTAAAAGTTGGGTACATTAAGTCCATGAACACTGATGGCGCATTACATAGCCCAAATGGCATTATAGTGAACCCGTAATGACCGTAGCGTGTTCCAAATGCTGTCTTGGGAATGTCACACTCCCGAATCCGCAATTGGTAGTAGCCAGATTTCAAATCAAGCATTGAGTATTCCATTCATCCAGCCAGTTGATCGAACAAGTCATCTATCCGTGGGATCGGATACTTGTTTTTCTCCGTCGACTTGTTCAACTCACGATAGTCGATACACAACCGCAGACTACCGTCCTTCTTTTTCACAAAGAGAATAGGTGCGCTCCAAGTTGTCATACTTGGGCATATGTATCCCTGTTACAGCAACTCTTGTAGTTGAACTTTCAGTTCCATCATTTCCTCTAGCGCTACACGATATGGCGAGCGGGCCACAGGTTTCGCACCTGGCACCAGCTCAATAGCGAAGTCAATCTCCCGCTAGGGAGGTAACCCAGGAAGATCTTTAGGAAACACATTCGCAAACTCTGATACAATCGGAACATCACTCACATTGGCCTTTAGCTCAACATCCTGAATAAGCGTGAAGAATAACTCCGCACCCTTCCGAACAGCATTGACGACTTGGAGACTGGACATCAAAATCTTGCTCGCTCCTCGCATACCAGCAAATTTAGTATCAAGCTTGGTATTCTGACTTAGTGTGACATCCTTTGAGTTGCAATCACTATAGGCACGCTGCTTCAAAAGCCAGTCCATACCAAAGATGACATCAAACTCAGATATCGACAGCAAGGATGCATCCAACCCAAAATCCTGACTTCCTATCTGCACCGTCATGTAGCTAGCCCTAACAGCATGCATTACACATCGGTTAGGCAACAATACTTTCACACTATCTGCCGTCATACGACTAGGTACTCCATTTCATGCTACGAAGTCCTCAGATAGAAATGAATGTGAAGCACCCGTATCAGATAGTGCTCTCGCCGGACAGTCCCGAATCGGGACAAATCCTAAGACAAACACATCATACACAAGCCACACACAAGGTATGAAGTAGGAAAAAAAAATAATAAACCAATATCGTAGTTCATACCTATGACAACGTCACTTTGCTTTATGGCCTCCAGTTGGCCAAGGTTATACACTCGGGGTTGCGCTTGGGATGTAGAGAACTCCACCACTGCCTTTCCCTTCTCCACATATGACACTCCTATTATCTTTTCAACCTTTGGCGGACCAACCCGGCAATCACGGTCTATATGCCCCATTCTACCACATGTATAGCAGGCATGAGGATCCTGCCTTGAAGTTGCTCCCTACGCAACTGTAGAAGGAGCCTGTCTAAAAGACTTGGATCTCTTACCCCATTTCCTTCGATAGTTCGATTTTTTAGGACGCAGCGCTTTGAACTCGGACTTTGTCACAGCCAAGTCCCTTTACCCTGTACCTGCTTCATATCTTTTTACAACGCATAAGTTATATCCACCAATGTATGAAACCCTTGGTTCACCGAACACGAGAGATGGAATCTCAACTCATCCCGCAGCCCTTTGTAGAACTGATATGTTTTACGCTGTTCATCAGCGAAGATAGACCCCGCATAACATCCCAACCGTGCAAAATCATATAAGTAGGTATCGACACTACTTTCTCCTTGAGTTAGATGTTGGAACTCATTTTCCATGGCGATGCGCTGTGATGATGACAAGTGCTTTGCCAAGAAAAGTATCAAAAACTCCTCTATCGAGACTTCTGTTAGTTGTTTGTCCGCTAAGTTGTGTAACTCTATCTCGTCCCACCATAGCTGAGCCTCTCCTTCCAGCAAGAAGGTGGCCAAGGTGACTTTCTGTTCTTTCTCCATCCTTATCGCCTTCAATATTCTCTTGACGCATGACAACCAATCCTCCGCCTATATTGTGGATCCCGCACCCAAAAATATAGGAGGATTGAAGCTCATAAACTGCTTCAGCTGCCGTTCAGCTGCTCGAGGATCAACAACAGCCTCAACAGGTTCTGGCCTCACACCAACCTATTCTGGCACCATTACAGGCTGTGCCTGCCCAGTAGGCTATGCTTGAATCATTGCAAATAGCACCTCAACAATTAAACATACTATCTCCGCAGAAGGAGGTGTAGGCGCCTCATCTTGTGCCGCATTCCCATCAGAATGCTGGGACTCAGACTGCTCAGCACCACTTCGAGTCACCTATACGTGTAAAAGACACACTTTAGTGGCTTTGCAAAAGCACCAACAAAGTTATAGGAACGCACAGGTTCCTTAAACAGGTGAATTTGTATTTCTTAGTGTACATTCTTGAGTTCATTTAGGTTAAAGCGGGTCGCACTTACACGTGCTCTCCACCCCACAAAAGAATTCTACCATGAATTCAAAAGAGGAAGATCAAGACAAGTTGATACAAAATTGTAACGAATCCATCCGTTACATGACATATAATAGGAGGTCCGGTCGGTGCCCCACACTATATACCATAAACAAGCGATGAGGTTACTGGTTAATACCAAAATTTATTCGCATCCTAACTCAGAGCATGCTAACGGAAGCTTTAAGGTTATTTGAACTCAACTCAATTGAATGTCCACAATATATAAACATCCATTTATATATCAAAGCACAAGAATGTCTCTTTATACAAAAGTTATGTCCTCAAGGCCTTGCAGTTACATTTCATCAAAGTGGATTACAAACATCGGCACGCAGGCTGGCCACCCATGAAACCAATAAACTTCTTCATTCGGCCTTCGAGGGACAACAGCAGCAAGGGCTTCAACCCGCTATTTCCCTCTCGGCTCTCCAGCACCTGCACAAGGACAGCCCACCGCAATGGTGGCAAACAAGGCAATGGTCAGCATTCAGCTGACCAATTTATAACGACCCTACCCCTTTCCTGGGGCAGTGGTATTCCTTCCCTATAGGCATAGCATTTCACAAGCAGATATATCACAATATGTGCACTCACGCACAATCAATATATCATAAACGTCGAGCATGCGGCCCAACGCTCTGTGCACTCAGGGCACATTCTCGGTGTACCGGAAAACCAGGGTCCCACCACCGTTCTCAGGCCTCAAACCCAACGGTAAACTTTGAACATTCATGCTCTATGGCCCATGGCTGAAGACTTTAGTCTTGATGGAGAACAGACCAAGACTCTCATTATGTGATCCTAACGAAGCCAATAAATTAGGCACTCAAGTTAGACAACCATAACGTAGATACAGTTCAGCCCTGGTCCGTTGCTCAAATTGCCAGTTCAATGTCTAGACTGACGCGCGTAGGCTTCCCCTTATCCGTTCGGCTCACCGGCCTTTAAGAGCATAGATCTCACAATAGCACAATGTCCCCGAAGGATTGGCTTCACAATCAAAGCGGGAGTTAATGCCAACGTTCATTACGATTGCTTGGTGGGGTCAACAGAACTCTCTTTCTGCTC
Organism: Platanthera zijinensis; assembly: GCA_039513925.1. Classification (NCBI taxonomy): domain Eukaryota; kingdom Viridiplantae; phylum Streptophyta; class Magnoliopsida; order Asparagales; family Orchidaceae; genus Platanthera; species Platanthera zijinensis. The sequence goes on from CM077090.1 coordinate 121,569,487, forward strand.
CCAAACTCAACCCAAACAATGCAGCATCTTGCAGTGCCAGCTTTGGCACACATACTTATAAGGTATTTTTCCTGGAAGTCCATTCCAGTACTTCCTGTTACTCCACTTCATAGGCACAACCCACCGACTACACAAAATACTCATTTATATGCGGAGTCTTCTCCGGTGCTCAAAATAAAGCATCACCAATCCAGACCAACCTGTCCAGATGGGCTTTGCACAACATGCCAATTCCGTACTACACATTTCCGGATCTATATGCAAGACTTCTTGGGGATTTCAAGAATCAACCAAACGAAAATCCCTCAACATTCACCTTTTGGTGGGGGGAAATCCATGCACATGCCAAAATAAGGACTTCACATGTCCAAGGAGGAAGATCGTTACCGTTGGAGTTTTCTTTGGAGCCATGACAAAGATTTTCTACACAGATGGAAATGATCGTCTCACTTTCCCCTTCGCAATTATAGCTTCGGCTCTTGATTCCAGCCACAAGATCTTCTCCAGCAACCTCCGCAAGCCTTAGCCGAGTTCTCTGCTCCAGAACAGGAACATAAAGAAGAGAGAAAGAGAAAAGGAAATAATGATTTCCAAATTCCATTCCTTAGCTGAAAAGTCACCCAGTGCCTACTGGCCACTCACCAGCCTACTGACACGAGGCATCGCTCGGGCATAACCCCGTTTTTTGACAAATAATCGACTGAGGCTGATAACAGGCCAGAAACATTGAGCTACACTCGACGTTCTTCTATGAGCTCTGCTCGATGTTCTTCATCGAGATTCGCTCGACATTCTTCATCGAGCTCCGCTAGACGTTCTATGTCGAGCTCCGCTCGACATTCTTCGTCGAGCTCCGCTCGACGGTCTTCGTCGAGCTCCGCTCGATGGTCTTCGTCGATCTCCGCTCGACGGTCTTCGTCCAGCTCCGCTCGATGGTCTTCGTCCAGCTCCGCTCGACGGTCTTCGTCGAGCTCCGCTCGACGGTCTTCGTCCAGCTCCGCTCGACGGTCTTCATCCAGCTCCGCTCGACGGTCTTCGTCCAGCTCCGCTCGACCAGCTCTGCTCGACGGTCTTCGTCCAGCTCCGCTCGACGTCTTCGTCCAGCTCCGCTCGATGGTCTTCGTCCAGCTCCGCTCGACGGTCTTCGTCCAGCTCCGCTCGACGGTCTTCGTCCAGCTCCGCTCGACGGTCTTCGTCCAGCTCCGCTCGACGGTCTTCGTCCAGCTCCGCTCGACTTTTTCCTGTAACCTTTGGGGTGTTACAAATTTGAGATGACATTATTCGAGAGGAATACAAGTAGAGGTACTTCATTCATCCTGGTGTAGTTAAAATGTATGTTGACCTGCGCAAGACCATCTATTAGCAAGGAATGAAAAGAGACATCACTAACTTCGTGGCTCAATGATAGACATGTAAAAGGGTCAAGGTGGAATGTTACAATACGAGAGACTTGATGCTGCCCCTACCGATACCAAAAAGAAAATTTGAGGACATCTACATAGACTTTGCCCACGGCCTACCGCGATCCCGTGCTATAAATCACTTTATATGGGTTATTGTGGATCGACTCACCAAGGTGGCACAGTTCATTCCAAATCGACAGAGTGATAGATTTGATGTTCTAGCCAGGTTATTTTTGGAGCAGGTTGTCTAGTTCCACAGAGTGCCAAAGTCCATTGTGTCGGACCGTGATGGGCGCTTTAATTCAAAATAGTGAAGGCGGGTCCAGGCATTCTTGGGAACCAAGTTGGCCTTAACCAACTCTTTCTACCCCCAGATTGACGGGTAGATGAAAAGAATGAACTAGACAAAGGAGGATCTTCTCCGACTATGCATAGTGGTGCACAACGAGCTATGGGAGTAGCATCTTCGACTAGTAGAATTTTCTTATAATAACAGCTTCAAGGCCAACATTAAGATGGTACCTTACGAGGCTCAGTATGGAGGGCATTGTTGAACACCCTTTGACTTGGGCCCAAGATGAGGACCCAGAAGCCCTAGCAGTGGCTTATATTGATGACACCGCGACAACGATACAACTAATCTAGGAGCAGATATTGGAAGCGCATAGTCGAACGGCTAAGTATTATGATGCACGATACCGATCAGTGGAGTTTAGCATGGGGGAAATGGTATTTTTTAAAATCAAGCCCATGCATGGTATCACCCGGTTAAGAAAGCAAAAGAAGATGGAACCTCGCTACTTGGGCCCCTATCAGGTGATTAAGCACATTGGCCGATTTGCGTATCAATCAACCATGCCCCGAGAGTTAGGAAACCTTCACATTGTTTTTCATGTCTCTTCGTTGAGGCGAGTTCTTCAGTAACCAGATCAACACCTTCGTATGCCTCCAGTACTGCTACAGTTAGACAAATCCATCCAGCTAGAACCAATGAAAATAGTGGACTTTAAAGTGAAAAATATGCGCAACAAGACTATTACGATGTTCAAAATCTTATTGTCAAATTACAGACGAGACAAGTATATGTGGGAACCCGAGGAGCTTGTCCAAGAAAAGCACCCTGAGCTCTTTCCCCAAGTATATTACACTCCCTCTACTTTAAGTAAATTTTTAGGGACAAAAATCCTCTTATTTTTATTAGATTGTGACATTCTGATATTTATTGGGTCACTAGAATCCTAGCAGACCCAATAAAAGTGACCCGAACCTCTACCTGAGACCCATAATGAGGTAGGAGATAACCTTGGTAGGGGATATCGAGCTAGAGAACTCCGATCTGAGTTCTGTCATTTTCCTATGGATTTGTATAGTCAATACAAGTGTGCTGGAACTTGCTACTGATGGGTGAAATTTAGGATAGAAAATATCTCCAAATTCTACAAACTATAAGCAAGAGCACCTATCGTTCTTAGTATAGGATATTTTAAAATAAAATATCAAGTGTCGTATTCTTCCGGGCCTGTTGACTACTTCTACTCACGCAAATTAATATTATTTTATCAGTAAATAAAAATAGGTTAAATTAAACTATGAAATAAAGATTAGCATTAGATCTAGAATCCCTTTGGTAAAATAAACTTTTATAAAATTCAAGAATCTAATTTACCTACTTCGACCGTGGAGGTTCCCAAAATTAAAAAGCGCCTCTCTCGAGATTATGCTTTCGACTAAGCTTAGGTTGATTGATTAAGACTCCTCGGCCAGTCGAAACCCCAAAGCTTGCTTTACGCGATCCGCTATTGAATTTGACCTACTTCGACCATGGAGGTTCCTAAAATTCAAAAGTGCCTCTCTCAAGGAAGGCATGCAACTCCTTCTACCTTTGAGTGATCTACTCATATCCACAACCTCTTGGTAAATCTAGGATACAGATCTTAGATCAAAAAATTATATATAAAATACAAATTCGATACAAATAAAATCAAAGGTAGATCAAAGTGATAAATAAAGAGAGCTTGATAAAAGAAAAGAAGTTTATTTTATTCAAAGTTCATCATGATCAAGTGAAAATAAAATTAGATACTCAACATGATAAAGGAAATACATAGAATGGAGAAGAAGAACATGATTGCTAAAGTAAAAGTGCTTGAATTAAAATTACGGATGCAAAACTAAACTATGAAATTGAAATTACATAAAATAAATGCAATAAAACTAGAAATTAAACCACTAAAACTGTCTAAAAATCTACTCCTAGTTGACTCCTCAAGCTCCCAGCAATGTCTAGAATTTAGAGTAATTTTTTTGAGAGTCATGCCCCTAGGTAACGCCCGTTACAAGGGGGCGTATCAGGTGCGGAACAGTCCTCTTGAAAGCCCGAGAACGTTGGGAGAAAATCGCGAAAATTTGATGTTCTCCGGGTCACACCCCTAGGACACGCTCGTGACCTAGGACGTGTCTTTACTGATACTGGAAACAACGGGAAGAAGAAACGGCGGGAGTTAATCTTGCATTTACAGAAGAGTTCACACCCCTAGGTCACGCCCGTGACTTAGGGCATGTAAGCTTTAAATAGCTTGGATCTAAAACTGTCTTCTTAATGCTGCAACACGCCTGAGCTATATATCACGCCTAAGTGTCACGCCCGTAACTTGATGGTCACACCCATGACATGGGAGTGTAAATTTAATCTGATGTGGAATTGGAATCTGGAGCTCCATCGGCTGGTCACGCACGTGTCCTATGGTCATGCCCCATGTCACGTTCGTGACATGGGGGCGTGTAACTTTAAATGACGTGGCATAGATTCTGGAACGTCTGGATGGGTCACGCATGTCATTCACTCCCGTGACCTGATTGTCATGCCCGTTACTGGGGCATTGAAAGTATCGAGCTTCTACCGAACTCACTTAGAGGGGGGGTGAATAGGTGATGTTTGTATCTTTTCGCGGATTGAAAATTACTCAAAAATAAACAAGCACACAAACACAGAGATCTATAGTGGTTCCCCGTATTGGGTACGTCCACTGTCCCGCCTCACCTATCTACCATGATGGGATAGATTCGAATACTTCACCTTTCTCAGATTATTACAATCTTACAACTTGGAGCAACGCTCCTATACCTCGGAGAACAAACTCTCCTATACCTCGATCCACAACCGGATCTACAAACTCGATCCAAAAACTGGATCTACAAACTCGATCCACTAACGGATCTACAAACTCGATCCACTAAAGGATCAACATACTTGGAGAAACAATCTCCTACAAAGGAAAATAAATATTACAACACAACAATGATTGCAAGTTTTCGCTCCAACGTTCTTCGTAGAAGTTGATCTTGAAACTTGTAGAACTCGAAAACTTGAAATCATTTGGAGCTTGAATCTTGATCCTTTGATCTTCAAAAAAATTGCACTGGAGTAGATTATATATTGAGAGAAGACACGATCCAGTCATAGTAGTTGTCAAAGAAGAAGATCGCACGAAGTTGCGGCCGATCAGAAGAAATTCGCGAAAATTGCTAAGGTGCGGCCGACAATTTCGTTCTTTTTGGAATCTTTTGAAATAGAAAATTAATTAGGGCAAGAATGTGGATTTCGAAAATCAACCTATCATATATATAGGAAGAATCGAAATAATTGCTATAAAAGATTTCCATAAATGTAATCTAGAAAAACAATGTGCATGTCCATCGGTTTCAAACAAGAGAAAATCGGAAAAATCATCCTAAGTCAAATTCAGCAAAATTCGTCGAATAACGGTTATGTTACTCGCCGAATTTAGAAGTGATATTCGTCGAATTTGCCTTAGCCAGAAATCCAGAGTTGTCGACATATAGTTTGACACATTCGACTAGTATCGCTTGGGATACTCGTCGAGTTCGGCAAGTATCACCAGTGATACTCGGTGAATTCGGTGAGTATCGCCAGTGATACTCGACGAATTTTACTTGACGAATTTTTCTCTTTCCAGCGAATTTTCCCTAAGTATATACAAGGAATTCGACGGGTATCGGGAAGCATACAGGACAAATTCGGCGAGTATCAAGGGGATACTAGACAAATTCGACGTGTATGACTCACAATACTCGCCGAATTTTTCTCAAGCAAAATTCCTCTTCTCTGAGTCCAGGTCCTTAGACTTCCTTGACCCTTCTCTTGTACTTGGGATAGAAGTATACCCCAATAGAGATATTACACGTGAGTCAACACATTAGCATACACAATGAAGGATTACATTGTATAGTCCCGTTTTTACTGACCCACAGTAACCTGACATTAGTGTGTACTTAGCAAAATAAACCTCCAAATACATAACTAGAATACAACATCAAATACAAACTCAATTCATCTTAGCTTGATAGGGCACTTCTTTAAATCAGGGTTATTGTGGATACAATACCCAACAATCTCCCCCTATTTGAAGAAGCCAAAATCTGACAAGCTAAGTTGAATTGCACATACCAAATAACAAAAATTAAGACTTAAAAAGATGAATGAAATTAAAAAGATAAAAGTGCGCATTCCAAGACAATTAGATGAATCATATATATATATATATATATATATATATATATATATATCAACAAAAATGTTTAGTTTTGGGAGGGCATCCCACAACACTCAACAATTTAGATATACATAAGAGATCAGATCTGCTTGTTCTTTCTATTCAAAAGCTATCTCTCAAAAAATTTTATGGGCTTCAGATTGTATCTGGGAGGAGGAGGAGGCATTAGATTAGCATTTTAGTACTTTCGGAAATGAATCCTCCTCCTAGTGCAGGCTTCCTTGTATTTGTTCCATTCTTATTGGCTGTAGTGGTCCTGATGTTTCTCCACTCAGAGCTCGTACAAAGAAAAAGTATCCAAGATAATTCCTTTGGAAGTCGGGCTCCAAACCTCTTCCAATTCTCTATTGGGCTCTACTCTGACTGGAACTGGCCTGACCTCGGATATGCCTTACCCAAATTTTCTCTTCTTTAGAGCAGCAACCTTTGAAAAAGCAGCAACAATAGGAGCAATAGCAGCCTGAACATCGAGAGTCACAGCATCAGCAACATGAACCTAGGAGAAGTCCTGTGAGTCTGTCCAGTATTGAGTGTAATCGGTAGCTTGATGAAGATCAACATGACCAGTCTCAAACAGATGAATGTCAACATGACCAGGCTCAGCTGGAACTGGAGAAGGGAATAGATGTCCATGTAACCATATGATGTTGTCATAGCTATAATCATTGGTATGTTTGAATTGATCGAACATAGACTTTTCAACATCGGCAACCTTAGTTGTAAGGGCTTCCTCCCCCTTTTTGGCTTCTGCGGCAATTGCATTGGCATAAGCGCGCATGGAAGAATCATAATGTGACATTGACCTATTATGGGCCTCAATCAGAGAGAGAGTGTTCTTGTAAATAGTTTTTAGTACTCCTTCATTTTTCTTAAGTCCTTTCATCATAAGGGTCACTATAGTTGTAACTTTTCTTTAAACCTAGCATCAAGCTTATCAAATTTCACTTTAACATCAACAAGGCTATCTAGCATAAATTTCTCAGATTGTTTCACTCTTTTTACTACTTTCTCCAATGAAGCATCGAACTGTGCCTATTGCTTTTCCATCATAGCTTCAACAGCTTTTAGAATATGATCACTTGAACTTGATCTAGGAACACCAGTCAGCATAGGTATAGAAATATTCGGAGAAAGCAACATTGGAATAGCAGCAGCTGGGATAGGAGCATGTTACTCAACATCTCCTTCCTCATTGGATAAGGTGACCACTTCCTCCTCAATAATTGGATGGGAACCTGACAGCTTACTAATCCTTGTCTCTAGGTTGCGCATCAATCTGTCAACCTAAGTGGAAATAGATATCCGGGACTGAGTTGCCTCCCCCTCAGACACTGTAGTAGAGACCATCCCTGGGAGAGAAACAACTAGATTATCCACAGACAAAGGCTCTGAAACAATAAGGGCATCACAGCCCACCTTAGCCGCAGTAGACGTATCAAAAGCAACCAAAATCTCATCAGTAGCATCCTCTAGTTCATAATCATCAACATTCAAATCTTAACCATCAGCATCCTCATCAAACACCTCAGCATCCTCATCGAGATTCTTTGCAACCTCATCATGCTCATAAGGAGCTGGATCCTCTTCTTTATAATTCTCAACTGATTGAACCTCAGCATCAGTAACATTACCAATAACAACAACCACTGTTAGGAGATAAAATGCCTCTGAGTCGGTAAACATAACATCTGGTCCATTGGATTTGGAACTGAATCTGGAATCGCTGGAACTGAAACTGAAACAACAACTGTCTCCCCCTCAATTCTTGCACTCATGCCAGCAGGAATCTCACTATTGGATGGAGTAGGAATCCTATCATCAGGTACTTGTTCTTCCTCATCCACTTGCAAACCTGGTGCTCTCCCTAGCCTGATGATCCTCCTATTCTATCTTGAGAAGATTGAAGAGTCAATTTTCTTCAAATGATGGATAGGAACTCCTTTGGTCATATCAAACCTATCACCATCTAATTGATTCATGTATAGGCTGATAATCCTCCCAAAGTTGGGAGTCCGTAGGTTGTCTTTGATTTTGGTAAACAGCAAAGCACCCCAATCCAACCTCTTCCTGTAGATAATAGCAATGCGCACTTTGAACATTTATGTTGACAGATAATCATTAGATCAAGTTTTGCATATCAGAACTTTTCCAATTATGTCAGAAAGAAGTTTTCCTTCATCATTCATCCCCTTGAGCTTGATTTCTTATGAACCTCTGGGCAGCCCACAAAATAATAGTGCTCTCTAAAAGTCATCTTCGTCTAGATAATCGACATCTTCACAGACTCGAAGTCGTAGATACCTAGACAACACAGAGGCTTTTACTTTGACCATGTACTTTTGAATATTTCTTTTAATCACTGAGTCTTCACGTTTGAGCTTTGCATTCTGGAAGAACTCAAGAACTTCCTTGTCCAGAACTTTGCATGGGTGTTCTAGGACAAAAGACAGTCCTGCAGTTTCCAGCATAAGAATGACATTGCGAATCTCATCAGAAGCATGAGCAAACCCGGTGCGGACAAGTTCTCCTCCTCCAAGCAATCCACTCGTGGTTCTTGGAGCCACGAGGAACACTGAAAACTTGATAGAAATCTGTAGAGCTAGAGTTTGGCAACTGTCAGAATCGACGAAACCTGGGTTGCGGGAAAATAGCACTGTGCAAATTTGTAAGCGAGAATGATGCTACACTATCGGTTAGGGGTTGGAAGTTGTTCACAACCTTAATCGAGGAGGAAGAAGAGTGCAAACCCTAATTGAATAGGAAGACGATGACTTGTCGCGGGAGCCAAAGAGTTGGTAGGCTATTTTGACGAATCGGCTTGAATGACTTGTCGAATTATGTAGTGTGGTTTCCCCTTTTTATTTATGTATATATATACTTTTATGATTTTCAAATTATCTAAGAAGGCACGTACCCTGACTTGTCATCAGTTCTTCGAATCCAATATAAAAATTTTAAATTTTGCACCAAGTACACTTTGGCGAGATTCGTTGTTGGAGGAGTCCGATTCAACGGGTATAACATGAATATCCGACGAACCGGCCGATATTCACCGAATATCCCTTGTGCAAAATTTTTGCCATTAGAGTTATTCCTCAAGAGAGGTCCTGCTTCCTTGGATTTCTTTACGAGTCTTTGTTCAGCATTCCTAGTTCCGTTTTGAAAAATGAGAACTTGGTCTCGTCTAGCGGCTTTGTAAAGATATCCGCGACCTGCTTATCCGTCAGGACATAGCTGAGGGATTTGTCCTTGTTCTCTGCATGAGGGATGTGCTTGGTCCGGCTATGAGAAATGGGATTATTCGCGATAGCTATTGCCTTGGATGAGTCGCGGTACATCGGAATTTCTCTGAACTTCAAATTATAATCTTCAAGTTGATTTTTTATCCAAAGAAGATGTGCGCAACAACTACCCGCAGAGATATACTCTAACTCAGTAGTAGAAGTTGCCACACAATTCTGCTTCTTATTTCTCCATCAAATAAGTCTTCTTCCGAGGAATTGACACGTCCCGGAAGTGCTTTTCCTTTCGTCCATGCTTCATGTAAAGTCAGCATCTGAAAAGCCAATTAGTTCGACATCATTACTTATTGGGTACCATAAGCCAAGATGGGGTGTACCCTTAAGGTATCTTAAAATCTGCTTTACAGTGACGTAATGTGATTTCTTAGTGTTCACCTGATATCTAGCGCAGACACATGTTGAAATCATTATATCTGGTCTACTGGCAGTCAGGTATAGCAAGAATCCAATTATGCTTCTATACTAGGTTTCATCAAAAGGTTTCCCTTTCTCATCCTTGTCCAGATATACAGTTGAATCCATTGGAGTCCTCATAGAGGATGCACTCCCAATTTTGAATTTCTTAAGAAGCTCCTTGGTGAACTTCGTTTGAGAGATGAAAATTCCATTTTGAATTTCTTAAGAAGCTCCTTGGTGAACTTCACCTAAAGTCCTAAGAAATACTTCAGCTCGCCCATACTGCTCATTTTAAACTTCCCTTGCATAAGTTTGGAAAACTTTTTGCAAAGGTTGTCTTCTGTAGAGCCAAATATGATGTCATCGACATAGATTTGCATTAGCAGAATCTTGCCTTTAACTTCCCTAAAAAATATTGTCTTGTCTATCTTACACCTTGTGAACTTGTTGTCAAGAAGAAAGCTAGACAACGTCTCATACCAAGCTCGTGGAGCTTGCTTTAAGCCATATAAAGCTTTATTTAAAAAATAAACATGTTCAGGGAATTAAGAATTGACAAAACTTGGGGGTTGCGCTACGTATACTTCCTCTTTATGATTCTCATTGAGGAATACTGACTTCACGTCCATTTGGTATACAGTGAAGCCTTTGAGGGCAGTATACGCAAGAAACAACCTGATCTCCTCGAGCTGAGCCACTAGAACTAATGTCTGGTCGAAGTCGATCCCCTCTTCTTGTCTATAACCTTGAGTTACAAGCCTGGCTTTGTTCTTGATAATTACTCCGTGTTCGTCCAGCTTGTTTCTAAACATCCACTTGGCACCTATCACATTCTATCCCTTAGGACTAGGTACCAGCTCCCAAACTTTGCAACGTTCAAACTGATTGAGTTCCTCTTGCATTTCCATGATCAAAGAGGCATCTTTGTTTTCTTCCTCGAACTTCTTCGGCTCAACCTGAGACAGAAAACTTAGATGCATAACCTCATTAGTTGTACCTCTCTTGGTTCTCACACCATCGCCTTGCTCTCCAATGATTTGATCAGCTGGGTGATCTCTTAGGTATTGGAACCTTATATTCCTTGCCCCCCTCCAGCAGGCTCTATATCATCTTGTGCAACCTTTATCGGTTGACGCAATTCTTCCTCTAGAGGTTCTTCATCAACCAGGATAGGATCGATTATCTTGACTGAGCTTGGAGATTCTTACTTGACAGATTCACCCAAGCTTACATCCTTGAACCTGGTACCTATATCTACACCAATAACACTAGACAAGCTGCTATGGAGCATGATAGTCTCAACAAATACAACATTTATCGACTCTTCTACCACCAGAGTTTTCTTATTGAAAATCCTATATGCCTTACTATGGCTGCTATAACCTACAAAAATACCTTCAAAACACTTTTCACTAAACATTGTGTGGTAATACTTCCCATTATTAAGTACGAAGCATTTGCTTCAAAAGATTCTAAAGTAGGTGAAGGATCAAGCGCATACTCAACTGCACCAAAAGCCCGGACTGTTGGAGAGGGCGCTACTTAATTTTTTATATAAGTAGCAGAGCAAACACACAAAACAAGAATACAAGAAATAAAAATTGCAATCCAGACGACACAAGAATTTTATAGTGGTTCCCCAACAACTTGGGTACGTCCACTCTTCTACCACCCTTGGTAGGAATCCACTCAGGATGAGTTGATCAGGTGTCCTGACACCAATGAGCTTTTGATAAGGTGCTCAAAAACCAAAGCTAGATTTTTTGATCAGGTGTCTTGCCACCACTGAGTTTTGACAAGGCTCTCAGAACCAAGCAGAACTTTTGAAGGGAGTTCAAGAACCCTTTTACAGCGGGAAAAGAAAAATAAGAGTTGAAGGTTTCTTCTCTGTTCTCAATCAAATGAGAGAAGCACAAGTGGATTGATGATGTCAAAGCTCCCCCTGAGATGTAGAAAGGTTCAGGAGTGGATGCTTTGCACAGGGTGATAGGCCTTCAATGGATGACTACTCCAGCAAATGATGATTTCAGCAATGGCTGAAATGTTAGTTGTCTTGGAGAGTAAATAATGAAGCCTTGATGATGATCTTCCAGTAAGCCTTCAGACTGATGTAGAGATGTTGTCTCTTCAGGCTTCCTGGAACAGCATATCTGAGAAGAGCACTTAGTTGTACAGGTGGAGTTGAGTTCTTCCTAGAACTCTGATTCCTGTAATTTATTTTCACTGTATTCTGCTTTCTTCTTTCTTCACTACTATATTGTTCCTCTGTAAATCTGTGTATATATATCCTAATAGATGAGCAGCGGACATTTGAATAATAGCATTTATTACTGCTTCCTTTTGGATACTCCAACGGCTATAATACTCATAAAAGCATTCCTGTAATAGTCCTTTAATATAGCTGTATTGGAATAATAACAGCTGGCTTTAATAGGACAAAAGATATCCAGAAAATCCGCCTGGAAACTTGCATTCTGAGATCTGGCAGAAATCGTCGATCTGCTTTGCTGATCGTCGATCTGGGATCGACTATCGTCGATCTGAGCTGGCAGATGTTGGAGTTGGCCTGTGACACAAATAGTCGAACGGAGCTCGGAGATCGTCGACCGGAGCTCAACGTTCCAGCATAGGGAACGTCGACCGGAGCTCGACGTTCCAGCATAGTTGAGCTTGGAAAGCGTCGACCTGAGCTTTGGACAGAAAGCGTCGAACGCAGCTTTAGATAAATCGTCGATCTCAGCTTGAGATAAAACGTCGACCACGGTTAAGAGATAAGGCGTCGACCAGAGCTCGACGTTCCAGCATAGTTGAGCTAGACGATCTTGTAGAGATGAGCTCGACGATCTTGCAGAGATGAGCTCGACGATCTTCGACCGGAGCTCGACGATCGTCGACCTGAGCATAGTGTTGAGTTCTGATTTCTTTAGGCTGATTTCTCTGACTGATTTCTCTGGGCTGATTTCTCTGGGCTGATTTCTCTTGGCTGATTTCTTCTATCTCTGAGAGCCTCTGACTTAGCACAACCTATGACCCTTAGCTATACATGATGGGTCAATCTAATAAACTGAAAGACATAGTGATCCTGACCCAAATCCAAATTAGGGTGTTCCAACAATCTCCCCCTATTTGGGTTAGGATTACTATTTACATGAGAATTAAAATATTACAACAAATTAATATTACAAAGCATGAGATATAAAAAGAAAAGCTTTGCAATGCTGGCTCCTGTTGCTGTTAAAAACTGACTTCTGCTGGCAATGCAATCTTCCCCTATGTTGATGAAGTAATTGTGATTGGAGGAGGCTGAGATGACTCTTAAAGATGGATTTTGATTGAGTCATCCAGCTAACTATTATAGATGGTACCTGCAAAAAGCTATGGTAGAGATTACTCTCTCCTTAAAAAAGATATGTTAGCAGAAAAATGATATTTGTCTAGCAAAATTTAGGATTCTAGATCTGAAAAACAAAATCTGATATCTTCCTTCCAATAGAATTTCTTTTCATCAGAAGAGATTCAAACTTAGTTTCATGATCACTGCTGACCAATGCAACTAGAGTAGAAGACTCAATCTAGATGAATTTAGAAAAAGATCTATAAGAAATATAAAGTATCTGACAAAGAATTCACATACAGAGGTCCTAAAATAATTTTGAACAAAATATCAATACGATAGAAACAGCCTTAAGAAAAGATGTTTCCTAATAAATTTATTCCAAATAAGAAAAGGATTTGAAAATATTTTAATTAGTCTATCCTTATATTTATGAATCAGATTTATGAAAAGGCAGACTGAGTACGATGGTCTGAACTCATTTTGTTGATTAAAATATTTCTTTTTCCTTTGAATATATTCTGAAAACATTCCTCTGAGAAGTTTTGTTTCCTTCTCAGGTTTTATTAAATCTTGGCAGAAATTTTGAAGTTCTAATTTAACTGAACTAAAATTAAAGTTTAATAATACCTGATCCTTTTCAGGTTTTGAATTGCCTTCTGTTTGTTCAGCCTTTAAATTGCTGCAGGAAGAGTTTATGGCCATTAAGCAGAATTCTTTGGCCCTTTCTTCCTCTTCTTCATCTTTAAAAGAAGACTCATCATCTGAAACATCCCAAATAATATCTAGAGATATTAATTCTCCTTCTTCAAATGATATGTTATGGCTTCTTTCTGATATTTCATCCACGGGTTCAGAAGCCATTTGATGGAGGGAATCCCATATCTCCTTAGCTGTTGAGAATTCAACAACTTCCTGAAACAAGTCATTAGATAATGACTGTGCTAGGATATTCATGGCCCTGGCATCAGCTAGCCTGGCCTTTTTAGTTGTTGTTACCGATGTTGGGAGACCTGTGAAAATAGAAGGAAAAATATCTTCATCAATAGAGTTCATATATAATTTAATTCTTGTCTTCCAAAGTGCAAATTGGTTTATGTTGCACTTAGGAGGTCTGGTGCTAGAATATTCCATATTCTTGCTATGTGAAAAATATAATAATTAATCTAACTAGAATGGATCAAACCAGAGATCTTTTGGTTCAGGTGTTAGCCTGTATGAACAACCAACCTAGTGATGGTTTAGTTGTTGTATAACCAACTTGCCTCTGATATCAATTGAAAGTCAGATCTATCCTAGAGATTAGAGCAAACACACAAAATAAGAATACAAGAAATAAAAATTGCAATCCAGACGACACAAGAATTTTATAGTGGTTCCCCAACAACTTGGGTACGTCCACTCTTCTACCACCCTTGGTAGGAATCCACTCAGGATGAGTTGATCAGGTGTCCTGACACCAATGAGCTTTTGATAAGGTGCTCAAAAACCAAAGCTAGATTTTTTGATCAGGTGTCTTGCCACCACTGAGTTTTGACAAGGCTCTCAGAACCAAGCAGAACTTTTGAAGGGAGTTCAAGAACCCTTTTATAGCGGGAAAAGAAAAATAAGAGTTGAAGGTGTCTTCTCTGTTCTCAATCAAATGAGAGAAGCACAAGTGGATTGATGATGTCAAAGCTCCCCCTGAGATGTAGAAAGGTTCAGGAGTGGATGCTTTGCACAGGGTGATAGGCCTTCAATGGATGACTGCTCCAGCAAATGATGATTTCAGTAATGGCTGAAATGTTAGTTGTCTTGGAGAGTAAATAATGAAGCCTTGATGATGATCTTCCAGTAAGCCTTCAGACTGATGTAGAGATGTTGTCTCTTCAGGCTTCCTGGAACAGCATATCTGAGAAGAGCACTTAGTTGTACAGGTGGAGTTGAGTTCTTCCTGGAACTCTGATTCCTGTAATTTATTTTCACTGTATTCTGCTTTCTTCTTTCTTCACTACTATATTGTTCCTCTGTAAATCTGTGTATATATATCCTGATAGATGAGCAGCGGACATTTGAATAATAACATTTATTACTGCTTCCTTTTGGATACTCCAACGGCTATAATACTCATAAAATCAATCCTGTAATAGTCCTTTAATATAGCTGTATTGGAATAATAACAGCTGGCTTTAATAGGATAAAAGATATCCAGAAAATCCGCCTGGAAACTTGCATTCTGAGATCTGGCAGAAATCGTCGATCTGCTTTGCTGATCGTCGATCTGGGATCGACTATCATCGATCTGAGCTGGCAGATGTTGGAGTTGGCCTGTGATATAAATAGTCGAACGGAGCTCGGAGATCGTCGACCGGAGCTCAACGTTCCAGCATAGGGAACGTCGACCGGAGCTCGACGTTCCATCATAGTTGAGCTTGGAAAGCGTCGACCTGAGCTTTGGAAAGAAAGCGTCGAACGCATCTTTAGATAAATCGTCGATCTCAGCTTGAGATAAAACGTCGACCACGGTTAAGAGATAAGGCGTCGACCAGAGCTCGACGTTCCAGCATAGTTGAGCTAGACGATCTTGTAGAGATGAGCTCGACGATCTTGCAGAGATGAGCTCGACGATCTTCGACCGGAGCTCGACGATCGTTGACCTGAGCATAGTGTTGAGTTCTGATTTCTTTAGGCTAATTTCTCTGACTGATTTCTCTGGGCTGATTTCTCTGGGCTGATTTCTCTTGGCTGATTTCTTCTATCTCTGAGAGCCTCTGACTTAGCACAACCTATGACCCTTAGCTATACATGATGGGTCAATCTAATAAACTGAAAGACATAGTGATCCTGACCCAAATCCAAATTAGGGTGTTCCAACAGTAGGATACAGTCGGTTTTTTGCCCTTCAATAGCTCATAGGTGGTCTTACGATAGATTTTGTTGATCAGTGCTCTGTATTGCACGTGACAAGCGGTGTTGACTGCTTTAGCCCAGAAGTACTCCAGAAGTGAGGCATCATTCAACATCGTTGTACATGCTTCATTGAGAATTCTATTCCTTCTCTCTGCTACTCTATTTTGCTATAGAGTGCGTGGGGAGGAAAACTCATGAAAGATACCTTGGCTTCCACAGAATTCTGTCATGGCACCAGACTCAAATTCTGTTCCGTGATCACTTCTAATTTTGACCACTGAATAGTTCAATTCGTTCTGAATTTGCCAGACAAAATTAGTGAAGGAGTCGAAAGTGTCTGACTTGTGTTTCAGAAAGAACACTCAAGTAAAACACGAGTAGTCATAAACAATAACTAACGTATAGACCTTACCTCCTAAGGTGTGAATAGGTATATGACCGAATAAGTCCATATGAAGTAAGTATAAGCTTCTTGAAGAATCTTTTTCAGTAATACCCTTGAAGGTAGCTCGTGTCTTCTTACTTATTTGATAGGAGTGACATGGAATCTATTTAAGGAACTTAATGTTGGGGGCATCGCGCACTAAGTTGTGAGAAAATAGCATATTTAATGTGTTGAAATTAATATGTGTTAATCTCTTGTGCCATTGGACACAAAGAGACATACTATCTTTTGCAATAAAACATACTGGTGTAGAATTGTCTAAGCAAAGGAAATTTAAAAAGAAAATATTTTTGTTCTGAGTGCCTATTAAGGACATCTCCAAATTTGCAGACGATTTTATCAAACACTTGTCCTTGCAGAACTCAATTATATAGCCTTTGTCACATAGTTGACTTATGCTTATGAGATTATGGTGTAATCCTTCAACATAAGCCACGTCTGTGAAAGAGACTATGCCATTGGAAATCATACCATAACCTTTTGTTGTTCCCCTGTCTGAACCTCCAAAGATGACTTTAGGTCTGTCTTTGACTGGGGTATAATCATGTAAAAGGCTTCTTATTTTGATCATGTACCGAGAGCATCTACTGTCCAAATAACAGATCAGAGTTCTATTGGCCTTTGGACATACCTGCAAAAACAGATCATTTTACCTTAGGATTCCAAATGTATTTGGGTCCTTGATTCCTAGTCAGCTTACCACCACTAGGAACATTAACTTTGCGAGTGGTTTGTCTCGCATTGCTAACCCGTAGGGTTACAAAGTTAGCGGGGTTGTACCAGCAATCTACGCCAAAGTGACCAACTTTTCCACATCACCAACAGTCAAATCTATTATACCTCATTTTGTACTCCTGCTTTACCTTTTGGAGCTGAGGTCTAGCAGGGGAAACATTCTTTGAGGAGGATGCCTCCTGGTTTCAGCATACACAGGAGCTCCCCATCTCCTTAGCCTTAGGCACATCAGTTTTGGCTTTTGGTGCCTTCTTATTTTTATGGCCATGGATATATAGACCATAACTCTTCATCTGAATCTCTTCATAAGGTGCTCTGAACACGTTGGCACCAAAGTCACGGGAATGGGTCCATCCCTGGTATCTATTCTTGGGCTCTACATAAGTAGGCCTAGTATGATGACCATAGGACGACTCAAGGTCAAACTTGTTCGTCGGGATGATTACCTTCCTAAACGAGGGTTGACTCATGGATGCCTTCCCATTTTCTTTGGTGCTAGCCTTCTTGGAAGTTTTACCCTTCCCACCGATGTGGCCAATACCACTACCCTTCTTCTGAGCTGAAAACTCATTAATGAGAAGGAGAACAGTCTTAGGCTTGTAGAAACTCTAAACAAGTTTTATCTTCACCGCGAGATTTTCTTCCAGCTCATCAAGATATTTTTCTTTCAGACTCAACGTCTCAGCAGAACCCTTGAGTTCCTCTTTCAAGGAATGTGTTGGGTACATTGGAAAATGTGTACCTGATTTGTAGAAGCCTAACTTAGCTCAATGATATACATCAAGGTGTATTTGATGTTATTTTGAGTTGATATGTGCAGGTGAAGAATGTACTAAAATACAGGAAAATTATTCTAAGTCCATGTGTCGACACCAGAAGAAGCTGTGTCGACACTTCAGAAAGATTGTGTCGACACTTGAAGAAGGCTGTGTCAACATAGAGAAAAAGAGTCGACAACAATTTTGTCGACACCGGGAAGCAGTGTCGACACACAGAAGTTTAGTCGACATCAACTGTGTCGACACTGGGAGGCTGTGTCGACACACAGGATTGCTAGTCGACAACACGTGTGTCGACACTAGAAGACTGAGTCGACATACAGAGGCAGAGTCGACAATAGCTGTGTCGACACCTGGAGGCTGTGTCGACACACACTATATTCTGAGTCTACATCAACTGTGTCGACACACAGGACTTGTGTCGACACACTGCAAAGTCTAGACCAAGTTAGTTTCTGGAGAATGATGAAGTGTTTGTGTCGACACAAATGCTCTGTGTCGACATATTCTCTAGATGCAGTATTTAGAAGCTGAGTCGACATAAAGGCAGACATGTCGACATCATCAAAGGCTGTGTCGACACCTAAGTCACTTATGTCGACATATATTGACAGATGGTCTCGACACTTTCTAACAGATAGTCTCGATGCTTTGTTGACAAAGACAAAGGCACAAGATTTGTTTGAAGACTTGACAGCTGTGAGTTACAATAGGTTGACAGAAGCTGTCAAACTTGTCAGAAGTTTGTTAGAAACTGGATCAGCCGGTTACCAAGGATGAAGTCTATAAATAGACAGATTCAGAATAAGGAAAGAGATTATTGAGACACACGACGACACATTAATCATCTATTGGGAGATAAGATCTCTGATCAAGAAAGTGCAAGACACAGAAGAAGATCTTCGTGAGAAGATCTAAGAAGACATTTTACGTGTACAACCACTCAGGATCAGTCTAAGTAGAATTCTTTCAAGAATTCTGAAGTATCATCAAAGGTGTTGTATAGAGAGGGATCCAGCCATTTTGAAGACAAGAAGGAAGCTATCACAGGTTTCTTAAGTTCAGATTCAAGAAGCTTTGAAGAAAGCTAAGATCCAGTTGATTTCATCCATCAGGTTTTTTCAAGAAGCTGATCAAGAACAGTCTTGTCCCTTCTCTCTCAATAGGGGCAAGATATTATATAACTTCAATTTCAATTTCTGTAGGATCTATTTGCATAAATCTGAGTTGTAAGCATAGATTATAAAGGCTGAGTATAGGAGAGGTATTCTCTGAGTGGTAGGGCTGTTTATGCCTGAGTGTAGGAGAAGGTATTTCTCTGAGTTGTAGGCCTTGTGGCAAGGCTTAGGTAGGGCTGGTTAGCCTGAGCTGTAGGAACCTTATAGGGTTCTGAGTTGTAGGAATCTTTCAGGGTTCTGAGGTGTAGGATCTGAGGATCTGAGATAAAGAAGGAAGTTAGGCCGAATCTAGCACACTGCTAGATAGGTGAAGGGGGAAAGTGGATGTACCCAGATCTTGGGGAACCACTATAAATCTATGTGGAATCTGTGATGTGTGCATATTTGTGATTGCTGTGTTGTGTTTGCTGCAGTGTTTGCTGAATTCTCTTATAGTCAGTAATTATATTCTACCTTAAGTTAAAACAAGCATTAGAACCTATTCACCCCCCCCCCCCTCTAGGTGTTTAGGTGGTCTTGAAAGTATAACTATCAAGTGGTATCAGAGGGAGGTTACTCAAAGAAGGACTTAACAGTCTGAGTTAGATCCCTAAGGCAGAATCAAGAATCAAGAAATTGGGTTCTGGAGAGAATCACAAGGAACTTGAGTCAATGAAATTACCCATCTACAGGAAAGAGATTTTTGAAATCTAGAAAGAAAGGGTTAGGTTGTTTGTGGAGGCTTCTGATCCAAGGATATATATCACAGTACAGGAAGGCCCCTTCATTCCAATGAAGATATTAGTTCTTGATGCAAATATTCAAACTCCAAAGAGTTATTCTGAAATGACCAAGGATGAGATCATCCTGGCAACACTAGACAAAAGAGCACAGAACATTATTGTAAGTGCTATAGATGATGCCACATTTCAAAATCTGATTCACTGCAAAACCTCCAACGAAATGTGGGACACTTTGATTGTCTACATGGAGGGTTTTGAAGAAGTTAGACAAGATAGAAAGTCTATGCTCAACCAAGAATATGAGAGTTTCAGACAAGGGAAGTCTGATAGCATAACTGAATGCTACAAAAAATTCTACAGGATAGTAAATGAACTGATGTCCTATGGAAGGGTCTTCAGTACCTATGAACTGAATGACAAATTCCTAAGATCCTTGACAAAGGATTGGGACACCAAGATTTGTGCCATAAGAGAAGTGGCCAAACTAGCAGACATTTCTCCTCCAACCTTGTTTTGAAAGTTGCTATCATATGAAATGCAACTAATGGCTAGGAAGGAGGAAGAAAAGAATTCAAAAGGAGAACATAGAGAAAGGTCTGTGGCCTTCAAGGCTGAAGCCACTAGAAAGAATAGGAGGATATCTCCATCACCTCTTAAGGACGTTGCTGAAGTTTACTCAGAAAATTCAGACAATAAGAACTCAGAAAGCAGTGATTCAGATGCAGATTTTGCTGCCTTTACAAGGCAGTTTCAGAGGTTCTTGAAGAAAAAGCAGTGGATGTCAAGGCCCTCCACATCACAGCTTATTGATGATTACTATCAGAAGAGGAGCAGAACCAAGCCCAGCAAAGCTACTACATCAAAGATTGTTTGCTATTGCTGCAATAGGCCTGGACATGTGGTGGCTGAGTGTCCAGATAAGAGGAAGGAGTCAAAAGACAGAAAGAAGACTCAACAAAAGGGCAAGAAGGAGAAATCCTTTATTGCTAAGAAGGAGAAGAGTCTTACAGATCAATCCTCCTCAGAGTCAGAATCTGAAGCTGAAGCATACATTGGACTGTATGTAGCTAATGAAGAAGATGAGTTTATGAAATTGCTAAACTCCATCTATGAACAAGAAGATCATCAATGTATGGGACTGATGGCTGGATCAGAAGAAGATATGTGCCAGAATCAGTCTGGTCCCAGGAAGGTACATTGTTCTTCTATGAAATCAGTTTGTAGTATTAGTGTAGAATCAGCTACATCTGCATCAAGTGATGTAGATGGATCTGAATCTGAAGGAGATGTTCATCAGTTAATAGATAAGTATGGGGACTTATTGCAGGATCTTAAGAAAAGCAAGAACCTAGTCAAAACTCAGGCTCAGGAAATTGCTGATCTTAGGTGGCTGCATCTGAGTTTGAAAAAATATTGGATCAAAAGTTAAATGAGATTGTTAAACTGAAAAATATAACTATTATTCAGATGGGCACAATCAAATATAACAATGATCAAGTTAAAAGTCTGGAGGCCAGACTGAGAATAGAGAAAGATTTAGTGACTAGTTACTCTAAGCCAAAATCTATCTTACCTATAATAGATGAGTTTGTGGCTCAAAAGGGTAAGGCAGGATTAGGCTTCAAAGGTAACACCAGGGCTGCCCAATTCAAGAGAAAAGGCAAAGCTCCTTTCCATCCACTAAACCTTAAAGTCCCTGTTATGTTTAGAAAGGTACAAGTGCCTTCTAACAAATATGATCTTGAAAATATTCATGGTCATATTAAGACTGATGTTCTGAATAACAAGGGTGTTAATGCCATAGGTCTGTCCATGTTCATAAACCCAATGGTTATAAGAAATCAATAGGTAATGCTACGGTAGCACCAGCACTGGACAGAAATTTTTCTGCCAAGGGTATATCTAGACCTAGATACAACAAATATGAATGTTGGTGTTGTGGCAAGAGAGGCCATTTTGCCCTAGGCTGCTGGCATAACACAAGTGTAAGGAAGAACAACAGTCTACCAGTTAGAAGAGCTGCTGGTAGTTTTGATGTGAATGGTACTAACCTGAACCAAGGACCCAAGACTTACTTGGGTTCTAAGGGAAAGTAATTTTGTATTGCAGGAAAGTCAAAGTTGCCATGCCCCTATATGGTACTTGAACAGTGGTTATTCCAGGCACATGACTGGAACAAAGGGGCTGCTGAAGGAGTACAAATCTGTCAAGGATGGGCCTAAAGTTATCTTTGGTGGATCTGAAAGAGGGATCATCAAAGGATTTGGTAACATTTCTTCAAACCAAATTACCATCATTCAAGTGGCTTATGTAAAAGGTTTGAAACATAATGTTATAAGCATAAGTCAGTTGAGTGATCTTGGATATGACATTTCATTTATTAAGGATGGATATCATATCAAAAGGTCAAGTGATAAAAAGGTCATATTGACTGGGTATAGAAAGAGAAATGTTTATTGTCTTGATTTTGTATGTGAGAACAAAGTTTCTCCTATCTGTCTTGTAGCTGATAATAATGCACCTCATTGTGTCAAATGGCATAAGAGGCTTCCCCATCTTAACTACAAGACAATTGGCCAACTCTTTAGCAAAGAGTTAGTGAGGAATGGTCCTTAAGTTAAGTATATAAAGGAATGGATATGCTCAGCTTGTCAAAAGGGCAAGCAGACAAAATCCTCCTTTCATAGCCTTGAAAACAAGGATTCAGTGAGGTGTTTATACCTCTTGCATATGGATCTTTTTGTCCTATACTAGTTCATAGTCTAGGTAGGAAGGTCTACACTTTTGTGGTTGTAGATGACTATTCAAGATATACATGGGTGTTCTTTTTGAGACAAAAATCAGAAACCCCAAGTGTCTTACTTTGTTTTGTGAAACAAATTCAGAATGAACTGAATAGTTCAGTGGTCAAAATCAGAAGTGACCATGGCACTGAATTTCAATCTGAAAGTATGACAAAATTATGTGAAGACTTTGGGATTTTCCAAGAATTCTCCTCACCTAGAACACCACAGCAAAATGGTATTGCTGAAAGAAAGAATAGGACATTGATTGAAGCTGGTAGAACTCTATTGAGTGACACTTCTCTTCCAGAATATTTTTGGGCTGAGGCAGTAAACACTGTATGTCATGTGATCAATATGGCTTCTATCACCAAGAGCCACAAAAAGACTCCCTATGAAATTATGAAAGGTAGAAAACCAAATCTATCCTACTTTAGGATCTTTGGTTATAAATTCTATATACTTAACAATGGCAAGTCTTATCTAACTAAGTTTGCTGCCAAATTCCAAGATGGGATATTTGTTGGGTACAACATCAATAGTAAGGCTTATAGAGTCTACAACTTGACTACTCAAGTTGTAGAAGAATCTGTACATGTTGTATTTGATGAAATAAGATTAATCAACAGTGAATTACCTTGTAGATCAAATAATCCAACTGGTATAAGCAAATGGATGGACAAGCTTTCCATTGCAGAAGCATCAAATGCAGATGAAATATTGGAAAATGAAGGCTACTGTCCAGGGGGAGTACAAGACTCAATAGAAGCTGATGACAACCAAGAGGTGCAGCATAATGAAGGAGCTGGAGATGTTCAACCTGAAGGAAATCTACCTCCAGCTATAAGACATCTAAAAGACCATCCAGCAAATCAAATTATAGGTGATCCAAGTCAAGGAGTGCAGACTAGAAACAGAAATCTGAGCACAGTCCTGCATTCAAGTTTTCTATCTCAACTGGAGCCTAAGAAATTTGAAGAAGCCATCCAAGACCAACACTGGATTAATGCTATGCAAGAGGAGCTTAATAAATTCAGAAGGTGCAAAGTCTGAGAGTTAGTTCCTAAACCAAGAGACCACAACATCATTGGCACAAAGTGGATCTTTAGGAACAAGTTGGATGAGAGTGGAGTAATTGTGAAGAACAAAGCAAGATTGGTTGCTAAAGGATACAGGAAGGAAGAAGGGATTGACTTTGATCAAACATTTGCCCCAGTAGCAAGACTGGAGGCAATCAGAATGTTCCTTGCCTATGCAGCATATCAAGGATTCAAAGTATACCAAATGGATGTGAAATCAGCATTCCTGAATGGTGATCTAAAAGAAGAAGTCTATGTAGAGCAGCCATCAGGTTTTATAGATTCTCTTAAACCTGGTTATGTCTATAGACTTAGGAAAGCATTGTATGGGTTAAAGCAAGCCCCAAGGGCTTGGTATGAAACCCTGACTACTTTCCTTATTGAGAACAAATTCTCAAGAGGTAAAATAGACAAAACTCTATTCCTAAGGGAATCAAAAGGTAAGATAATCTTAGTCCAGATCTATGTAGATGACATAATTTTTGGGTCTACAGAGAACAACCTTTGCAAAAAGTTTGCCAAACTTATGCAAGGGAAGTTTGAAATGAGCAGTATGGGGGAACTTAAGTTCTTCTTGGGACTCCAAGTAAGACAGACTAAAGATGGCTTGTCCATATCCCAGTCTAAGTTCACCAAGGAATTAATTAAGAAGTACGGTATGGAATCATCCTCCACCATGAGAACTCCTATGGGAACAAATATTTCAATATGCAAAGATGATGCAGGTAAGCCTGTAGATGAGTCTTTGTATAGAGGAATAATTGGCTCTCTATTATATCTCACTGCTAGTAGACCAGATATTATGTATGCTACATGTGTCTGTGCTAGGTACCAAGCTTGCCCTAAAGAATCACATTATACTGCAGTCAAAAGGATCTTGAGATATCTTAAGGGCACACCTAATCTAGGCCTTATGTACCCTAGGAATGGAGATTTTCTACTAACAAGTTATTCAGATGCAGATTTTGCAGGCTGTAGAGAAGATAGAAAGAGTACTACAGGTACATGTCAATTCTTGGGAGGAAGATTGATATCCTGGAGCAGTAAGAAGCAGACTAGTGTGGCAATATCCACTGCTGAGTCTGAATATATGGCTGCAGGAAGTTGCTGTGCACAACTATTGTGGATTCAGCATCAGTTAAAGGACTATGATATTCAAGTAAGTAGAACACCTTTATTGTGTGATTCTAAGAGTGCTATTTCTATTGCAAACAATCCTGTTTCACATAGTAGATCTAAGAATATAGAAATAAAATACAATTTTCTTAGAGAACATGTAGAAAAAGAAGACATCTCATTGGAATTTGTTAAAACAGATTATCAAATTACAGATGTATTTACTAAGTCACTGGATGAAACTAAATTCAATAAATTTAAAATTGAATTAGGAATGTTGGCCATAGGTTAATTTACCATAAAATTGGCTAAGTAAAATGGTGTCGACACAT
This sequence comes from Platanthera zijinensis, assembly GCA_039513925.1. Lineage (NCBI taxonomy): Eukaryota > Viridiplantae > Streptophyta > Magnoliopsida > Asparagales > Orchidaceae > Platanthera > Platanthera zijinensis. The sequence goes on from CM077090.1 coordinate 121,594,554, forward strand.
TTAGTGATAAAGTGTCGACACAGAGGAGTCATGCCGACTATTCAGGGAAATTGTGTCGACACATGAGAAAATGTGTCGACACCTAGGGGTCAAGAGTCGACTCATCCAGAAATGTTGTGTCGATACATCCAGTATAATGATGTCGGCACTTACAGATTTTGTGTCGACTCTTATACTAAGAGTCGATACATAAGTTCTGATGCACTACTTAGTATCTCCCGTGTCAACATTTCATCAATTGGTGTCGACACAAAGTAGTCATTATAAATGTCGAGATAATAGAAGTTTGTGTCGACACATTCCGACTATGTCGACACATTTAGACTGTTTTTGCCCGACTTTTGACCTTCTTTCATTAGAGGGTATAAATAGGTCGAGAACGTATTCTGTCAACATGCTTACAAGGTTTTCGAGACTAAAACCCTGTGTCGACAATCTCTCTTCTCTTCTCTCAAGCTTTCTCATCTTTCCAATGGCGCCAAAGGTTGAAGACAACATCAATGAGGGATATGAGTTGGTTAGGGCTGCATTCGATAATGTCGAGCCAGAAATCAAACAGGTGATTTCTCTTCTTGCTGACAATGGATTGGAATACCTTGTTTCTGAACCTTCAAAGATTTGGAAGAAAGAAATTGTCGAATTCTATACTACTGCAACTTTGGACTCCACTGGTCTCACGATAAAATCTACAGTTCATGGGACTAAGATTAAAATTACTTTAAAAAGTATAAGAAAGATTCTTCAACTACCTAGCATCCAAGATGAAGAAGAGGTCCCAGCCTCAAAGACAAGAGAGGCTCTCCAGTGGTGTGGATTGGATCCAACCCTAAAAATTGGAGCAGCCATCAAGCGAAAGGGAATGAATCAACAGGGAAAGTTTCTATCTGAGATAGTGGGAAAAGTAATTTTGTGTAAACCAGGAGGCCATGATAGGATATCTGCCATGATGTTCACTCTCATGACAAGGATACTCTACAAGATTAACACAGACTGGTCTGCAGTTGTGTTTGATAAAATCAAAGAAGGAATAAAGAAGCCAAACTTGGCTAGAATCATGAGTCTATACCTGACTGGGCTCATTCTAGAGGTCATGCAACAGATTCCTGGGTCTAAGATTAATCATATGAGAAAAATGGACATGAGATTGTTTTCCAAGTGGGATAAAGTTCTGTCCAAAGAGGTGCCTGATGTGGACAGGCAGGACACACCTGAGACATCACTTGGACATGATCAGGGCACTGAACAACTTCAAGGAGAACAAGTTAGAGAGCAGGCTGAGGACCAGACTGGGTCTACTGAAGTCCAGAAAGAAACATTACCTGCACAGGTGCAGGGGGAGCCAGTTCATTCTCCTGCCCAGCACATTTCTAATCCTGAACAGTTGCAGGGGGAGTCAATTTTTGAACAAGTACAAGTGGAAGAAAGAGTAAACTTATCAGAAGATTTGAACACTGCTAGCCTTGATGACTCATCTTCTGCTCAAGCACAAAAGGAATTCACTCTAGATGAGTTGTTTCCTGATGATGGAATTGCTACAGATAGGATTGAGGAGGAGCAAGATGTTGAGGGGGAGCGAGTGAATGTTGAGGAAGAACAACATGTCACTGAGACAGAAGTTCCTACAACATCTCCTGCAAGAGTTCATATTGAAAGTTCTTCAGAATCTGAGACAGAAGAAGCCAGGGAGGCTAAGAAAAGGAAGCTCATGGTCTTCAAGAGAAGATGTCAAAGCTATAAGCAAGCTCTCCAGACTGCAAGTCACCAATCTCCTACTGATTTTGATTACAATAAGTTCATGGTGAATTTGCAGGAAAAGATGGATGAGCAAAGAAGAGCCTTGGAAAAATATGTAGATGAAAGTAATAAGTCACTTCAGTTTGATCTTGCCCAAGACATCAAGTCAATCAGATTTGAGGTAAATCTGAATAAAAAGGAGATGACAGATTGCTTCCACAAGGGAGGTAATGTTGTGGTCTATCTAGCTCAACAACACCAAACTATCCTTGGTAAGGTGGATGACATTGCATTGAAATAAGGATATGTTCTAGAAAATCAGCTGAGAATGAATGACAATCTGACTGAATCTCACAATGAAATTCTCACGGAGTTAAAAGATACTGCAACTAAGCTGACTACTGCATGGACTAAAGATAGGGAAGACTTTGATTAAAAGCTCAAAGATGCCCTGGATTTAGTTCAAACTGCAATAACCACCTCACAGAAAGAAATATCTGACAAGCTTCTCAAATTAAAATCATTCTTTAAAGAGGGTGTGAATTTTCTTGATGGACAAATAAAATTTCAGAAGGATGATCTTAGGGATCATGTTGCCAGAGAAGTCTTAAAGGGGGAGAGGGTACTTATCCATGCTGGCTCAGAACATGCCAAGTGGGTAACCAACAGTGTTAGAGCCACATTGGGATATCCACCATTGTGTGATGATGATGCAATTGCTGAGTCAGGAATACAACAAGGTCTACTTGAAGGCAATCAACCTGAGGTTGCCCAAGTCATATACCCCCCTGCTGATTTTGAAATGATTCATCAGCAAGTGCAGGCAATGTACAGTCCTCCACAGGAGGTTACAAATGTAATTATTGAAAAAGTAGATCAACCAGAAGCCAATTTGAAAGATCAACAAGATGCTCAATTATCAAAGAAGAGGTTTAGAGAGCAAGCTGAACTAAGACCTGATTTTTAGCAGTGGAGCCCCACCTCAAGGAACATTATACTAACTGCCTGGAAGGCTGTGAAGGATCAAGTGCATGAAAGAGAAAAATGATATAATGTAATTGAATGATAAAAGTATGAGGCCAGGCAGGATGCCATAGTACAGTTTAGAAGAAAGGCTAAGATGGGGAGGCTACCACCTGATGCTCAGGAGCCGAGCAAGTATTTTCCCAAGCCCTTTCATTACTTTGAAAGGCAAAGGCTCAAGGAGGAAGCTCAAAAGAAAGCTGAACTGAAAGGCAAAAAGCCTGCTGATGTTACTGAAACTACTGTGAAGGCTTAGATTCAATCAGGAAAAGGAATTGTCATCCAGGAGCCTGATCAGTCTTAGTTTAAGTTTATCAGTTCTTTCAAATGTTTTGTAATGATTTGTTTGTTAATCCAATCAATGTAAACAAGCTGTAACAAACATTTCTAAATGAATAAACAAAACCTTGTTCTGTAATCATTTCTTCATGTTCATCTTTATTCTGTGATGAATCTGTGGTTAATGTTTTGTTTATAAAAGATTCCTATTGTATTATGCTCTTGTACATCATCATATTAAATTTTCATAAATGGTGTATATCATTAGCTAAAAGGGTTATGACTTCTCCAAATAGGGGGAGATTGTTGGGTACATTGGAAAATGTGTACCTGATTTGTAGAAGCCTAACTTAGCTCAATGATATACATCAAGGTGTATTTGATGTTATTTTGAGTTGATATGTGCAGGTGAAGAATGTTCTAAAATATAGGAAAATTATTTTAAGTCCATGTGTCGACACCAGAAGAAGCTGTGTCGACACTTCAGAAAGATTGTGTCGACACTTGAAGAAGGCTATGTCGACACAGAGAAAAAGAGTCGACAACAATTTTGTCGACACCGGGAAGCAATGTCGACACACAGAAGTTTAGTCGACATCAACTGTGTCGACACTGGGAGGCTGTGTCGACACACAGGATTGCTAGTCGATAACATGTGTGACGACACCAGAAGACTGAGTCGACATACAGAGGCAGAGTCGACAACAGCTGTGTCGACACCTGGAGGCTGTGTCGACACACACTATATTCTGAGTCTACATCAACTGTGTCGACACACAGGACTTGTGTCAACACACTGCAAAGTCCAGACCAAGTTAGTTGCTGGAGAATGATGAAGTGTTTGTGTCGACACAAATGCTCTGTGTCGACACATTCTCTAGATGCAGTATTTAGAAGCCGAGTCGACATAAAGGCAGACATGTCGACATCATCAAAGGCTGTGTCGACACCTAAGTCACTTATGTCGACATATATTGACAGATGGTCTCGACACTTTCTAACAGATAGTCTCGACGCTTTGCTGACAAAGACAAAGGCACAAGATCTGTTTGAAGACTTGACAGCTGTGAGTTACAACAGGTTGACAGAAGCTGTCAGACTTGTCAGAAGTTTGTTAGAAACCGGATCAGCCGGTTACCAAGGATGAAGTCTATAAATAGACAGATTCAGAAGAAGGAAAGAGATTATTGAGATATACGACGACACATTTATCATCTATTGGGAGATAAGATCTCTGATCAAGAATGTGCAAGGCACAGAAGAAGATCTTTGTGAGAAAATCTAAGAAGACATTCTGACGTGTACAACCACTCAGGATCAGTCTAAGTAGAATTATTTCAAGAATTCTAAAGTATCATTAAAGGTGTTGGATAGAGAGGTATCCAGCCATTTTGAAGACAAGAAGGAAGCTATCACAGGTTTCTTAAGTTCAGATTCAAGAAGCTTTGAAGAAAGCTAAGATCCAGTTGATTTCATCCATCAGGTTTTTTCAAGAAGCTGATCAAGAACAGTCTTGTCCCTTCTCTCTCAATAGGGGCAAGATATTATATAACTTCAATTTCAATTTCTGTAGGATCTATTTGTATAGATCTGAGTTGTAAGCCTAGATTATAAAGGCTGAGTGTAAGAGAGGTATTCTCTGAGTGGTAGGGCTGTTTATGACTGAGTGTAGGAGAAGGTATTTCTCTGTGTTGTAGGCCTTGTGGCAAGGCTGAGGTAGGGCTGGTTAGCCTGAGTTGTAGGAACCTTATAGGGTTCTGAGTTGTAGGAATCTTTCAGGGTTCTGAGGTGTAGGATCTGAGGATCTAAGATAAATAAGGAAGTTAGGCCGAATCTAGCACACTACTAGATAGGTGAAGGGGGAAAGTGGATGTACCCAGATCTTGGGGAACCACTATAAATCTGTGTGCAATCTGTGATGTGTGCATATTTGTGATTGCTGTGTTGTGTTTGCTGTAGTGTTTGCTGAATTCTCTTATAGTCAGTAATTATATTCTGCCTTAAGTTAAAACAAGCATTAGAACTTATTCACCCCCCCTCTAGGTTTTTAGGTGGTCTTGAAAGTATAACTATCAGAGTGGACTTCATCTCTGAGAGAAAGTAATTATGAAATTTCTTCCTTCGGATTTCCTTCCACTGCCTTGAGGGAGGCAATCTCTCTCAACTACTTTCGAACTACCTTACAGCGTTTGTCGAAAGCCTTTAGCAGGTTGTAATACCCCAAAAATGAGTAGTGATCATTGAAGGTTACCGCCCGGAGGTATTCTTATCATAGGCGATAGCTTGGTGAATTAAAAGACCAAGGGCTCGACTTTTTACCGCCTGGCGATATGAAGCTATCGCGCCACGGTAGCAAATTCCTTCGGCGAGTCAACCCAATACATTCAATGAATGATCGAGAGTGCTACTGTCAGGCGATAGGAATTACCGTGCCGTGCTAGCCTCTCGACGAATGTCGAGAAGTATTTCTCGAGTAACCTATCTATCGTCAGGCGCTAGAGAGTTATCGCGAGGCGATAGCTCAAGATAGCAGTGTCGGCTATCCAAAGCGGTTACCGCCTAAGTTACCACATGGTGGTAGGAGTTACTGCGCGGCGATAGATTTTGTATATAGGCTAGACTTGAGATTTTATTCTCATTTTCTCTCATACACTCTCTTCTTTACTTATGGAGAGGGAAGAGGAGGAAATGTCCAGGATATCTTGTGGTGATTGATCCAAGGTGTTCTTGTGATTGGATTCGATAAAAGAAGGACGGTGGCCTGCATCTATACATCAACTATAGAAAACTAAACGAGCTGTCAGAGAAGAACAAGTATCCGATTCCACGGAGTGAGTAAGTGTTTGATCAGCTAGTTTGATCTATGGTATAACCAAAGATGGAGTTGAACTCTTGATATTACCAGTGGAGAATTAGGGGATGTGAAATTCCCCAAGTTGGAGTGTAGAAAACGCTACGATCACTATGAGTCCACGATACTATCGGTTGGGCGAACGAATGCGACATAAGTCTTTATGGACAGATTACCTTAAGCTTTTAAGGAGTACTTGGACTTATTTATGTCATCTTAGTTGAAGACATATTGGTGTACACTTAACAAAACGATCAAAAGAATGGTTTGACATACCCTGTGAGAGAATAGACTCTAGGCCAAGTTCTCAAAGTGTGAGTTCTAGCTATCGTCAGTGGGTTTCTTAGCCATGCGGGTAGTGATGTAGGTATTGCAGTAGATCCTACGAAGATAGTTACGATACAGGAGTGACATGTGTTGTTTATTGTAGCTATATCAGAAATTCTGTGGACTTGCTGGCTACTGTTTATGGATAGCGCCTTACCTCTCCCCACACTAACAGGGGAATATTAGAAGTTTGTTTGCACGCCCTAGTACGCACGAGCTTTTGAAGAATTAAAGAGTCGTATGATCACGACACCGATTTTGAGTTCGCCATGTGGTTCAGACGGCTGGTATATAGTGATGCATCAGGGAGCAGCTTTGGCTGCATGCATTTCAGTTTGGAAAAGTAATAAATTATGGCTCACGCCAGTTGAAAGTGCACAAGAAGAAATATCCAGTCTACGAAGTGTAGTTAATGGCTATGATTTTGCACTTATACTGTGGCGTCACTACTTATATGGCATTAAAGTTGATGTCTTCACGGACCATTAGAGCCATAAGGATCTAAATTTTCTGTCATCAAAGGTGGGTGGAGTTGAGTTCCTCAGGAACTATCCTGTTGATAATCATTACTCCTGAGAAGGGATATATAGTCGCAGATGCATGGATACGTAAACCTTCAGCAAGCGCGAGGGGAGTAAAAATTTGTGATGAATGTCTAATCCAAGATTTAAAAATTGTAGACATTTCTTGTAATGATAAGAGTACCACGACAAATGCATGCCTGAACTGTACGAAGGTACAGTATGACCTTACGGATAAAGTTTGACATGTAATGAAACTCATGATTAGTATGAAACGTTATGCAGAGGACGGGTTAAATTCCCAGTTCCCCTTGAATGCTGGCCTTTAAAAAAAGGGGAAAGTCGATGGTACATCCCTAATTTTGGTATGCTACGCGAGGAATTGATATGAGAAGCACGCTTCATGAAATACTTAATTCACCCAGAGAGCACAGAGATGTGCATGAACTCAATCCGATACGGAAGTTTGATGAGGTCCCTGTGAAAATTGTACACAGACTACCAAGATCACAAAGCAGAAACGATGACTAGTGGGTGATCGTTGACCGATTGACAAAAGTATCTCCTTTCATATTGAATAAAAGGATGATTTCGTGGAAAGTTGGCTATTTTGTATGTAGACGATATAGTATGATTGCACGGTGTGCACGTAGCATCGTTGGTGACCAAAATAGGCGCTTTACTACAAATGATTAGAGACAAATCCATCAGTGGTTGGGAACTAAACTAAAATTTCAGTACAGCCTTTCATCCTCAAATTGATGGTTAGACCAAAAGGACTAACAGAACTATGGAGGATACACTCCTTATGTGTTTCCTGGATTTCAGAAGAGGTAGGAAAACCATCTCGATAATATTGAGTTTGTCTACAATAATAGCTATCAAGCATACAAATGGCGCCCTTTGAAGCATTGTACGGTAGGAAGTGTCATACACCGTTAGCTTGGGCGGAAACAAACGAGTCAAAGTTATATAAATGTAAAGAGGTCGAAGATGCAAATTCAACCATACATACAATAAGAGAGCTGCTAGTGATAGCCTAAGATAGGCAAGTGAATTACTTGACCGCCAAGCACCGAAACGTAGAGGTTGTGGTTGGCGATTGGGTATCTTTAAAAATCAAGCCCTTCAAAGGGGTATCCAGGATTCGCTGCTTGAAAAAGTTAAGTCTGAGGTATCTTGGTCCGTTTGAAGTGGTTGAGCGAGTTGGATAAGCTGCCTATAGGTTAGTTCTATTTGCAATGTTAAGTGGTTGGCACGATGTGTTTTACGTATCTGTGCTTTGAAAAGTTGTGAAAGAGCCAGCTCAATTAGTTGCGGATGATCAAGTACCGGTCGATAGTCGGCTGACGACGAAATTTTGGCCCATTTGGATTGAGGATTTGGAAATCAAGCAACTGTAGAACAAGACAATCCGGATGGTCAAGGTCCGTTGGGACAACTGTTGTCGTGAAGAGCTGACAAGGGAGCGAGAGAAAACCATGCGCGAAGAATATCCCGACTCATTTGTAAAATGATATTGTATCATTGTTCTGTGAAGGAAATATGTTTTAACATATTAGTTTATAGGTGGTCTTATGATAGATTTCAACATGTGTCTGCATTAGGATACAATCAGTTTTCTTCCCTTCAATATCTCATAGGTGGTCTTATGATAGATTTGGTTAATCAGTGCTCTGTTTTGCACGTGATAGGCGGTGTTGACTGCTTCACCCCAGAAGTGAGGCATCATTCAACATCATTGTACATGCTTCATTGAGAATTCTATTCCTTCTCTCTGCTACTCCATTTTGTTGTGGAGTGCACGGGGAGGAAAACTCATGAAAGATACCTTGGCTTCCACAGAATTCTTTCATGGCACCAGACTCAAATTCTGTTCTGTGATCACTTCTGATTTTGACCACTGAACAGATCAATTTGTTCTGAATTTTCCAGAAAAAATTAGTGAAGGAATCGAAGGTGTCTGACTTGTGTTTCAGAAAGATCACCCAAGTAAAACACGAGTAGTCATCAACAATAACTAACGTATAGACCTTACCTCCTAAGCTGTGAATAGGCATAGGACCGAATAAGTCCATATGAAGCAAGTATAAGCTTCGTGAAGAATCTTTTTCAGCAATACCCTTGAAGGTAGCTCGTGTCTGCTTACTTATTTGACAGGAGTGACATGGAATCTCTTTAAGGAACTTAATGTTGGGGGCATCGCGCACTAAGTTATGAGAAAATAGCATATTTAATGTGTTGAAATTAATATGTGCTAATCTCTTGTGTCAATGGTCACAAAGAGACGCACTATCTTTTGCAATAAAACATACTAGTGTAGAATTGTCTAAGCAAAAGAAATTTAAAAAGAAAATATTTCTGCTCTGAGTGCCTGTTAAGGCCATCTCCAAATTTGCAGACGATTTTATCAAACACTTGTGCTGCAGAACTCAATTATGTAGCCTTTGTCATATAGTTGACTTATGCTTATGATATTATGGTGTAATCCTACAACATAAGCCACGTCTATGAAAGAGAATATGTCGTTTGAAATCATACCATAACCATTTGTTGTTCCCCTATCTGAACCTCCAAAGATGACTTTAGGTCTGTCTTTGACTGGGGTATAATCACGCAAAATGCTTCTTATCCCGATCATGTACCGAGAGCATCTACTTTCCAAATAACAGATCGGAGTTCTATTGGCCTTTGAACATACCTGCAAAAATAGATCATTTTACCTTAGGAACCCAAATGTATTTGGGTCCTTGATTCCTAGTCAGCTTACCACCACTAGGAACATTAACTTTGCGAGTGGTTTGTCTCGCATAGCTAACCCGTGGGGTTACAAAGTTAGCGGGGTTGTACCAACAATCTGCGCCAAAGTGACCAACTTTGCCGCATCACCAACAATCAAATCTATTGTACCTCCTTTTGTACTCCTGCTTTACCTTTTGGAGCTGAGGTCTAGCAGGGGCAATATTCTTTGAGGTGGAGGCCTCCTGGTTGCCGCATACACAGGAGATCCCCATCTCCTTAGCCTTAGGCACATCAGTTTTGGCTTTTGTTGCCTTCTTATTTTTATGGCCATGGACATATAGATCATAACGCTCCATCTGAATCTCTTTATAAGGTGCTTTGAACATACTGGCACCAAAGTCACGGGAATGGGTCCATCCCTGGTATATATTCTTGGGCTCTACATAAATAGGCCTAGTATGATGACCATAGGACGACTCGAGGTCAAACTTGTTCATCGGGAAGATTACCTTCCTAAACGAGGGTTGACTCATGGGTGCCTTCCCCTTTTCTTTGGCGCTAGCCTTCTTGGAGTCTTTTGTAACGACCCCATCCGTTACATGACGTATAATAGAAGGTCCGGCCGGGGCCCCACATTATATGCCACAAACAGACGGTGAGGTCACAGGATAATACCAAACCATACACGAATCCTAACTCAGAGCATTCTAGCGGAAGCTTTAAGTTATAATTTGAACTCTAACAAGGAATGTCCAATATATAAACCACTTTATATATAACCACGGAATGTACAACAAATACATAGAGTTTGGCCTTAAGGCCTTACAGTTCCTCTTTTCACACCGTATGGATTACAAATCTCGGCGCGCAGGCCGGCCATACATGAGTAAAAGAAAACAAGCAAAAACATCTTAGCCTTCAAGGGCTAGCCGCAGCAACAGCAGCAAGAGCAGTAGGGCTTCAGCCCTTCACTTACCACTTGGCTCTCCAGTACCTGCATAGGGACAATCCACCCAACCGGTGGCAAACAATGCAACGGTCAGCATTCAGCTGACCCAATTATAACAATCCTACCCCTTTCTCGGGGCATGAGCATTCTTTCCCTGCATAGCATGGCATCATCAAATAGCAACTATGTGCGCGCAGGCACATTCAAGCCATCACAACCATCAGCCACACGGCCCGACAGTCCGTGCACTCAGGGCACATTCTTGATGTACCGGAATACCAGGGTCAACACCACCGTCTATACGGTATTTGAGCATTCTAGTCTTTCCGGCGCGCGGGCCTAAGACTCTCATTAGGCGCTCCAACAAAACCCATAACCAGGCTTCCAAGTCGGACGGACCTAACGCAGGTACGGATCAGCCACCCCCCGTTGCTCAAGTCGCCGTGCCACCTCGAATACGGAAGTATCCATGGCTATTTATAGGCGCGGGTCAGTTTCACATTTCCTGTTCGGCAATCTGCCTTTTCATCGAGTTGCAGCCCAACAGCTCAACCGCTCATAAAGTGGCAACGCACGGCCACAAGAGTTGCATCCAACCCTCTTCATTTCCTGGACATCATCCAGTACTTCCTGCTGCCCCAAGCAATAGGTAGGCACAAGGCAACACAAGCCATAAACACGGAGCCTTCTCCGATATGCAAACAAGCATCACCAATCCAGACCATGTCCAGATGGTCTTCACACAGCATGCCTAGAGCCGTACTCCAATTCCGGCCTCTAATAAGGGGGACTTCACATATCTACCCCAAGGGACACCACAACCCACCGCACACTCGCGGGGAAGGGCTTTCCCTATGCAATGCAGAAAAGAAGGACTTCACATGTCCAAGAAGGGAGATCGTTACCCTTGTCGATCTCTTGGGAGCCATCGCAAACTAGCCGGTGAGAAAGAACCGCAGCAGCCTTGCCTTCACAACGCCGGCTTCGGATCACGAATCGGACCACGGGAACTCCGCCGGTGGCTTGATCTCCTCCTCCTTCTTCTTCCTCCTCTCTCTTTCTCTCTTCCTTAATGAAAATGAAGAATGAATTCTTCCTCAGCCTCTACTGATTATATCCAGCCAGGAATCACCTAAGCCCTTGGATCCAAAGAGAGAAATCTGAATGGCCACGATTTGCCCAAAACTCATTTTTTTTGGCTGACACGGCCTGTGACACGCCCGTGTCACAGGCCGTCTACCCTTAAGCGGCACACGCGGTATTCGTACCGACTGATATTTATCAGAACACGGGAATCGACACGCCCGTGTCGAACCTGACACGCCCGTGTCATTCCTGAGACACGCCCGTGTCATTCCTAAGACACGCCCGTGTCACTCCTGCCTCATTGAGCTGCAAGCAGTACACGGGTAGGCACACGGCATCGGACACGCCCGTGTCCAATCTGACACGCCCGTGTTCAAGGCTTGGTTCAAGGCCGTGTAATCTTCTGACTCAGAACGCATTTTATTTGAGTGACACGCCCTGGGACACGCCCGTGTCCCAGGCCGTGTACCCCCGACACGCCCTGGGACACGCCCGTGTCCCAGGCCGTGTAAACTGACCTGCACCTCAAACTCATTTTGAGTCTTTTTGGGGTCTTTTTGGGGTGTTACAATCCTCCCCCCTTAACAAAATTTCGTCCCGAAATTTGCACGGTAAGGAAACAAGAACCAACAATACTATAACTTGAGCATTCTGTTATAACAAAAGGTACACGGTCTACAGCTTATCCAAACAACTCGGGAAATTCAGCTCGCATGGTCTGCTCTCGCTCCCATGTTAGCTCTTCACGGCCACAATTGTCCCATCGGACCTTGACCATCCCGATTACTTTGTTCCGCAACTGTTTCTCGGCTCGACCCTCGATCCGAATGGGTCTAACCCTCGTCGTTAGCCCATAGTCGACCGGTACCCGATCATGCTCCACTACTTGAGCTGGATCCTTCACCGCCTTACGAAGGACTGAGATGTGAAATACATCATGTAATCCACCCAAGTCTGCTGAAAGTGCTAGTCGATAAGCAGCTTCCCCAACTCGCTCCACCACCTCAAATGGACCAAGATACCTTGGACTTAGCTTTTTCAAACGCCGAATCCTGGACACGCCTTTGAAGGGTTTGATCTTCAAATATACCCAATCACCCACCGCGAACTCCACGTTCCGATGTTTGGCATTGTAGTACTTTGCTTGACGATCTTGAGCTATTACTAGCCTCTCCCGAATAGAGCGTATGAGCGAGGTAGCTTCTTCGACTTCCTTTTTCCCACTCAGCTTAGATTCGCCTGCTTCTGCCCAAGCTAACGGTGTACGGCATTTACGACCATATAAAGCCTCAAATGGTGCCATACCGATGCTCGCTTGGTAGCTATTATTATAGGCGAATTCGACAAGAAATATATAATCTTCCCATCTCTTACCAAAGTCTAGGGCACACATGCGGAGCATATCCTCCATCGTCCTGTTGGTTCGTTCAGTCTAGCCATCCGTTTGGGGATGAAAGGCCGTACTAAACGCCAATTTTGTACCCAACATTTGATGAACTAGCTGCCAATCATTCGATGTGAATCTCCCATTACGGTCACTAACGATGCTCCGAGGAACACCGTGCAGTCGAACAACCTGCTCCACATAAAGCTTGGCCAAGGTGTCCACTGAATCGTCTTTTCTGTTTGGAAGGAAGTGCGCCACTTTTGTCAACCGGTCCACAATCACCCAGATTGAATCATGACCGCGTTGAGATCTCGGCAACCCGTGCACAAAATCCATTGAAATGTCATCGAACTTCCACTCCGGAATAGGTAATGACTTCAGGAAACCGCCAGGCTTCTGACATTCCGCTTTCACCAACGCACAGGTATTGCATTCCGCCACATACCGTGCTACATCTTTCTTTAATCCGGGCCACCAGAACAGCTTTTTCAGATCTCTGTACATCTTTGTGCTCCCTGGGTGAACTGAGTACTTTGCAAAGTGAGCTTCGTACATCAACTCTTCCCTCAATTTACCCACACTTGGGACGCACACTCGACCATTTCGTCGTAACAAACCGTTATCCCAAGAGAATTGGTCATCCGGCCCATCTTTTGCATAGCGCTGGAGACTTTCATCAAGCTCCGTTGCTCGCCGAACTCTGTCCGTAAGGTCATATTGAACCTCCGTCCAGTTCAAGCATGCATCGGTCGACGAACCTTTGTCAACACAAGATATCTCCAATGCTTCCAATTCCTGGATTAAACGCTGATCATGCCTCTGCAACCAGCTTGCCCGTACCGGAGTCTTTCGACTCAAAGCATCAGCGACCACATTTCCCTTCCCGGGAGTATAGTGAATCTCGAAGGTGTAGTCCCCAAGGAACTCTATCCATCTTCATTGTCGTATATTCAGATCCTTCTGATCCAACAAATACTTTAGGCTTTTGTGATCTGTATAGATATCCACTTTAACGCCATAAAGATAGTGCCTTACAACTTGAGCGCAAAGATTACCGCCGCCAACTCCAAATCATGGACGGGGTAATTTCGCTCATGCACTTTCAACTAGCGCGAGCCATAAACAATCACTTTCCCAAACTGCAGAAGAACGCAGCTTAAGCCGCTCCCAGAAGCATCACTATAGATCTCATATCCATCTGTACCACATGGCGATGTCAGCATAGGCGCCGTGGTCAAACGACTCTTCAAGTCTTCAAAAGCACGCGCACACTCCGGCGTCCAAATGAACTTTTGATCCTTTCTCGTCAGTGTGGTCAGAGGTAAAGCAATCCGTGAGAAGTTTTCCACAAACCATCTATAGTAGCCCGCAAGTCCAAGAAAACTCCTGACCTCGGCCACTGAAGACATCACTGGCCAATCCCGAATGGCACTTATCTTCAACGGATCCACCACGATACCCTCTCCGCTTACCACATGGCCTAAAAAGGCTACTAAAGAGAACCAGAACTCGCACTTTGAGAACTTGGCATAAAGCTTATTCCTTCGCAGGGTATGCAAGACCAACCGCAAATGGTTTGCATGATCCTCTTTCGACTGAGAGTATACTAAGATATCATCGATAAACACAATCACGAACAAATCCAAGTACTCTCGGAACGTTCGATGCATTAGGTCCATAAATACCGAAGGCACATTACATAGGCCAAACGGCATTACCGTGAACTCATAATGACCGTAGCGTGTTCCAAACGCCGTCTTGGGAATGTCACCTTCCCTAATCCTCAGCTGATAATATCCCGATTTCAAATCCAACTTGGAATAGACCGTTGATCCTGCCAGCTGATCAAAGAGGTCATCAATTCGTGGAATCGGATATTTGTTTTTCTCCGTCAGCTTATTCAACTCGCGGTAGTCAATACATAACCGTAAACTACCGTCTTTCTTTTTCACAAATAGAATAGGCACGCTCCAAGGTGACATACTTGGGCGTATATACCCCTGCTCCAACAACTCTTGCAATTGGACTTTCAACTCAGCCATCTCTTTTGGCGCAATGCGATATGGTGAGCGGGCCACAGGTTTCGCACCTAGCACCAACTCAATAGAGAAGTCAATCTCCTGCTGGGGTGGTAACCCAGGAAGATCTTTAGGAAATACATCGGCAAACTCTGACACAACCAGAACTTCACCGACACTGGCCTTTGGCTCCACAGCCTGAATTAGCGTGAAGAACCACTCCGCGCCCTTCCGAACAGCATTGACGACTTGGAGTGCAGACAACAAAGTCCCACCAACTCCTCGCATACCAGCGAACTTTGTCACCAGTCCGGTATTCTGGCCCAGTGTAATCTCCTTGGAGTTGCAATCAATACAGGCACGCTGCTCCGAGAGCCAGTCCATACCAAAGATCATATCAAACTCCGATAACGGTAGCACCGCTGCACTCAAATCGAAATCCCGACTTCCTATTTGAACATCCACATCGCAAGCCCTATTCGCAAGCATCACACAGCCATTTGGCAATAGCACCCTTGTACTATCCACCGTCACATGACTCGGTACCCCAATTCGAGATACGAACTCCTCAGACAGAAAAGAATGCGAAGCACCCGTATCAAACAGGGCTCTCGCCAAATTATTCCGAATCAGGACAAAGCCTGCAGCACACACACATCATGCACAAGCTATACATAACCAAAAGCAATATCACTTAAGCAAGTAAGCTAATTACTCGTACCTGTGACAACGTCACTTTGCTTAATCGCCTCCTGCTGGCCAAGCTGATAGATTCGGGGCTGTGCCTGAGACGCAGAGGAATCAACCACCGCTTTGCCCTTCTCAGCATAAGATGCACCCGTCTTCTTGTCCCCTTTGGGCTGAACAACCCGATAGTCACGGGCTATATGCACCACTCGGCCACAGTTATAGCATGTATGAGAATCCGGCCTTGATGTCGCTCCCGACACAACGGTCGTAGTCACTTGCCCAGACGGCTTGGACCTCTTGCCCCCTTTCTTCTGGTAGAACGATTTGCTCGGGCGAGGTGCTTGAACCTCTGGCTTTGTCACAACCAAGCCCTTGTTCCCTTGCACCCGCCGCATGTCCTTCTCCAACGCACATGCAGTATCAACCAACGCCTGAAACCCTTGGTTCACTGAACTCGAAAGCAGGAACCTCAACTCATCCCGCAATCCTTCATAGAACCTATTAGTTTTCCTTTGGTCATCCGCGAAGATTGTTCCCGTATACCGCCCCAACCTGGTAAACTCATGGAAGTAGATATCCACGCTATCTTCTCCTTGCTTTAACAGTTGGAACTCATTTTCCATGGCAATGCGTTGCGCCGCTGGGACATGCTTCGCCAGAAATATTCGAGAGAACTCCTCAATTGATACTTGTGTTAATTGTCTGCCCGCCAAATGGTGTAACTCAACCTCGTCCCACCGCAACCGCGCCTCGCCTTCAAGCATGAAGGTGGCCAAGGTGACCTTTAGAGTTTCCTCCGCCCTGATCGCTGTCATTATCCGCTTGACATGCGATAACCAATCCTCTGCCTGCGTTGGGGATCCCAGTCCCTTAAACGTAGGAGGACTGAAGCTCATGAATTGCTTCAACTGTCGGTCAGCTGCGCGTGGATCTACAGCCTCAACCGGCTCGGATCTTACAACAACACGAACTGGCTCAACTGCCGGCTGCGCTTGCCCGGTCGGCTGAATCATGGAAAATAGCGCCTCAGCAACTAAGCAAACAGTTTTCGCAGATGGAGGAGGTGTTGGCACCTTAGCTGGTGTCGCACTCTCATCAGAGTGCTGGGGCTCAGACTGCCCAGCACCACTACGCGTCACCTATAGGTGGACAAGACACACATTAGCGATCTTATGCAAGCAAAACGACACAAAAAGGAACGCACAGATTCCTCAAACAAGATTTTGTACATTCCTTAGTGGACATTCCAGAGTTCATTAGCGTTACAGCAGGGCGCACAAACACGCGCTCGCCACCCCACAAAAGAATTCGACCACGAATTCGGAAGGGGAAGACCGAACGAAGCGGATACCAAAATGTAACGACCCCATCCGTTACATGACGTATAATAGAAGGTCCGGCCGGGGCCCCACACTATATGCCACAAACAGACGGTGAGGTCACAGGATAATACCAAACCATACACGAATCCTAACTCAGAGCATTCTAGCGGAAGCTTTAAGTTATAATTTGAACTCTAACCAGGAATGTCCAATATATAAACCACTTTATATATAACCACGGAATGTACAAAAAATACATAGAGTTTGGCCTTAAGGCCTTACAGTTCCTCTTTTCACACCGTATGGATTACAAACCTCGGCGCGCAGGCCGGCCATACATGAGTAAAAGAAAACAAGCAAAAACATCTTAGCCTTCAAGGGCTAGCCGCAGCAGCAGCAACAACAGTAGTAGGGCTTCAGCCCTTCACTTACCACTTGGCTCTCCAGCACCTGCATAGGGACAATCCACCCAACCGGTGGCAAACAATGCAACGGTCAGCATTCAGCTGACCCAATTATAACAATCCTACCCCTTTCTCGGGGCATGAGCATTCTTTCCCTGCATAGCATGGCATCATCAAATAGCAACTATGTGCGCGCAGGCACATTCAAGCCATCACAACCATCAGCCACACGGCCCGACAGTCCGTGCACTCAGGGCACATTCTTGGTGTACCGGAATACCAGGGTCAACACCACCGTCTATACGGTATTTGAGCATTCTAGTCTTTCCGGCGCGCGGGCCTAAGACTCTCATTAGGCGCTCCAACAAAACCCATAACCAGGCTTCCAAGTCGGACGGACCTAACGCAGGTACGGATCAGCCACCCCCCCGTTGCTCAAGTCACCGTGCCACCTCGAATACGGAAGTATCCATGGCTATTTATAGGCACGGGTCGGTTTCACCTTTCCTGTTCGGCAATCTGCCTTTTCATCGAGTTGCAGCCCAACGGCTCAACCGCTCATAAAGTGGCAACGCACGGCCACAAGAGTTGCATCCAACCCTCTTCATTTCCTGGACATCATCCAGTACTTCCTGCTGCCCCAAGCAACAGGTAGGCACAAGGCAACACAAGCCATAAACACGGAGCCTTCTCCGATATGCAAACAAGCATCACCAATCCAGACCATGTCCAGATGGGCTTCACACAGCATGCCTAGAGCCGTACTCCAATTCCGGCCTCTAACAAGGGGGACTTCACATATCTACCCCAAGGGACACCATAACCCACCGCACACTCGCGGGGAAGGGCTTTCCCTATGCAATGCAGAAAAGAAGGACTTCACATGTCCAAGAAGGGAGATCGTTACCCTTGTCGATCTCTTGGGAGCCATCGCAAACTAGCCGGTGAGAAAGAACCGCAGCAGCCTTGCCTTCACAACGCCGGCTTCGGATCACGAATCGGACCACGGGAACTCCGACGGTGGCTTGATCTCCTCCTCCTTCTTCTTCCTCCTCTCTCTTTCTCTATTCCTTAATGAAAATGAAGAATGAATTCTTCCTCAGCCTCTACTGATTATATCCAGCCAGGAATCACCTAAGCCCTTGGATCCAAAGAGAGAAATCTGAATGGACACGATTTGCCCAAAACTCATTTTTTTTTGGCTGACACGGCCCGTGACACGTCCGTGTCACAGGCCGTGTACCCTTAAGCGGCACACGCGGTATTCGTACCGACTGATATTTACCAGAACACGGGAATCGACACGCCCGTGTCGAACCTGACACGCCCGTGTCATTCCTGAGATATGCCCGTGTCACTCCTGCCTCATCGAGCTGAAAGCAGTACACGGGTAGGCACACGGCATCGGACACGCCCGTGTCCAATCTGACACGCCCGTGTTCAAGGCTTGGTTCAAGGCCGTGTAATCTTCTGACTCAGAACGCATTTTATTTGAGTGACACGCCCTGGGACACGCCCGTGTCCCAGGCCGTGTACCCCCGACACGCCCTGGGACACGCCCGTGTCCCAGGCCGTGTAAACTGACCTGCACCTCAAACCCATTTTGAGTCTTTTTGGGGTCTTTTTGGGGTGTTACATCTTTACCCTTCCCACCGATGTGACCAATACCACTACCTTTCTTCTGAGCTAAAAACTCATTAATGAGAAGGAGAACAGTCTTTGGCTTGGAGAAACTCTCAACAAGTTTTCTCTCCACCGCGAGCTTTTCTTATATCTCATCAAGATATTTTTCTTTCAAACTCAACGTCTCAGCGGAGCCCTTGAGTTCCTCTTTCAAGGAGTGGACTTCATATCTGAGAGAAAGTAATTATGCAATTTCTTCCTTCAGATTTGCTTCCACTGCCTTGAGGGAGGCAATCTCTCTTAACTACTTTCGGACTACCTTACAGTATTTGTTGAAAGCCTTTAGCAGGTTGTAACACCCCAAAAATGAGTAGTGATCATTGAAGGTTACCGCCCGAAGGTATTCTTATCGCAGGCGATAGATTAGTGAATTAAAAGACCAAGGGCTCGTGTTTTTATCGCCTGGCGATATGAAGCTATCGCGCCACGGTAGCAAATGCCTTCGGCGAGACTACCCAATGCTTTCAATGAATCGTCGAGAGTGCTACTACGAGGCGATATGCATTACCTTGCCGCTCTAGCCTCTTGACGAATGTCGAGAAGGATTTCTCGAGTAACCAATCTACCGCCAGGCACTAGAGAGTTATCGCGGGGCGATAGCTCTAGATAGCAGTGCCGTCTAGCCAAAGCGATTACCGCCTATGTTACCGCGTGGTTGTAGGAGTTACTGCGCGGCGATAGATTTTGTATATAGGCTAGACTTGAGATTTTATTCTCATTTTCTCTCATACACTCTCTTCTTTACTTATGGAGAGGGAAGAGGAGGAAATGTCAAGGATATCTTGTGGAGATCGATCCAAGGTGTTCTTGTGATTGGAATCGCGAGTTGATGCTAGATCCACGGAGAGGAAGTTGTAATAATCAATTCCATTCGGATCCAAGAACAAGGTCATTGATTCGATAAAAGAAGGACGGTAGCCTGCATCTATACATCAACTATAGAAAACTTAACAAGCTATTGGAGAAGAACATGTATATGATTCCACGGAGTGAGAAAGTGTTTGATCAGCTAGTTTGATCAATGGTATAACCAAAGATGGAGTTTAACTTTGGCTATTACCAGTGGAGAATTAGGGGATGTGACATTCCCCAAGTTGGCGTATAGAAAACGCTACGATCACTATGAGTCCACGATACTATCGGTTGGGCGAACGAATGCGACATCGGTCTTTATGGACTGATTACCTTAAGCTTTTAAGGAGTACTTGAACCTATTTATTTCATCTTAGTTGAAGACATATTGGTGTACACTTAACTAAACAATCGAAAGAATGGTTTGACATACCCTGTGAGAGAATAGACTCTAGGCCAAGTTCTCAACGTGTGAGTTCTGGCTATCGTCAGTGGGTTTCTTAGCTATACAGGTTGTGATGTAGGTATTACAGTAGATCCTGCAAAGATAGTTATGATACAGGAGTGACATGTGGTGTCTATTGTAGCTAAGCCAGAAATTCTATGAACTTGTTGGCTACTGTTCGCGGATAGAGCCTTACCTATCCCCACACTGACAAGGAAATATCAGAAGTTCATTTGCATGCCCTAGTACGCATTAGCTTTTGAAGAATTAAAGAGTCGTTTGATCATGACACCTATTTTGAGTTCGCCATGTGGTTCGGATGGCTGGTATATAGTGATGCATCAGGGAGCATCTTAGGCTGCATGCATTTAAGTTTGGAAAAGTAATAACTTATGGCTCACGCCAGTTGAAAGTGCACAAGAGGAAATATCTAGTCTACGAAGTGTAGTTAATGACTATGATTTTGCACTTATACTGTGGCGTCACTACTTATATGTCATGAAAGTTAATGTCTTCATGGACCATTAGAGCCATAAGGATCTAAATTTTGTGTCATCAAAGGTGGGTGGAGTTGAGTTCCTCAAGAACTATGCTGTTGTTAATCATTACACTCCTGAAAAGGGACATATAGTCAAAGATGCCTGGAGAAGTAAAACTTCTGCAAGCGCGAGGGGAGTATAAATATGTGATGAATGTCTAATCCAAGATTTAGAAATTGTAGACATTTCTTGTAATGACAAGAGTACCACGACAAATGCATGCCTGAACTGTACGAAGGTACAGTATGAACTTACGGATAAAGTTTGACATGTAATGGAACTCATGATTAGTATGAAACGTTATGCAGAGGACGGGTAAAATTCCCAGTTCCCTTGAATGCTTAACTTTAAAAAAAGGGGACAGTCGATGCTACATCCCTAATGTGGGTAAGCTGGGCGAGGAATTGATACAAGAAGCACGCTTCATGAAATACTTAATTCACCCAGAGAGCACCGCGATGTGCCTGAAATCAATCCGGTACGGAAGTTCGATGAGGTCCCTGTGAAATTCGTAAACAGACTACCAAGATCACAAAGCGGAAACGATGACGAGTGGGTGATCATTGAACGATTGACAAAAGTATCTCCCTTAATATTGAATAAAAGGACGATTTCATGGAAAGTTGGCTATTTTGTATGTAGACGACATAGTACGATTGCACGGTGTGCACGTAGCATCATTAGTGACCAAAATAGGCGCTTTACTATAAATGATTGGAGACAAATCCATCAGTGGTTGGGAACTAAACTAAATGTTCAGTACAGCCTTTCATCCTCAAATGGATGGTTAGACCAAAAGGACCAATAGAACTATGGAGGATACGCTCCTTATGTGCTTCCTGGATTTCAGTAGAGGTAGGAAAACCATCTCGATAATATTGAGTTTGTCTACAATAATAGCTATCAAGCATACAAATGACGCCCTTTGAAGCATTGTACGGTACGAAGTGTCATACATCGTTAGCTTGGGCGGAAACAAATGAGTCAAAGTTATATAAACGTAAAGAGGTCGAAGATGCAAATTTGACCATACGTACAATAAGAGAGCTGCTACTGATAGCCCAAGACAGGCAAGTTAATTACTTCAATGCCAAGCACCGAAACGTAGAGGTTGTGGTTGGCGATTTGGTATCTTTAAAAATTAAGCCCTTCAAAGGGGTATCAAGGATTCAGCGCTTGAAAAAGTTAAGTCCGAGGTATCTTGGTCCGTTTGAAGTGCTTGAGCGAGTTGGATAAGCTTCCTATAGATTAGATCTATTGGCAATGCTAAGTAGTTGGCACGATGTGTTTTACATATCTGTGCTGCGAAAAGCTGTGAAAGAGCCAGCTCAATTAGTTGCGGATGATCAAGTACCGGTCGATAGTCGGCTGACGACAAAATTTTGGCCCATTTGGATTGAGGATTCGGAAATCAAGCAACTGTAGAAGAAGACAATCCAGATGGTCAAGGTCCGTTGGAACAACTATAGTCGTGAAGAGCTGACAAGGGAACGAGAGCAAACCATGCGCAAAGAATATCCCGACTTCTTTGTAAAATGATATTGTATCATTGTTCTGTGAAGGAAATATGTTTTAACATATTAGTTTATGGTCTTCCTTATAGATGCGTGCAATTTCGGGACGGAATTTTTGTAAGGAGGGGAGGGTTGTAATACCCCAAAAATGAGTAATGATCATTGAAGGTTACCGCCCGGAGGTAGTCTTATCGCAGGCAATAGATTGGTGAATTAAAAGACCAAGGGCTCAGGTTTTTACCGCCTGGCAATATGAAACTATCGCGCCGCGGTAGCAAATGCCTTCTGCGAGACCACTCAACACTTTTAAGGAATCGTCAAGAGTGCTACCGCCAGGCGATAGGAGTTTCCGTGCCGCGCTAGCCTCTCGACGAATGGCGAGAAGGATTTATCGAGTAACCAATCTACCGCCAGGCACTAGAGAGTTATCGCGGGGAGATAGCTCTAGATAGCAGTGTCGGTTGGCCAAAGTAGTTACTGCGTATGTTACCACGCGATGGTAGGAGTTAACGCACGGCAATAGCTTTTGTATATAGGCTGGACTTGAGATTTTATTCTCATTTTCTCTCATACACTCACTTCTTTACTTCTAAAGAGGGAAGAGGAAGAGACGTCCAGAAGATCTTGTGGAGATCGATCCGTGCTTGTAATCAGAATCGTGATTCGACGCTAGATCCACGGGGAGGAAGCTGTAACAATCAAATCCATCCAGATCCAAGAACAACGTCATGGCTCCGAAGAAAACTACAAGGGTTACTATCTTCCTTCTTGGACAAGTGAAGTCCTTCTTTCGGCATATGCATGGAATCCCCCACCAAAAGGTGGAAAAGCAAAGGGAATTCCTTTGGGTCGATTCATGAAATCCCCAGTGACTCTTACATATAGATCTGTAAGTGTGTAGTACGGAATAGACATGTTGTGTGAAGCCCATCTGGACAGGTTGTTCTGGATTGGTGATGTTTATTTTGTGTGCTGGAGAAGACTCTGAGTAGAACGAGTAACTTATAGGGTGTACGGGGTTGTACCTGTGACTTGCGAGTAGCAGAAAGTAATGGAGTTGTACTCCATGAAAATAACCACTAAAGTCCATGGTTTCAAGACTTGTTGGATATCGCCTTGCGATAGTGAGTATCGCCTATGGAGATAGATTTGGTGAGCTATTTGTGTTGTGTGCTATGAATAGATCAGTGTTTCTGGCACTACAGGATGCTGCAGGGTTTTGTGTTGAGTTTGGGCGCAGAAAGAGAACTTTTGTTTGTCCTGCCAAGCAATCGTAATGAATGCTAGCAATAACTCCTTTTTGATTGTAAAGCCAGTCTTTGGGAGACAGTATGGCTTGTGTGAGCTACGAGCTCTTAAGGCTAACGACTCGAACAGGAAAGAGGAAAGCTGACCCACGTCGATTGACGATTTGAGCAACGGGAATGGTTGAACCATACCTGCGTTATGCTCGACCAACTAGTAGACCTAGGTTATTGGTCTCATTGGAGTTCATAATGAGAGTCTTAGGCCCGCATTCCATTAAGACTAGAATGCTTAAACTTATCATTATGTCTGGGATCTCTGAACGGTGGTGGGACCCTGGTTTTTTGGTACACCGATAATGTGCCCTGAGTACACGGAACGTTTGGCCGTTGCGGAATTTTTTTTTATATGTTGAACTGTACGTGAGTTCATATGCTTGTGATATATCTGCTTGTGTAATATCTATGCTTGTAGGGAAGGAATACCACTGCCCCGGGAAAGGGGTAGGGTTATTATAAATTGGTCTGCTGAATGTTGACCGTTGCCTTGTTTTCCACTCTTGTGGTGGATTGTCCCTATGTATCTACGGGAGAGCCGAGCGGGAAATAGTTGGCTGAAGCCCTTGCTGATATGCTGGCCCTCGAAGGCCGAGTGGAAAATTTTTACTATTTACATGTGTGGTTGGCCTGTGCGCCAATGTTTGTAAACCACATTTGTGAAGTATATTTGTAAGTCCTTAAGGCCATAACTTTTGTGTATTTGTAAGTGACATTCCGGTTATATATAAAAATGGTTTGGTTTATATATAGTGGAAATTCATTTGGTATGAATTCACGCAACCCTAAATCTTTCGCTAGAATGCACTGAGTTAGGATTCGAGCAATTCTTTGATATTAACCTGTAACCCCGCCGTCTGTTTGTGGAATATGGTGTAGGGACCCAGCCGGACCCTCTATTTTATTTCATGTGACAGATGGAGGTATTACATAGGTGCTCCTACTGAGCCATCAATTCTGATTCATCCTAATCAGAAGTATAGCCTTCACGACCATTGGTGGATGTTTCAGACTCAGACAGTATTGTGTGTGAGTTTATCTTCCCGTGGTAGTCAGAGTCGCCCACTTCCTCGTCTGATTGTGTAATAAGACCAAAGTAGGTTTCTTCATCATCTGAACTCGACTCGCTCGAGTCACTATCGCTGAGAGTATTTGACTTCATGTCGACGAAGCTCTTTTCTTCTTTTCTTTTTCCCTTGATGGATCTCTTTTCTTCCTTCTTAGAACCAACCCTCTTTTATAGGGACACTCCGCAATCACGTGTCCTGGCTTATTACAGCAATAGCAAACAATCTCAGAGGAAAAATGTTAATTCGGTCTTGATTTATACCTGTCCTCCTTATTATAGCTTTTCTTTGAGCCATCTCCATCTCGATGGGAGTTTCTATAGTCAGAGGAGGATGACTGATTCTTCATCTGTCTCCTCTTGTTGAGCAGCTTCTTGAACTGCTTGGAGATAAGATAAAATTCTCCATCCGATAGCTCGGATCCTGACGTGCTTGGCTCATAGTCTTCTAGAGTATCAGGAGCATGTGTCCTTATGGGTGACACAGCTTTAGATTTCCTTGAACCTTCAGCCTTTAGATGTACTGACTTTTCTCTACTGGAAGTTTTGTTGCTCTTCTCCTCCTTCTTACGTGTGTTCATTTGAAGCTCATAGGAGAGCAGCTTTGAAAACAAGTTCTGAGGGTCTATATCCGGCAGCTTCCCGAATTCTCTAATAGCAACAACTTTTGTGTCCCAGCCCTTTGTTAGGGATCAAAGGAATTTGTCGTTCAGTTCACCATTAGTGAAGGTGCTGCCGTAGTTCCTGAGACCGTTCACTATCTTGAAGAACTTCTCAAAGCTGTCAGCTATGGAGTCATTGGCACCTTGCTTGAAGGCTTCGTACTCCTGGTTCAACAATAATCTGCGATTGTCTCTCACTTCTTCAGTACCTTCCATCAGGACAATAAGGCAGTCCACATCTCTTTGGCAGATTTGCAGTGGAATATGTTCTGGAGCATTGAATCGTCCACTGCACTTGTTATGATATTCTTTGCCTTCTTGTCCAGGGAAACTAAGGCAATCTCATCCTTAGAGAGATCCATCATCTTCTTGGGAATCATAATCGCTGGATTTATCTTTGAAGCCTGTGTAGGTATGTGTTGTCCTTCTTATACTATCTGAAAAATCCTCAGATCAGCAGCTTCCATAAAGAACTGTACTCGTTCTTTCCACATGGGAATGTTTTCTTTGGTGCACACCTGAGGCTTCATGGATGACATGTCTTTGCTTTTGTCCATGGTGACAATGTTGAATCTCTTAATGCTTGATCAGGGATCTTGATCAAGGTGTTAACGTTATCGACCAAAACAACCATCTGATACCAATTGAAAGTATCTAGTGTCTACCAAACTCACATAGAGTGGGGTGAATAGGTGATGTTTGTGTCTTTTCGCAGATTAAAAATTACTCAAAAATAAACAAGCACAAAAACACAGAGATCTATAGTGGTTCCCCGTATTGGGTTCGTCAACTGTCCTGCCTTGCCTATCTACCATGAAGGGATAGATTGAGCTACTTCACCTTTCTCAGATTATTACAATCTTACAACTCGGAGAGATGCTTCTTAACTTTGGAGAACAAACTCACCTACACCTGAATCCACAACCAGATTTACAAACTCGATCCACAAACCGGATCTACAAACTCGATCCACTAACGGATCTACAAACTCGATCCACTAACGGATCTACAAACTCGGAAAAACAATTTTCTACAAAGGAAAATAAATATTACAACACAACAATGATTGCAAGTTTTTGCTCCGACGTTCTTCGTAGAAGTAGATCTTAGAACTTGTAGAACTCAGAAACTTGAAATCATTTGGATCTTGAATCTTGAACCTTCGATCTTCAAAAAACTTGCACTAGAGTAGATTATATATTGAGAGAAGACACGATCCAGTCGTAGAAGTTGTCGAAGAAGAAGATCGCACGAAGTCACGACCAATCGGAAGAAAATTACAAAAATTGCTAAGGTGCGGCCGATGGGTTTGTTCTTTTTGGAATCTTTTGAAATGAAAATTAATTAGGGAAAGAATGTGGATTTCGAAAATCAACCTATCATATACCTAAGAAGAATCAAAATAACGACTATAAAGGATTTCCAAAAATATAACCTAGAAAAACACTGTGCATGGCCGTCGGTTTGAAACCAGAGAAAAATCAGAAAAATCAGCCTAAGTCAAATTCGTCGAAATTCGTCGAATATTGGTTATGATACTCGCCGAATTTAGAAGTGATATTCATCGAATTTTCCTTAGCTAGAAATCCAGAGTGGTCGACATATGGTTCGACACATTCGTCGAGTATCGTTGGGATACTCATCGAATTCGGCGAGTATCACCAGTGATACTCGGCGAATTCAGTGAGTATAGCGGGTGATACTCGGCAAATTTTCCTTGGAGAATTTTTCGTTTTCCTACAAATTTTCCCTAAGTATATACTACGAATTCGATAGTTATTGGGAAGCATACACAACAAATTTGGTGAGTATCAAGGGGATACTCGACGAATTTGACGTGTATGACTCACCATACTCGCCGGATTTTACTTAGGCAAAATTCCTCTTCTCAAAGTCCAAGTCCTTGGCCTTCCCTGATCCTTCTCCTATACTTGGGATAGAAGTACACCCCAATAGAGATATTACACGTGAGTCAACACATTGGCCTACACAATGAATGATTACATTGTATAATCCCGTATTTACGGACCCACTATATTGGTGTGTACTTAGCAAAATAAACCTATAAGTACATAACAAGAATACAACATCAAATACAAACTCAATTCATCATAGCTTGATAGGGCTCTTCTTAAAATCAAGGTTATTATGGATACAATACCCAACAGGCGTGTACTTGAGATTTTTCTAGATTTTCTCAGCTTCTTCTACTATTCAGTCCTGTCAGCTTCGATTTATTATTCGCAGCCCAGATTGACCTGAAATAAGAAAAGAAACTTCATTAGAAAGTTATTTAATAAAATATAACTATAAAATAATTAATTATTGAATAAAATCTATATAAAAATAAGTAAATAGTTAGAGTTATTAGCTACATTGCAATCTAGGGTCATACAACGAATATGACTGATTCCTTCCTGGTCAATTTTGATAGCGTGTGGTCAATCTGTAGTCAAACCATGCATCACTATGCACAAAAAAGCATGTGCACACTAATTGTTGCACAATACCCAATGTTTGATCCATCTCTTAATGGCATGGACCCACTTTGACCTTGACCTGTATGGGGGACCAACCATAGGGTTGATTTTGGTCAAACCCTCATTTTGTTTCCATTTTTGGGAATTTTTTTCCAAAGATGACATTTATAATTTAAGCCCCACTTTGGCTCCACCTTGACCTACCTCTTAAATGGGCCTCACAAATTAGTAAACCCTAATGTGGATTTGATTTGACTTTGGGTTAAGATGAAGCCCAATACATTCCCCTTTCTTTCTCTTTCCCCAAGCCCATCACCAAAGCCCTTTGGGTTTTCTTAACCCCCCCCCCCCCCCCCCCCCCGCTCACTTATCACGTGCTGGAATAAGCCAACATGGATCCACCTCCAGCTATCTAGGATAACTATCGGGTGGAGATTAATCCCTCCCGAAGGAGGGATTAATCCCACATCGCTGAGAGAGGGGAGGAGGTCCCCTCCCCTAGCTATTTATAGCCCTTGCCCCCTCCATTCCTCTGCACACCACCACAAAGCTCACGCCAGCCCGAGCGAACCCTTCCCTTGCCCTGACCTTGCCGGAAAATCCTTTGCCACCCTTTACTTCAGCCACATTTAATGTCCAATCGGCTGGGACCTTCCCGATCTCCATTAACTCAGGTGGAAGTCCTGATGCAGCGATCCAGAGCCGCCCCGCTCTGGCGCAGCCAGAGGAACACGTCCGGCGATCACTACCGGGCTACAGCCCAAGCACCCCACCCATGACCGCACCTATTCTCAGCGCGGCGGGATGTTGAGGCGAGGTCTCGAACCCAACCCCCTTGATATAGAGCTTTCCTAACAGCTCTCATCACCAACTGAGCCGCTCAGTTGGTGATGAGAGCTGTTAGGAAAGCTCTATATCAAGGGGGTTGGGTTCGAGACCTCGCCTCAACATCCCGCCGCACTGAGAATAGGTGCGGTCATGGGTGGGGTTCTTGGGCTGCAGCCCGGTAGTGATCGCCGGACGTGTTCCTCTGGCTGCGCCAGAGCGGGGCGGCTCTGTATCGCTGCATCAAGTCCTCCTCCCTCTTCCCTATCTTCCCATCATCCTGCATACACCTCTCGACTGCTGGAGCACTGTCGCCTTCACCCGAACCATTCTCCAGGTTCATGGAAAGGCTGGGCAGGGCTAGCATGGACTAGTGCTAGAGGAGGCCCAGTGAGGGTGCAACCTCATTAAAGGCATCTTCCCTATATAGGAGGATGTGGTGGTGCCGCTAGAAAATGATTTTTTAGCGATAGCCAAAAGATATATTATTATCAGAATTTTTTTGCATTTTTCTGGTAATGGTCTGCAGCGCCAGGCCTCCGGACCACCATCGGAGCGAACCCCGACCCCCAGTGCACCGGTTAGGGGTGATATCATGTCGTTGGAGCCATTAGAGAGGCGGGGTGGCTAGCTATTTTTCAAATAATGCTCGAAACCATATTCCCCCCCCCCCCCTCTAAGGTTGGTCACGAGATCCAACGCCTCCATCGTCCAATTTTCCTTTCTGTCTGTCTATCTTTCTTCTGGTAGAAGGCGATGCTAAAGGCCAAATTTGTCCACAAGTATGCCTGCACCCGCCTCCACTCATTGGATGTTAAACGTCCATCATGAACCGACATAATGGACTTCGGCACTCCGTGGAATCGAACTACTTGCTCTTTGAATAATCTGGCCAGAATGTCAACTTCGTCATGCTGTTGATTCTGAATGAACCATGCTACCTTGGTAAGTTGATCCACAATAACCCATATGTATCATTTCCCGTACGGGATAGGGGTAAGCCATGGATAATATCCATGAAAATATCTTCAAATTTACATTCTAGTATTGGCAGGGTCTGCAACAGACCTCCTTGGTTGCGATATTCAGCTTTAACCTTTTGACAAGTATGGCACTGGGCCACAAAGTTGGTGACGTCTCTTTTCATTCCGGGATAGTAAATGGTCCTGCGCTAACCAACATGCATCTTAACCATACCAGGGTGAGTAAAATACCTCGACTGGTGCGCTTCTCGAAGGATCTAATATCGGATTCCTCCGATAGAGGGGATATATATATGGTGCCTAAACTTCAAGATTCCATCATGCAGGTTGAACTCCTCTTGTGCTCCATTCTATAGGGACTAGATTATTGGGAACACTTCCTGATCGACCTTCTGGGCTTCACGTATTCAATCTCAGATGTCACACTGAATTTCTAACCAATATAGCTGGGCATGTACTCTTCTGGATCCCTACGAGCAACAAGAGTAATCTCCAAGTATATCAAAGACTAAAACCATTCCCATGGAATCTGCTCCATCCAACTCCCAATTATAGAGGGTTGGAGGCTCAATGCGACAGCAACTTTATTAGCCTTCCCGAGGTGGTACTAGAGAGCAAAATCATATTCACATAGAAATTCCAACCACCTGCGCTGGCGAAGGTTCAACTCTTTTTGAGTAAAGATGTATTTGAGGCTCTTTTGGTCGGAGAAGATCTCGCATCTTACTCCGTACAAGTAATGTCTCCAGATTTTAAGGGCAAAAATAATGGCGCTCAAATCTAGATCATGGATTGCATAATTCAACTCGTGTGACTTTAGTTGGCGAGATGTGTAAGTCACTACCTTACCGTGTTGCATCAAAATAGCTCCCAATCCTTTCAGAGATGCATCCGTATAAATCTGGAACCCTTCGGTTCCTAAGGGGATTGTAAGGATTGGGGAAGAAGTTAGATGTTTCTTTAGTTCCACGAACGCAGCCTCATATTCCGGCATCCACCGAAATGCAACATCCTTTCTTGTAATAGCTATGAGGGGTAACACAATCTTGGAGAAAACTTCAACAAATTTCCTTTGTTAACCGACAAGACCGAGGAAACTTTAAATATCTATCGTCATTCTGAGCGGCGGTAAGTTCTGAATTGCTTGGATTTTGGTTTATTCTACAGCCACTCCATTCTTATTGATGGTATGGTACAAAAATCTGACCACCTCGGACCAAAATTCACACTTGTTAAACTTGTTGAAGAGAGAGTGCTCTCGAAGCATAAGTAACACCATCTACATGTGCCTAGAATTGTATTCCCTTGTCTTTGAGTAGATCAAGATATCGTCAATGAATATGATCATGAAATGATCTAGGAAGGGTTCGAATCCCTTATTCATCAGAGCCATAAAGGTAGAGGGGGCGTTAGTGAGCCCATAAGGCATTACCATAAACTCGAATAGTCTATAGCGGAAGCTAGAGGCAGTTTCGGGGATATCCTCCTCCCGGACCCGAAGATGATAGTAGCCAGGATCTTGGTCCATCCTGGAGAATACAAATGCACCTTGCAGCTGATTGAACAACTCGCAAATCCTCTAAAGTGGGTATATAATTTGTATAGTGAGCTTGTTTAGTTCCCTGTAATCTATGCACATGTGAAGTTTCCCGTCCTTCTTTTTCACGAACAACACAGGGGCTCCCAGGGTGAGGAACTTGGGCAGACAAATCCAACATCTATCAATTCCTGAAGCTGGATCTTAAACTCAGCCAGTTCCTTGGGGGCCATCCGATAGGGTGCTCGATACACTGGTCGAGCCCCAGAAATAAGCTTAATCTAGAAGTCAACCTCTCGCTGCAGGGGCAAACCTGGGAGGGACTTGGGGAAAATATCCGGAAAATCTCGTAACACTAGAACTTTGGCGAGCACTTGAAAACCCTATTCTCCATTTCGAAGTAGATAAGAAATACTTCGTCTTTCTACCGACTGACCTTATAGTTTAAGCAGAGGTCAAGATCATGCGAGAGATGGAGGGTATACCTGTCAGCATAATGGCCAGTCTATTTGGGTTCTTGTTGGGTACACTGGAAATTATGTACCAAATTTGGAGAAGCCTCACTGTACTCAATGATATACATCAATTTGTATTTTATGGGATGTTGAGTTTCAGTGTGCAGGTTTAAGAAATGCAGGAAAATTTCTAAGTATAAGTGTCAACACTTGTAAGGAATTGTGTCGACACCTGAAGCAGGAGTTGTGTCAACACCCAGGATTTATGTCCACAAAAGAAGTAAGGCCTGTGTCGACTCCCAGGAATTGTGTTGACACCTGAAGTAGGAGGTGTGTAGACACACGCTCAACGCCATCTATCAACAATAGCTATACTGAGTCTGAAAGGCTTGTGTCGATACACAGGACATGTGTCGACACACACTCAACGATGTCTGGACACACACTCAACGACGTCTGGACATACACTCAATGCCATCTATCAGCATCAGCTATGTCGAGACAAGGAGCAGTTGCGTCGATACACAGGACTTGTGTTGACACATACAATAAAAGCTGTGTCGAGAAGATAAACAATGACTGTGTCAACACATTGGAAGCTATGTCGGCATCATCAAAAATTGTGTCGACACTTGGTCTATTTGTGTCGACACATTTGAAGTAGTTTGTTGACAGTGTCCTACTGAGAAAGAATTTCAATGATGGGTCAGTTGTCACGACAGAAGACTTGACAGTTATCATAAGTAATAAGACTAACACATCTGTCAGTACTGTTAGAAGGTCGTTATAAACTGAATCAGCCAGTAATCGTGGATGAACTCTATATAAAGGGCTGATACATAACAACCAAGATATCGAACAAAATAAATATATAAAACTAACAACAAATAATGGAGAGCAAGAGGCTAACATAGAGGAAGGCAGATCCTGAACAAGTCTGCAAGAAAGATTCAGATCTGATTCTGAATTTAAGAAGGAAGCTGATTAAAGATCAATTTCAACACCAAGTAAAGATCAACCTTATTTTGTTCAAATTCAAGAAGCTTTGTAAAAGCTAAGTCAGGTTGGATCTGAAGTATTCAGTCATTCAAAAACTGATCAAGAAGCTCTCACCCATTTAGGTTTCAATCTAGGTGAAATTTTTATTTCATTAAATAAAATTTTTCTTGTAAGATCTTATATAGATCTGAGTTATAAGCCTATATTTATAAAGGCCGAGGTAGGGTTGAGTGCTTGAGGTGTAGGACTTGTTAAAGTCTGAGTTGTAGGCCTGGAGATAAAGGCTGAGGCAAGGCTGTTGCCTGAGGTACGGTTCTTGGGAAGAATCTGAGGTAGGACTTGAAGAAGTCTGAGCTGTAGGAACCTATCAGGTTTTGAGTTGTAAGATCTGTAGATCTGAGATAGTGGAAGGAAGTTTGGCTGAATCCAGTTCTCTACTGGATAGGCATAGGGGGAAGTGGATGTACCCACAAATTGGGGAACCACTATAAATCTTTATGTGCAGTGCTGTGTTTATTTTTCTGAGACCTGAGATTTTTTATGATGTGTTAGATCTTGTTAATTGCCTAAATAGTTAAAAAGATTAGAACCTATTCACCCCCCCCCCCCGCTTCTATGTGTCTAGGCTCTTGAAATCAAATCTTTCAAGTGGTATCTGAGGGAGGTTGCTCAAAATTAGACCTAACAGTCTGAGTAAATCTCCAAGGCAATTAATAATTAGCCAGAATGGGTTCAAATGAGAATCAGAAGGAATTTGGATCCATGAAACTGCCCATCTGCAGGAATGAAAACTTTGGGATATGGAAAGAAAGGGTCAGATTGTTCATGGAAGCATCTGATCCTACAATCTACATCACAGTATAAGAAGGTCCTTTCATTCCAATGTATATATCAGCTTTTGATGCTAATCTCAAAATCCCTAAGAGCTATTCTGAAATGACTAAGGATGAGATCATTCTAGCAACTTTAGACAAGAGAGCACAACCATAATTGTGAGTGTTATAGATGATGCCACATTTCAGAATTTGGTACATTGAAAAACCTCCAAGGAGATGTGGGACACCTTGATTGTCTATACTGAGGGAATTGAAGAAGTTGGAGAGGATAGGAAATCTATGTTGAATCAAGAATATGAAAGCTTCAGACAAGCTAAGTCAGACAACATAGCAGAATGTTACAAGAAGTTCTTTAGAATTGTAAATGAGCTGATGACCTATGGAAGAGTCTTTAGCACATATGAATTGAATGATAAGTATCTTAGGTCACTGACCAAGGACTGGGATACAAAAATATGTGACATCAGAGAGGTGGCCAGGCTTGCTGATACACCTCCACCAACCTTGTTTGGAAAACTGCTATCTTATGAGATGCAGCTCACTACCAGAAAGGAGGAGGAGAAAAGCAGTAGGTCTGAGTATAAAGACAAGTCAGTAGCCTTCAAAGCTAAAGCCATAAGAAAGGGTAGGAGAAAGTCTCCTTCTCCACCTAGAAGAAGTGCTGAGGCTGAAGCAAAAAATCTTGACATCAGTACATCAAATAGCCACAATTCTGATGAAGACTTTGATGCCTTTACAAGGCAGTTTCAGAGGTTCATGAAGAAAAAGAAATGGAGAATCAAGCCATCTTCATCCTCCTTCAAGGATGATTATTACAAGAAGAAGAAGACTTCTAAGGAGGACAAGTATGTCTCTAATCCTAGTAAACAAACTACCTCTAAAATTGTTTGTTATTGCTGTAACAGGCCTTGACATGTCATAGCTGACTGTCCTGATAAGAGAAAGGAGACTAAGGATAAGAAGAAGCCTCAAAATAAGGGCAAGAAGGAGAAATCCTTGGTTGCCCAGAAGCAGAAGAGTTGGACTGACTCTTCATCCTCAGAATCTGGAGAAGAGGATGATGCAGAAGCTCATATTGGGCTGTTTATTATAGAAGAGGATTCTATGGAATAAGAATTCTTGCAAATGCTGGATTCCATTAATGGAGGTGAAGACTATTATTATAGAGGGTTGATGGCTCTTTCAGAATAAGATCAGTGCTTGGATCAGCCTGGTCCAAGTAAGGTATACAGACCATCCTTAGCTTCTGATTATTTTACTGGATCAGAATCAGTAGCATCAACATCAAGAGAAGTGGATGGTTCTGAATCTGAGGGGATGCACATCAATTAATTGATGGGTATGGTGGTTTGTTGCAAGCTCTTAAGAGGAGCAAATTCCTTGTCAAGAAGCAGGCCAAGGAAATTAAATCTCTCAAACAGGTTGCATCAGATTCAGCCAAACTGATAGATTTGAAATTGAAGGAGGTTGCCAAACTGAAAAACATAATTGTTATTCAGATGGGCTCAATCCCCTTCAAAGAAAATCACATCAAAAATCTGGAAGCAAGACTCCCGAAAGAAAAGGATCTAGTGGATAAATTTTCAAAGCCAAAGTATGTCTTGCCTTTAATAGATAACTTCATATCTCAGAAAGGAAAGACAGGACTAGGCTTCAAGGAAAGAACAAGGGCAGCCAATTCTCAAGGAAAAGGCAAAGGCCAAGTTCAGCCACTAGCTATGAAACACCCTATTTCTTTTAGAAAAGTGATGCAACCTACTAACAGGTATGATCATGACCTCACTCATGGTCAGTATGAGTATGGTGATCTCAATGACAAGGGTGCACATGCTAATAGGGAACCCTATAAGCAAACCCATTATGTTCTTAAGGAATCCTTGGGGTATGCTGCTCCAACACCTACACTTAAAAGGAATGCTGGAAACAATGTTGAGAAGCCTATACTTGAGAAAAAGTACAATAGATTTTAGTGCTGGTGTTGTGGAAAGGTGGGCCACTTTGCCATTTATTGTTGGTTCAATTCTAGTATTCAGAATAAGGCTAGTTTACCTGTCAGAAATGCTGCAGGTAAGCATGTTAGATTTCAAACTAACTTGAACCTAGGACCCAATAACAATTTGGGTTCTAAGGATAGGTAAATCTTTATTTGATGCAGGTGAGTCCAAGTGGCTATACCCCTATATGGTACTTGGATAGTGGATGTTCCAGGCACATGACTGGAATAAGAAGGATGTTGAAGGACTATTCTCCTATAGAGAATGGACCCAAAGTAATATTTTGTGGATCTGAAAAAGGTGTCATCAAAGGGTTTAGTAACATTTCTAGTAACTCTATCTGTATCACTCAAGTGAGTTATGTGAAAGGTCTGAAACATAACCTAATTAACATAAGTCAACTAAGTGATCTTGGGTATGGCATCTCTTTCCTCAAGGGTGAGTGCCAAATAAAGAGGTCACGTGATCAAGAGAACATTCTGACTGGCACTAGGAAAGGGAATGTATATTGTCTTAACCTTGATTGCGAGTATAACAACTTGCCAATCTGTCTAGTTGTAGATGAGAAAGCATCACAGTGTGTCCAATTGCACAAGAGGCTAGCTCATCTGAACTATAGGTCAATAGGATAATTATTTAGTATGGAGCTAGTGAGGGAATGGTTCTCAGGTCAAGTGCATTAAAGAGGGTGTTTGTTTAGCTTACCAGAAGAGCAAACAGACCAAGACCTCTTTCCATGGACTTGTTACCAAAGATTTAGTGAGATGTCTATATCTCCTGCATATGGATTTATTTGGTCCTATGCCAGTTCATAGTCTAGGTAGGAAAGCATACACATTAGTTATTGTGGATGACTATTCTAGATTTACATGGGTTTTCTTCTTGAGGCAGAAATCTGAAACCCCTACTATCTTCCAGACTTTTGTTAGATAAATTCAGAATGAATTTAACAATTTAGTTATCAAAATCAGAAGTGATCATGGAACAGAATTTCAGTCTGAGTGTATGACAAAGTTCTGTGAAGAACTTGGGATTCATCAGGAGTTCTCCTCACCTAAAACTCCCCAGCAAAATGGAGTTGCTGAGAGAAAGAATAGGACTCTAATTGAGGCAAGTAGAACACTATTAAGTGACACTTCTCTCCCTAAATACTTCTGGGCTGAGGAAGTAAATATTGCATATCATGTACTCAATAGAGCTTCCATAAATAAAGGACATATGAAGACTCCCTATGAGACTATGAAAGGCAGAAAACCAAATATTTCCTACCTTAGAATCTTTGGTAGCAAATGTTATGTCCTAGTTAATGGTAAGCACTACCAAACTAAGTTTGCTGCCAAATCCCTAGATGGGATATTTGTTGGGTACAGCAATAATAGTTGGGCATACAGGATCTACAACTTAACAACACAAGTTGTAGAAGAATCAGTCCATGTAGTATTTGATGAGTCTAAGCTAATTAACAATGAACTGTCTAGCACTTCTGGTAGCTCTACAGGTTTAAAGGAAAGGATGGACAAGCTGACTATTAGTGAGGACCAACCTGCAAGACTAGATGAAGAAAAGGATGGATACTGTCCAGGGGAAGTACAAGACTCTCTGGATAAAGATGAAGACAATGAAGTGCATCAGAATGAGGAAAGTGAAGAATACCAAGAGGTTGACAGATTTCCTCCAGCTAGAGGACACTTAAAGGATCATCCTGCACACCAAATCATTGGTTATGCAAGCCAGGGAGTTCTAACCAGGAGCAAAAGCATGAACACAGTTCTATGTACAAGCTTTCTATCATAGATAGAACCTAAGAAGTTTGAAGAAGCCATACTATACACAAACTGGATTGATGCCATGCAGGAAGAGCTGAATCAATTCAGAAGATATAAAGTCTGGGAGTTAGTTCCTAAATCAAGGGATCATAATGTTATAGGAACCAAGTGGATCTACAGGAATAAACTAGATGAGAATGGCACCATAATCAAGAACAAATCCAGATTGGTAGCAAAGGGCTACAGACAGGAAGAAGGGATAGACTTTGATCAAACTTTTGCCCCAGTGTCAAGGTTGGAAGCTATAAGATTGTTCCTGGCTTATGCCGCTTTTCAAGGGTTCAAAGTATTCCAAATGGATGTCAAGTCAGCTTTTCTTAATGGAGACTTGAAGGAAGAAGTATATGTAGAATAGGCATCAGGTTTTGTTGATTCTCATTATCCCAACTATGTATATAGGCTTAAGAATGCTCTATATGGATTAAAATAAGATCCTAGGGCTTGGTATGAAATTTTGTCTGCCTTCCTTATTGAGAATTAATTCTCAAGAGGGAAAATAGACAAGACTCTATTCTTTAGGGAATCAAAAGGTAAGATCATCCTAGTCCAGATTTATGTTGATGACAATATCTTTGGTTCTACTGAAAACAACCTTTATAGTAAGTTTGCCAAACTTATATAAGATAAGTTCGAAATGAGCAGCATAGCTGAGCTGTAATTCTTCTTGGGACTCCAAGTTAGACAGACTGATGATGGATTGTCCATATCTCAGTCTAAGTTCACCAAGGAGTTAATTAATAAATATGGCATGGAGTTAGCCTCCACCATGAAAACTCTTATGGGAACAAGTATGCCTATAGGCAAAGATGAAGCAGGAAAACCTGTTGATGAGTCTTTATATAGAGGGATAATTGGCTCCCTACTTTACTGGACTGCTAGTATACCTGACATCATATATGCTACATGTGTCTGTGCTAGGTACCAAGCTTGCCCAAAGGAATCTCATTATACTGCTGTCAAGAGAATTTTGAGATATCTTCAGGGCACACCTAAACTAGGTCTTTGGTACCCTAAGAATAGAGATTTCTTACTAACAAGTTTTTCAGATGCAGGCTGCAGAGAAGACAGAAAAAGTACCACTGGAACATATCAATTCCTAGATGGTAGGTTGGGTTCATGGAGCAGCAAGAAGGAAACAAGTGTGGCTATTTCCACTGCAGAATCAGAATATGTAGCTGCGGGCAGCTGATGTGCTCAGTTGTTGTGGATAAAACATCAACTTGAAGACTATGACATCAAGGTAAGTAGAATTCCATTATTTTGTGATTCTACTAGTGCTATTTCTATTGCTAAAAATCTTGTTTCACATAGTAGAACTAAGCATATAAAAATTAGATTTCATTTCATCAGAGAACATGTTGAAAAGGAAGACATATGTCTAGAATTTGTCAACACTAACAACAGAATTGTTGATATATTTACAAAACCTCTGGTTGAAAGTAAGTTCAATTATTTTAAAATTGAATTAGGTATGTTGAACAAAGAATAAGGTGATAGGTCAACATAAAAATTTTCAAGTGGTATCTGTAAGTCCAAAATTTCTCAAGAAATTTTGTCTAAGTTAGAAAATTGTGTCGACACATGCAAACTTTGTTGACACTATCATTTAGTTGTGTCTACAAAGAAAAGAATTGTGTCGACACAAAAATAGAATCTGTGTCGACAGAAAAGTTAGTGTCGACATAACTCTGTCGAGACCTTGTATTAGTATATTTTTGGTGTCGATACACTCTGTCGAGACTTTGATAGTCTGTGTCGACACTGGCTCAAGTATATCGACACATAGATGTGTCGACTAAAACTAAGTTTTGTCGTGACCTAAGTAATTTCTGTCGACACATGTATATTTGTGTCGACTAGTATTATTACTAAGCAAGGCATGTCTTTTGACCTACCCTTTACCAGTAGACTATAAATAGAAGAAGACAAAATCTGGTCGACTACGCTTTCAAAATTCTCGACTCTAGACTTTGTGTTGACAAAGATATTCTCTTCTCTTCTCTTCCCTCTCTCTCTCTCTCATCAATGGCGCCACACCAGGACGACAAGATCAATGAAGGATACGAGCAAGTTCGCAGGGGATTCGAGACAGCTTCACAATAAATCAAGGGTGTGATTACCCTAATCTCAGGGAATGGGTTTGAATATTTAGTCTCCGAACCTACAAAAATTTGGAAGAAGGAAGTGCTTTAATTCTACTCGTCTGCAACTGTGGATTCTGAAGGAAAGAAGATGAAAGCCACTGTTCATGGTACAAGAGTGAAACTCTCACAGAAGACGATCAGGAAGTCACTTCAACTCTCCAGAGTTAAAGATGATGATGATATTGTTCCATCAATGACTAAGGTGCACTAAGTTGGTGTGTAATGAAACCAAATACCAAGGTAGGATCCTCAATTACCAGGAAGGGAATGAATACCCAAGGTAAATTTCTCTCAGAGATCATAGGCAAGGTAATTCTCTGCAAAATAGTTGTATATGATAGAATTTCTGCTTACATGTTCAACCTTATGACCAGAGTCATATTCAGTGTAAAAATAGACTGGTCATCAGTAGTTTTTGACAAGATTCAAGAAGGTATTAAGAAGCCAAATCTAGGTAGAATACTAAGCTTGTATCTAGCTTCCACTATCCCAGATGTTATGAATCAACTGCTAGGATCTAAGACCAATCACATGAGGAGGATGGATATGAGAATTCTATCCAGATGGGATAAAGTCTTGACAAAGGAAGTTTCTACTCCATAGAAACAGGTAAAGAAGGATATGAAGAAAAAAGCCATTGTCCAAGAAGCAGAATCGTCCAGTGATTCTGAAGAAGAAGTGGTCTTCAGCTCAAGCGAAGAGAAACAGGAAAAAGAAGCTCAAGCTCAAGTGGAGAGCATTCAGCAACTTGATAATCAGATAGTCTCCACTCCATGGGGAGAGAATACTGAAATAACTATCCAAAACACTGAAAAATCACAGCTGTCTGCCCAAGGGGGAGGAATTGCTGAAGCTGCTCTAGAAAGTGAGCATGTTGTTGATACTGTGATGGATATTGTATCAGAAATAAATAAGGAAGCACAGGTCAATACTTAGAATGAAGCACAAGATGTGCAAATGACAGATCAAGCTCAAGATGAGCAAGTCCACTTCTCTAGTGTTGAGAAGACCCTAGAAAAAGATCTTGATGTCCAGAGGGAACCATTAGTTCAAAAAGACAACCTTATTCCTCCTGTTCAGATGTAGCAGGAGTTTACTTTGGAAGAACTGTTCCCTGACTTCAATAAAACAGGGACCTAGGGGGGCAGCAAAGGATTGAGAAAGAGATACAAGGAACTGAGGGGGAGATGTCTCAGCATGCCCCTACTGATATGGACACTATGAATATACAAAGCACATCACAATCTTCTGAAGAAGAAGAAGCCTACATGGCAAAGAGAAGGAAGCTGGTCGTTATCAGGAAAAGGAGCACAGGCTATAAGAAAGCCTTACAAAAAGTCTCTCAACCATCAAACATGCAGATGGACATAAGTTCACTGATGGTGAAACTACAAGTAAAATTGGATGAGCAAAGACAATCTTTCAAGAAGTATGTGGATGAGACACATAAAGAACTGCAGTTCCAGCTAGCTCAAGAAATTAAATCCATCAGATTTGAAGTAAATGTGAATAAGAAAGAGATGACAGATTGCTTCCACAAGGGAGGTAATGCTGTAGTATATCTGGCTACCCAACAATAAGAAATGAAGACTGTGCGTGAAAACATTGCAGTCAAGCAAGGATATATTCTAGAAAATCAATTCAGATCAAATGAAAATCTCAAGGACTCACATGCTGAAATTCTCAACAAAATTGGAGGTATAGCCACTAATGTGAAAGCTGAACTTTCTAAACAAATTAAATATGATCTAGCAGCTGTCCACACAGCCATTGAAGCTTCTCAAAAGGCTATTTCTGATCACCTGACTAAACTCAAAGACTACTACAAAGAAGGTACTGAATATCTTGCTGATCAAGTA
The DNA here is from genome assembly GCA_039513925.1 of Platanthera zijinensis. Taxonomy (NCBI): domain Eukaryota; kingdom Viridiplantae; phylum Streptophyta; class Magnoliopsida; order Asparagales; family Orchidaceae; genus Platanthera; species Platanthera zijinensis. The sequence continues at coordinate 121,635,887 of CM077090.1, forward strand.
AGGTTTCAAAAGAATGATCTGAGAGATCGTATAGCTAGGAAGTCATAAAGGGGGAGAGGATATTAGTCAAAGCCAGCTCTGATCATGCTAAATGGGTATCTAATACCATCAAAGCTAACCTTTGATTTCCACCCCTATTTGATGAAGATAACACTGTTGAATATGGTGTTCAACCAGATCATATTGAAGGTGTTTAGCAGGAAGTTGCACAGGTTATCTATCCTCCAGCAGATTTTGAAACAGTACAGCAGAAAGTTCAGAAAATGTATAGCCCTCTACAGAAGGCACAGACTGTCATCATTGATAAAGTTGAAATGTCTGTAGCTTCTATGGAAGCTCAGAAAGAGGCCCAGATTTCTAAGAAAAGATTTAGAGAACAGCAGAATTAAAGCCTGACTTTGAGCAGTGGAGTCCTACTTCTAGGAACATTATTCTTACTGCCTAGAAAGCTATGAAAGATAAGATGCATGATAGATGCAAGTGGTACTCTAAACTAGAATGGAATAAGTATCAGGCAAGGCAAGAAGACATACTTCAGTTCAAAAGGAATGCCAAAGCTGGGAAGTTACATGCAAATACTTTGGAGCCTAGCAAGTACTTTCCAAAGCCTTTTCATTACTTTGAAAGGCTGAAGATTAAGGCTGAAGAGCTCAAAAAAAAGGATCTGAAAGGGAAGAAGTCAGATAAAGATACTGAAGCCAATGTGCAAGCTAAGATAAAGTCTGGAAAAGGAATATTAATCAAGTAGCCTAGTCAATCTTAGGATAGATAGGCTAGTATGTAGACTAATGTAGTCTTTCTATTCTATAAAAAAATCTATAAAGCTAAACAATTTTCTGTTTAAAGAATGATATCATTTTCAGTGTTGATATTAGCTATTACTTATGTTTATATGTTACCCTGCTATGAAATGAATGTATACATATTTTGTCTTTGTTTTATCATGTGTGGTATATATCATTGACTAAGGGTTATGACTTCTCCAAATAGGGGGAGATTGTTGGGTACACTGGAAATTGTGTACCATATTTGTAGAAGACTCACTGTACTCAATGATATACATCAATTTGTATTTGATGGGATGTTGAGTTTCAGTGTGCAAGCTTAAGAAATGTAGGAAAATTTCTAAGTACAAGTGTCGACACTTATAAGGAATTATGTCGACACCAGAAGCAGGAGCTGTGTCGACACCCAGGAGTTATTTCGACACCAGAAGCAAAAGGCCTGTATCGATACCCAAGAATTGTGTCGACACCTGAAGAAGGAGCTATGTCGACACACGGGACTTGTGTCGACACACACTCAATGCCATCTATCAAAAACAGCTATAGTGAGTCTAAAAGTCTTGTGTCGACACACAGGACTTGTGTCGACACATACTCAACGACGTCTGGACACACACTCAACGACGTCTTGACATACACTCAAATGCCATCTATCAACATCAGCTATGTCGAGACCAGGAGCAGTTGTGTGGACACACCGGACTTGTGTCGACACATACAATAGAAGCTGTGTCGAGAAGATAAAGAATGACTGTGTCGACACATTGGAAGCTGTGTCGACATCCTCAAGAATTGTGTCGACACTTGGTCTATTTGTGTCGACACATTTGAAGTAGTTTGTTGACAGTGTCCTGTTGAGAAAGAATTTAAATGAAGGGTCAGTTGTCACGACTAAAGACTTGACAGCTATCATAAGTAATAAGACTGACACATCTGTCAGTACTGTCAGAAGGTCGTTATAAGCCGGATCAGCAGGTAATCGTTGATGAACTCTATATAAAGGGTTGATCCATAACAACCAAGATATCAAACAAAATAAATATATAGAAATAACAACAAGTAAGGCAGAGCAAGAGGCTAACCTAGAAGAAGGCAGATCCGGAACAAGTCTGCAAGAAAGATTTAGATCTGATTCTAAATTTAAGAAGGAAGCTGATAAAAGATCAACTTCAACACCAAGTAAAGATCAACCTTATTTTTTTCAAATTCAAGAAGCATTGAAAAAGCTAAGTCAGGTTGGATCTGAAGTATTCATTCATTCAAGAACTGATCAAGAAGCTCTTATACATTTAGGTTTTAATCTGGGTGAAATTTCTATTTCATTAAATAAACTTTTTCTTATAAGATCTTATATAGATCTGAGTTGTAAGCCTGTATTTATAAAGGCTGAGGTAGGGCTGAGTGCCTGAGGTGTAGGACTTGTTAAAGTCTGAGTTGTAGGCCTGGAGATAAAGGCTGAGGTAGGGTTGTTGCCTGAGGTAGGGTTCTTGGGAAGAATCTGAGGTAGGACTTGAAAAAGTCTGAGCTGTAGGAACCTATCAGGTTCCGAGTTATAAGATCTGTGGATCTGAGATAGTGGAAGGAAGTTTGGCTGAATCCAGTTCTCTACTGGATAGGCGAAGGGGGGAAAGTGGATGTACCCACAAATTGGGGAACCACTATAAATCTTGATGTGCTGTGCTGTGTTTATTTTTCTGAGAACTGAGATTTTTTATGTTGTGTTAGATCTTGTTAAATGCCTAAATAGTTAAAAAGATTAGAACCTATTCACCACCCTCTAGGTGTCTAGGCTATTGAAATCAAATCTTTCAGTTCTGAAGCTTGACCTCTCGGGTTGAACAGTTTATTTGGGCCTTATGTTCGGCCAGCCAATCCATTCCTAATATGAGGTCGAACCCGGCTATTGCTAGGATTCTCGCATAAATCTCAAATTCTACATCCCTTAGCATGGCCTGGAATGAGCATTTCTCCATAGATGTCATATCCGATCCATTTGATAGTCGAATCTGTTGGGTTTTCTATACGTCACACCACTTGTGCGCAGTGGAAGAAGGAACAAAAAAACCCAAAATAAATAGATCTTGTGATGAACATTGATCAAGAAGTAAAATCATTGTAAATAAAATTTACCTTTGCGGGATTGAGTCACTATGCAACCGAGATTCTCCAATAAAATTTGAGGACATTTGAGACTGGAGTTCCGAGCACGGAATGAAGTCCACACCTCTACAGGTGATCCACACAAATGGGAGAACCCTTAGACTCTTGTCACACAAGATCTAGATCGGAAGAAAGCACTTTGCGCCTTCATAGACTACTAGATCTACTCTAGAAGAGGCGGCGGCGATGAGTACCGGAAATAGACTGAGAAATGGTGACGGGATCAGGACTTTCAAAAACAATTTCCATTCGCCTTTTCCTCTCGGGTTTCACACTAGGAGGCTCGGTCTTTTCCAACACAGTTAAAACTAAAGACATTTTCTATTTATACCAAAAGGAATAAACAGTAGAAAGTCATCACTATCGACAGACTCGTAATATATGGAATATAATTCATCGAATCAACCCTTGAATCGACGAATCATTGAGTGGACATAATGCTCTCAATGCCTCGATTAATCAACACTTTACTCGACAAAGCGTCGAGTGGTCTCGACGCTCCCAATACCTCAATGAATCAACACTTTATTCGACAAAGCATCAACTGGACCCCACACACTCATCGCCCAACTCAATGAATTAACATTGGACTCGACGAATTATCGAGTGGTCTCAATGCACTCAATGCCTAACTCGACAAAGAGTCGTGTAGTCTCGACGCACTTAATGCCTAGCTGTGCTTGGTCTCAACACACTCAACGTCTGGTTGCTTATCCCTTCACTCATCACATATGAGTAAGACCAACACAATCCAATCCTCTAATTTCTCCAAACACTCTTATATGCGACCATGTAGGCCCATACTGCATTGGCAGTGAGACTATATGCTTGATCACTTCCAAATCACAGTGGTAACACCAATAGTCTCCCTCTTGATCTTGAAAGTATCAAACAAAAACTTCATAAACAATGAGCGGCATCTAACAATATATTATTGCTCCCCAAGAAATAAGAGTTTAGAACTCAAAAGCCATTATGACCAATATATAAGTGTTATCATGTCCCTTGATACCTTACATCTGGATAGAACTAGAGGTATAGACCAAGTTACCCTCATAATTATTCAATCCTAGTTTCCTGATCTATAATGTAATTCCAGAAATTGGTGAGTCTAATATCATATATTGACGCAACCAAGCATGGTCATGCATTTCTCAGTCCCATTCAATCATGTGTTCCATGGATGCAACTCATGTCATATAAAAGGATAAATCCCATTTATGTCCACACGCAAATACCAAAATGATTTGTAACGTACCCAATAACAACCTTTATCATCCAACTTTCTCAAGACTGGACTTTTGATAGCATCAAAACACACTCTTCCTCACTTGATGAATGTTGTGACTTCAGGTCAAAGGACCACAAAAACCATTGCCACTTGAGCCATATTTATGATGCGTTCATATAACAATCCACAAAGTATTCTCATGGTGGGTCTATCCAGGACAACTTGTTCACTAACAAGTACCCATGTGATGACTTGATATCATAATATCCTTACATGTGAGAATCGGGCATCAATCAACGCACATGGTAGTCTTAATGTATCATCATCGCCATTAGCGTCTAAGATGACATGCCGACCAGGGACCATTTAATAAAGAAGCTTCTAAGAACATATGCTCTCACATTCAAGCCACCACTTGACTCCTATGGAAGCAAACATTCTGAGGGAATTTAATACGTTAAATTAATCTATCACAATAGAAGTAAATTTACACAATAAAAGAATTTGCCATAAATATAAAATGAAATATATAGTACTTTATTCATCAAATTAATTATAACAACCGAGAAACATATAATCCACAAGAGTATTATTATAGTTAATCATTCAGGTATCAAATACTTATTGATCTAACACAACCATCATACTTTCTCTGTGCGAGAGGCTTTATCAGAAGATCAGCTATATTTTCTTCAGTCAGCACCCTGCATATGCTTACATCTCCTGGATCGACAATCTCTCGAATAAGATAGAACCGCCAATGTATGTCCTTAGAGTGCTGATGAGATCTAGGTTCTAAAGCAAGTGCAATTGCACCGTTATTGTCACATTAGAGAACTACGGGTCCAATAATGCCAGAAACTACATCTAACTCGTCGATGAATTTCTTAATCCATACAGTCTCCTTCACCCCATTTGCAATAATGATATACTCAGCCTCAGTTGTAGAATCAGCAATTGTCTCCTACTTGGAACTCTTACAGATAACAACTCCTTCATTTAGGTAAAATACAAACCCTAATTGAGACTTTGAGTCTTCCCTATCAGTTTGGAAGCTAGCATCCGTGTAACCCTTTACAACGAGCTCTTCCTCTCCGCCAAATACCAAGAATGTATCCTTAGTTCTTCTCATGTACTTTAGGATATTCTTGACAGCTATTCAGTAACCATCACTAGGATCAGACTGATACATGCTAGTCATGCTCAAAGAATAATAGACTTCAGGTCGACTACATATCACATACATGATTGACCCAATTGACGAAGCATATGGAATCAACTTCATGCGGTCCTTATCTTCACAAGATTTGGGACATTGGCTCTTAGAGAGACTCACACCATGAGACATAGGTAAGAATCCTTTCTTGGACTCAAGCACGTTGAACCATTTCAACACCTTCCCAATATATGACTTTGGGTCAAACCCAACAACTTCTTTGATCTATCTCTATAGATCTTAATACCAAGTGTTAGGTCCATTGATCTAAATATACCAGATTTGAAGAAGGCCCACAGGATGATGGTATATACATGTTTGTATCTGATGCATGTTATAGGTTCTATGTATGCAGGTGGCTCTTTGTTACTTTGATTAGACAGGTTATCCAAGTGAAAATGACAGGAGTACATAGGATAGGATGCTACTAAGGCTCAAATTTGTCAAGTCCAAATACATTGAGTGAAATCAGTTCACTCAATACTAGATGGCCTTAAGCATTGAGTAAATATTAGACAGTCAAAGCCTCAGCATTACTAAGGTAGAAATCTGGTTAAGTCCGGAAGCGTTGAGTGAAGGCAGTTCGTTCAATGCCCAGAGCCAGAAAGCATCGAGTAAAGCTCAAGTAGTCAAAGCCACAAAGAATATGCTAAAAAATCTGGCAGTCAAGAAGCGTTGAGTGAAGGTAGTTCACTCAATGCCATGCAGAGAAAGCGTCGACAGAACATAGTTCAATTAGAGCTGTAGTATTGGTTGATACAGAATTCAGTTTAAGGACATAAGCATTGAGTGATGTCAAGTCACTCAATGCCTATTCAACATAAAATCTGTCTAAGGATAGAAGAATTAAGTGAAGGTCATTCACTCAACGCCTCTTCAATAAATACAGAAAGCGTTGAGTGAAGACAACTCACTCAACGCCTTCATATAGAGAAAATAAGGTAATTCCAGATGCGTTGAGTGATGAAGGCTCACTTGATGTCTACTGATCGTTATGAAAATAAAAACCAAACTAGCAATCCAACTAGGCAAGTATACCTATCGAATTGTAGCTAGGGGATAAGTGTGTCGTATTAAAATTCGGGAACCGTATAGTAATCTTACTCACACGAAAACTATTATCTTATCGAAGGATTGTTTTAGGGTTTAAGCAAAAACTAATTGCGATTAAGAAAAGAAATATAGTGCTAGAAAGAGAACTACTTGCAGTTAAATAGAGAGCCACTAAAAGCGATTATAACGAAGGGTTGAAACAATGAAATAGAAAAGCACTCGATCAAAATCACCTTGGCAAAAGTGGATTAAAAAATGCGATAATAAACTCTAACATAATAGGGAAAAGGACCTTGACCATGGAGGTTCCTAAAGCTTGAACACGCTTCTCTCGATTTCATACCCAATTGAGTTTAGGAAGGTTCGACCGAACTCTCGTCCAAATTGGAGACCTATAGCTCGCTTTACGCGGTGAACCCCACTATTGGGTTTCACTCCAATCCGGGAGATTTAACGTATGCCTCTCTCGGGGTGCGTGCAATCCTCTTTACTCTTGAGTGTTCACTTGAAACTATGAGTCTCTCGGCTAACTAAGAGTGAACAATTATGGAAATTATATATCGATGATATAACTCCAAACATGAATTTTCAATAGTAAATCGAAGGCCTAAACCCTAAAAAGAAAAAGTAAACTTAAAGCATCATAACTTAATCAAACTCAAACCTAGGATCATCAAGCTCGAGTACAAGGAGGATTAGTTAATCATGGGAAGTGGAGGAAGAGAGATGGGTAGAAGAACATTAAGACAAATTAAACAAAAGAGAGAAAGAAGTTGAGAAAGAGAAGAAGAGGAGAGATAAAACTAGTTCAAAACTTCTACTATCGAAAAGAACATAAAAGAGAACTAATTTGACTTATAACTCATGCACTATAGAAGATTATAACAAGTACGAAAAAGTTCATAAACTAGAAAAAACAAATAAAAGAGGTTAAGAAGAAATGAGCTTTTTATTAAATCAAAAGGGAGCTACAAGTTGAAATGAAAGTAATAATAACTTGAAATGAAAGATGGCCAACACTACTATCATACTAGAAAATGAAATTACAACACTATTACAATACTTGCATGAAAAGAAATGCTAAGAAGGCTTGAAATAATAGAGAGAGAGAAAAAAAAACAAGGAAGAACACATAAAAAGGGCTCAAGAATCTGATTGGAGGCATCTCCCCTCTAAAAATCTCGATAACCAACCCTTGGAGATGCTGTCAATTGATAGAGATTTTCCTGGCTGGGTCATGCCCCCCTTACACGCCCGGGGAGGGCATTTTATGGGGCGTGTCACGTTCGGTATGACTTTTTTGGCTGAAATTAAATGTTGGAAGTGACCGGGGCGTGGCTGAGTTACACACCCTGATGATACGCCCGTGTAAAAGGGCGTGTAAGCTGCAGTACCACGGTGGAATGTAGAAAAGTCGTGCTGTGATGATACATCAGGACTTGGCGGGACACGCCTTAGGTACACTCCCTACCCGGGTGTGTAAGGGGGCGTGTATGCTAAATTTCTTGAATCTGATTTTGGACCGATTGCTTCATTCCACATGGGTTACACGCCCCATGTACATGCCTTGGGAGGGCATGACATGGGGGCGTGTAACAGGATAAAAATTAACAACATGCAAAAACATAAAATAAACTAAGTTAAAATCAATAATTATAACAAAAACTAAATAAGAGCTAATTGCATACGTTTAAAGTGATGAATTCTAATTTTTACCCTAGTAAATTAAACTAGAAAAGGTATTATCAAATTCCCCCAAGCTCATGTTTTACTTATCCCAAAGCAAGGATATATAAACTAGCTAACATAAAAGTAACTAATCAAAAAGTTTTAATTATGCTAGATACAAGTATTATGCAAAATTCTAAGTAGGGAGAAGGTGAAACGTAAATTTAAAACAGTTACTTAGGCATGTTTTAACAATTTATAAACTTTACTAACAAAAATAAATCATCCAAAATTTTAATAAAATTCTTTAAAAAAATTTAAGGCAACAAAATGAAAAAAAAACACATTGAGTTGTTACTAGATCCAAGAGACACATTATAACTATATCAATCAAATAACATGAATCTAAATTTAAATCCAAAACTTTAGTAATCTACTTTTTTCTTTACTTAGCTAATAAATAAAATTCAAAAACATGAATCAAAAGGGCTTATTAGGACCAAAATGTTTGGTTTAGGATTATTCTCAGGAGTGGAATTCAAGGATAAACAAGGAGGCTTTAAAATCACATTAAACAAAAATAAAGAATTTCAAAAATTTCATCATAAATAAAATATTTTTCTTTTCCATTATCTTTTCTTCCCATTTTTTTTTAAAAAAAGAAAGGCCATTAAAATTTTTTTCTTTTCATTTGGAAATTGGCCAAACAAAAGTAAACACTTCTTTTGAGCACACTTTTTCAAGAAGTTCTCCGAATAACCACAAAATAACCCTTTCAAAATCATGAATTTTTTTTTAAAACTCAAAAGGTTATTGTGATTAGATAAGTTGGAAAATTTTAGCTTTGGTGAAAATGAAATGATAAGTGGAGCTATCAATTGAGATCAGAAAAAGGCTCAAAAGTGGCAACTAGGGATTAAAAAATATTTAGGTTGGCAAGAAGGCTCAAACGAAAACAAAAATGGCCTAAATCATTTTCATGCTTCTAAAATTATCTAAAGCATTAGTTTTGAAAAATTTCAAAAAGCAAATCCTAGATAATAAATGAAGTCTAATGAAATTATCTTGAAATAGAAATAATAAGCGACTTGGATCGTTCATATCTACTACGTTAATCAAAAGTTGACCTTACAAAAATTATCAAAAAACAAAAAGGAAAATAGTGGATGTAAGATTTTCGAGAAAGTAAAGAAAATAAAGAATGAAAATCATTAAAAAAATGCGAGTTTTTGAAAAATGTTTCACGTTAACATGCTACGGTGAATTAGAAACACAGCATGACTAACATTTTACTTGTGAAACAAAATTAAAAAGAACGATTAGAAAAATCATAATTAACTAAGTTGTTATATGGAATATTGAGAAAAACAAAACCAAAAAGCATGGGGTACTATTGAAATACAAAGATACGTTTAAACTATTAAAGTAAAAAATAGTATATATACAAAATTTTTTGATTTTTTTTTAATGATTTTTTTACTATTAAGAAATTAGTAAAGGAAACAAAATAAAGATAAGAGAAGGAGGAAGTCCACCCCCAAGCTTAAAATGGACATTGTCCTCAATGTAGAAAGGAGGAGAATGGGAGAGAGAAATTAAAACAGAAATGAAAGTACAGAATTAAAAAATAGGTACTTCCTTGGATTTATGCGTCGTGAATATTGATTGATGCCGCACCCCATGCTTGCTCTTTGGAACTTCTTGACATATCTTCTTTGGACTTCGTGATGGATTCAGCAGTATTGGAGCAGGCGATTGCAGAAGCTTCAACTTGTCAGTGCCGTCCGGGGTAAAAAGTGTAATATAGAGAAAATAGAAAAATAATTTGGGTTGCCTCCCGAGAGCGCCCTTTATTTAAAGCGTCATTAGAGCTCGACGCAACAAAATAATACTGTCCAAACATTATTGTCCAAAATAATAATTAAAGTTTTTAACAAAAATAAATAGTCACAAGTTAGTTTAAAGTTCGTGCAAAGAAAATTAACATTGTTCGAACTGACATCATCATCACCAGAAAAATAGAGTTTCAGATGCTGCCCATTCACTTTGAAATCACCCTTATCAGGGTGTGAAATAAAAATCATACCATACAGAAAAACTTCTTTAACCGTAAATGGCCCAGACCATCGTGATTTTAACTTGCCCGAAAATAAACGTAATCGTGAAGTATATAAAAGAACTTGATCGCCCGGCTTGAAGGTTTTTGGGTGCCTTAGGTACTTGTCGTGAAAACGCTTTGCTCGCTCTTTATAAAAAAATTTATTTTAATATACGTAAGTGCGCCACTCATCGAGTTCGTTAAGTTGAAATTTTCGAAAATTCGCCGACATAGTGGGGATCAGAATTTAAAAACCACAAGGACTAAAAAGCACGATGTTCTAATTCTACGGGTAAATGGCACTATTTTCCATAAACCAACCGATATGGCATACAACCGATGGCGGTTTTGTACGCTGTACGGTAGACCAATAGAGCATCGTCTAATTTGGTTGACCAGTCTTTTCTAGAGGCGGAAATAATCTTTTCTATGATTCATTTTATCTCTCTGTTCACTACTTCGACTTGTCTGTTAGTTAAGGGGCGGTAGGCAGTTGAAAGCTTATGCGTAACGCCATATTTAATAAGAATTTTGAAAATTGCGCGTTACAAAAATGTGAACCCCTATCGCTAACGATGGCTCGTGGCGTACCGAATCGAGAAAATAATTTTTTCAAAAACATAATTATGACTCGGGCGTCGTTAGTAGGAAGAGCTTGGGCTTCAGCCCATCGTGAAACATAATCTACAGCAACTAAAATGTATTTGTTCCCGAAGCTAGAAGGAAGAGGGACAATAAAATCAATTCCCCAGAGGTCGAACACTTCGCACTGAAGGAAATAATTTTGCGTCATTTCATTTTTATTAGAAATATTTCCCGATCATTGGCAACTATCACACCTACTCACAAAGGCTTGCGCGTCTTTAAACAGACTAGGCCATTAAAAACCCACACAAAGCACTTTATGGGCAGTACGAGTAGCTTGATAGTGACCACCAGGCAATCCTTCAAGCAAATGTGTTAAAATATCTAATCCTTCTTCAAAAGCGACACATCTCCGTATCACTTGGTCCGCATAGACTCGGAAAATATTCGGGTCCTCCCAAAAATAGTTCTTCAACTCAGAAAAGAATTTCTTCTTTTATAGAGAGGAGAACTTTTTCGGGAGGACATGAGCCACTAAGTAGTTGGCTATGTGTGCAAACCAAGGAGAGGGGGATGTGTTAATTAATAGCAGCTTCTCATCGGGGAAGAAATCATTAAAAGATTTTTCACCTAATTTTTCTATATACGGATTATCTAATCTTGAGAGATGGTCGGCAGCCAAATTCTCGGCTCCTCGCTTATCACCAATTTCTAAGTCAAACTCCTGGAGGAGTAAGACCCAGCAAATCAGGCGCAACTTGGCATCCGTCTTAGAAAGAAGATACTTGAGGGCCGAGTGGTCTGTAAACATGATAAATTTGGAAAGCGTAATATATGGACGGAAATTATCAAAAGCGAAAACAACGGCCAGGAGCTCCTTCTCGGTTGTGGTATAATTCCCTTCTGCCGATGTAAGTGTTTTACTTGCATAATAGATGGGGTGGAAGTTTTTAGATATTCGTTGTCCTAATAAGGCTCCCACTGCGAAACTACTCGCATTACACATAATTTTAAAGGGAAGGTCCCACACTAGAGCTATCATAATAGGGGCATTAATCAACTTTTCTTTTATTAACTCAAAGGCAGATATACAAAGGTGATCAAAAATAAACGGGGCATTTTTTTCCAGAAGATAAGGGGTTTTGTGATTTTGGAGAAGTCTTTTATGAAGCGGCAGTAGAAGCCAGCGTGTCCTAGGAAACTTCTTATAGCTTTGACGTTCGTAGGCGGCAGCAGCTTCTCGATAACTTCTATCTTAGCTATATCTACTTCAATTCCTCTCGCAGAAATCTTATGACCCAAAACTAAACCTTCTTTTACCATAAAATGACATTTTTCCCAATTTAGGGCAAGGTTAGTTTCTTCACATTTTTCAAAGACTATTTCAAGGTTTTCTAAGCAACTATCAAAGGCATTGCCGAACATGGAGAAATCATCCATAAACACCTCCATAATGCTTTCTACTTACTTGTCGAAGATAGCGAGCATACATCGCTGGAACACAGCTGGCGCATTGCATAATCAAAACGGCAATCTTCGGTAAGCAAAGGTGCTGAAGGGACAAGTAAATGTAGTTTTCTCCTAGTGCTCGGGAGAGATGGGGATTTGAAAGTACCCCAAGAGACCATTGAGAAAACAGTAAAATCTATGGCCGGATAATCACTCTAAAATTTGATAGATGAACGACAAGGGGAAGTGGTCCTTTCGGGTGGCGTCATTTAACTTACGATAGTCAATACACATTCGCCACCCTGTCACCGCCCGTGTCGGGATTAAATAATTATTTTCACTACTAATTACAGTTATCCCTCCCTTTTTGGCACTACCTGCACTAGGCTGACCCACTTACTATCAGATATAGGATAGATAATTCATGCGTCTAACAGTTTCATAACCTCTCCCTTTACGACTTCTTTCATATTTTGATTTATACGGCACTGAGGTTGGATCGAGTTACGCGAATTATCTTCCATTAAATTTTTGTGGGTGCAGAAAGACAGGCTTATGAACTTGATATCAGATATCTGTCAGGCAATAGCTCGGCGATGTTTATGTAACACTAGTAGGAGCTTATCATTTTGCACTTTAGTCATGTAGGCCGAAACTATTATTAGTAGCTTGGAGTCCTTTTCTAAGAAGGCATACCATAGATGTTCGGGTAATTCCTTTAATTCAAGGGCAGGGGGTTCTTCATATGACATTTTGGAAATTCTTTCTTTTTCAAAAACAATTTCTTCGTAGACTTTTTCTTTATATGGAAAATTGAAAGGGGTGGCACAAGTGTCCATGGAGGCTTCTTGTAGAGATTCAATCTGAAGAGTGGAGGAAGAACAAAAATCATAAAATTTATTTTCACTTTTAGAAAGGCATTAGGAATATTCTTCACCTAAGGAATCTAAGAAAAAATAGGAGTCATCATTCTCTAGGGTATTCTTTATTGAGGGTGTTATAGAAAAGGTCACTTCGTTGTCGCCTACTCATAAGAAGAGCTTACCATTACTTATGCCAATGATGGCTCGGGAGGTGGCAAGGAAGGTTCGATAAAGGATCAAGGGAACATCGACGTCTTCTTCGATGCCCAATATGACAAAATCCACCGGGAAGATGAATTTGTCGACTTTAACTAAGACATCCTCCATGATTCCTAACGGGTATTTAACTAATCTATCAGCGAGTTGGATACTTATGTGTGTGGGGTTCAGGCTACCAATTCCTAACTTCTTGAATAATGAGAGGGGCATCAGATTGATACTCGCACCTAAGTCGGCCAATGCGTGCTTGATAAAAAGATCACCGAAGACACATGGTATAGAAAAACTACCTGGATCACTGATCTTCTTTGGTAAACCGTTTGTCAAGACTGCATAGCACTTGACATTTAGTGTGACATGCGATAAGTTTTCTAACTTCTTTTTATTAGTCAGGAGGTCCTTAAGGTACTTAGCGTACTTTGGCATTTGGAACATTGTTTCATGGTAGGGTAGATTTACGTGGATTTGCTTAAATATTTCTAGGAAGCGGGAGTATTGATCGTCCTGATGTTGCTTGTTAAGTTCGAAAGTGTATGGTGGATTTGGATCATTTTTAAAGATGGGTTTTGGAATGAGATCTTTTTCTATAATAGAGAGAGGAGTGATAACTTCTTCTTTAGTAGAGGGTGAAATGATAAAAAAATTCTCGGCAGAGGGTTGATTTTTTTTAAATGGGGGCGGAGCTTGCTTCAGGCTCCTTAATAACCATACTAGAAACTTTCTTCCCACTCTGAAGAGTTATAGATTTCACTTTCTCTCTCGGGTTTGGCTCAGTATTGGCAGGAAGAGACCCGGCGGGTCGCTCAGAAAAAATTTGTGCGAGTTGTCCTACTTGATTCTCTAAACTTTTAACGGTCCCGGCAAGGGTTCTTATAGTAACATCATTAATATTCATATATTTTGAAAACATATCCTCTAAACTTGGAGGTTTTGGAAAATTTTGAGGAGGTGGTTGTGGTGTGGAAAAATCATTTTGTGTTGGCGGGAGCATTGCGTTTAAGGGATTACTCCACGAAAAGTTCGAGTGGTTCCGTAAAGCGGGATTATAACTATTCGGAAAAGCAAAACCCGGAGCAAGAAAATTAGCAGCAGAAAAATTGAGAAAAGTGTTTCTAGGCATATTATTAACATAATCTAATTGATCGGGAGCAGGAGTTGCAGATTCCCATACCTGAGGGGCGGAGGTAGCAGTCATCTCCATTATCTTTTTACTTAATACTTCCACTTGCAGAGCTAGCTTAGAGACATTATCTACTTCAAAGATACCTGCAGGTTTTAGCTGGTGGAAAATACTTCGCTAGAAATTTTTAAGTTAGTTGATCCCAGGTGGTGATGCTATTTTTTGATATATTGTTCAACCATTGCTTAGCCTTGGTTCTTAGGGAGAAAGGGAAGAGTTTAGCCTAATAGCATCATTTATAACACCGTTGATCTTGAAGGTATCACAAATCTCAAGAAACCTAGCTATATGCGCGTTCAGATCTTCATCTTAAAGTTCGTCATTTTGCACATACTGCTGCACCAATTGAATTATGCTAGTCTTAAGTTCAAAATTATTGTTAGCTAAAGCAGGGCGAATTATTCTTGATTATGTACCCTCTAGATTTCGCCGTGCATAATAGGACATAGGCCTTTGAAGGGCTTCCTCTACGTGGGGTTATTCCATTCTTAGGTTAGGGGGTTCTTCCATTCTTAGGGTAGAAGATAACTCGGAATACTCAACCGGTATTTGGAGAGTAGGACCTTAAAATCACGATCTTCTCCGAAGAGTACGCTCACTTCCGTGGTCCAATTCCAAAATATCTGACGGATTTCCGCGGGTCATGTAATAGCAGAAGAGAAGATGAAGAAAGAGAAATAAATAAACTAGAAAAGAGTTACCTTTTTTTAGAATATATTTTTTTTATGTTTTAACTCCACGAACTTCTCAAGATCTACCCGATGAAGGGTTCGCAAGGTACTAGACAAGATAGTGGCATTTAAAGCCACATTGCTCTTTTCGAGAGAGTTAGGTGGTGTAGAAAATTTTTGATGTGGGTTTTTATTAAGAGCGGTAATATATTTTTTGAATTTTTAATTTTTAAGAAAGAGGGTAAAAAGAGAAGTGATTAAAGTAATAGGTTCAAGTTTTCGAATTATCAACAAAAGTTTCTCCCCGGCAACGACGACAAAAACTTGATGTCTACTGATCTTTATGAAAATAAAAACCGAACTAGCAATCAGACTAGGCAAGTATACCTATCGAATTGTAGCTAGGGGACACAAGTGTCGTATTAAAATCCGGGAACCGTTAAGCAATCTTACTCACACGAAAACTATTATCTTATCGAAGGATTATTTTAGGGTTTAAGAGAAAACTAATTGCGATTAAGAAAAGAAATATAGCGCTATAAAGAGAACTACTTGCAGTTAACTAGAGAGCCACTAAAAGTGATTATAATGAAGGGTTGAAATGATGAAATAGAAAAGCACTCGATCGAGAAACACCTCGGCAAAAGTTGATTAAAAATGCGATAATAAACTCTAACTTAATAGGGTAAAGGACCTTGACCGTGGAGGTTCCTAAAGCTTGAACACGCTTCTCTAGAAGTCGTTCCTAATTGAATTTAGGAAGGTCCGACCGAACTCTGGTCCAAACTAGAGACATAAAGCTCATTTTACAAGGTGAAACCCACTATTGGGTTTCACTCCAATCTGGGAGATTTAACGTCTGCCTCTCTCGAGGGGTGCATGCAACTCTCATTACTCTTGAGTGTTCACTTCAAACTACAAGCCTCTTGTCTAGTTAAGAGTGAAAACAATTATGGAAATTATATATCGATGATATAACTCCAAACATGAATTTTCAAGAATAAATCGAAGGCCTAAACCCTAAAAATAAAAAGTAAACTTAAAGCATCATAACTTAATCAACTCGAACTTCGGATCATCAATATCGAGTAAAGGGAGGATTAGTTAATCTTGAAGAAGTGGAGGAAGAGAGATGGGTAGAAGAACATTAGGACAAATTAAACAAAAGAGAGAAAGAAGTAGAGAAAGAGAAGAAGAGGAGAGATAAAACTAGTTCAAAACTTCTACTATGGAAAAGAACATAAAAGAGAACTAATTTGACTTACAACTAGTGCACTATAGAAGATTATAACAAGTAAGAAAAAGTTCATAAACTAGAAAAAACAAAGAAAAGAGGTTAATAAGAAATGAGCTTTTTTATTAAATCAAAAGGGAGCTACAAGTTGAAATGAACGTTACAATAACTTGAAATGAAAGCTGGCCAACACTACTATCATACTAGAAAATTTAATTACAACACTATTGCAATACTTGCATGAAATGAAATGCCAAGAAGGATTGAAATAATAGAGAGAGAGAGAGAAAACAAGGAAGAACACATAAAAAGGGCTCAAGAATCTGATTGGCAGCACCTCCCCTCTCAAAATCTCGATAACCAACCATTGGACATGCTGTAAATTTATATAGATTTTTTTGGCTGGGTCACGCACCCCTTAAATACCCGGGGGGCATGTCATGTTCAGTGTAACTTTTCTGGCTGAAATTAAATGTTGGAAGTGACCGGGGCATGGCTGAGTTACACGCCCCGATGACATGCCAGTGTAAAAGGGCGTGTAAGCTGCGGTGCCACGGTAGGATGCAGAAAAGTCGTGCTGCGATGATACATCAGGACTTGGCGGGACACGCCTTAGGTACATGCCCTACCCGGGCGTGTAAGGGGCGTGTATGTTGAATTTCCTGGATCTGATTTTGGACTGATTGCTTAATTCCACATGGGTTACATGCCCTGGGAGAGCGTGACATGGGGGCGTGTAACAGGAAAAAAATTAACAACCTTCAAAAACATAAAATAAATAAAGTAGAATCAATGATTATAAAAAGAAACTGAATAAGAGCTAATTGCATACGTTTAAAGTGATGAATTCTAATTTTTATCTTAGTAAATTAAACTAGAAAAGGTATTATCATCACTCAACGCCTATTCAGTTAGACTGCAAAAGTAAATATGCGTTCAGTGATGACTTATCACCAATGCCTGAAGATGTCAAAATCTGCCAAAGTTTTTTGGTGTTGAGTGACAAGGCATTACTCAATGTTTATGCAGAATTGTGAATTCAGCTAAGTCTACAGGTGTTGTGTCATGATGACGTCAGCAGAAATTCAAACATTACGGGAACTTAACTGTAGACTACAAATAACGCTGCTTGCCAGTTGAACATCATTTAATGCAAAAGACATGTTGCATATACCAACTCCAAGTGGTCCCACTGAACAAAGAGTCATTGGACAGCGAGATAGAAAATCAAGAGATCAAGGAAGAAGAAATTAACTTTTGCATAATATACTTTTTGCATACAGAGCTTCATCTTCTTCCTCTCAACCTAGGTGCAGAGCTTGAAGAAGTTGTTCATTCTGTTGATCCAAAAGTACAAGAAAGTTATCTGTTGACCTACACTACTTCAACCGCAAGTTTAGAGAGCTTTCCCTCCGGGGAAGAAGAAGGAACAAAGAAAGCCCTAGCTGTAGTTACTTCACAGCTCAAGCAGAACTAATCTTGAAGATCCATTCCTTGAGCTGTAAAGAAGAAAGGACTGAATAATTTCATTTTAGGAAAAGGAAGACTTAGATATTGTTTCTCTATAGCCATTCAACAACACCAACCAACCTATCATTTGTAGGATGATTACTGATCTGAGTGTAAGCCTGATTTATAAAGGCTGAGGTAGGATCTTTTTGTAGATCTGAGTTATAGGGCCTTTGGGCCTGAGTTGTAGGATTCTAGATAGGAATTTGAGTGGTAGGATCCTTGGGTGGATCTGAGGTAGGGCTATGTGCCTGAACTATAAGAGGTTTATCCTCTGAGGTAGTATCCAGTATTGGATCTGAGTGTAGGGCTTTCCTCCAAGCCTGAGTGAAGTTTAAGGTATGTAGTCTGTTGCAGATTACTGAGTTGTAGTAGATTACATCTCTGAGTGTAGGTCCTTGGGCCTGAGTGTAGGACTTGGAGGAGTCTGAGAAATCCTGAGAGATTTGTGCTGTAAGATCTGGGAGTCGAGGTTGGAGGAGTTGGACTTATCTAACAAATTGTTAGAAATATGGGAGGGACAGTGGATGTACCCATACTCTGGGGAACCACTATAAACCATTTGTTTGTTGATTGTGTGTTCTTGAAAACAAACCTAAACTAATAACAACTCACCAAAGTAAAAAAAGAAATTTTTAAAAAGAAGAAAAACCAATTCACCCCCTCTAGGTGTTTAGATACTCTTAAATCTAAAGAATTTCACCAAGTATATAAGTCACTTCGCCCAAGTCTTTCATAGAAAAGCAGATCCCTAGGTTGTTCTTAACAACTTGTAGGGTCAGTTTGTCATTCGCGATCAGTAGTATGTCATTTACATGCAATATCGGGAAGACAACAACGCTCCCACTAATCCTCTTGTAAACACACGGTTCATCCTCGTTCTTTATAAAACCAAACTCTCCGATCTTTTCATCAAAACAAAGATTCCAACTTCGAGAAGCCTGTATTAATCCATAAATAGATCTTTATAGCTTGTATATTTTAGTTGCTTCACTTGGATATACAAAACCCTCGAGTTGTGTCATATATACTTCAACAAGGAGGTTTCTATTTAGGAAAGCCATTTTGACATCCATCTGCCAAATCTCATAGTCATAATACACAGCAATAACAAGTAGAATTCTGATGGACTTGACCATAGAAATAGGGGAAAAGCCTCATCATAGTCAACACAATGAATTTGTTTGAAACCTTTAGCCGCTAGTCGCCCCTTGAATGTCTTTACATTCCCATCCATGTCAGTCTTCTTCTTGAAGACCCACTTGCACCCTATGGGTCGTACCCCTTCAGGTGGTTCCATCAGTCCAAACGTGGTTTGTATACTTGGAGTCCATTTTAGATTACTCGGCCTCAAGACACTTCTCATAGTCTGGTCCACACATAGCCACTTGTAGGTTGCAGGCTCATCATCATGTTCCATAAGCAATACATTACCTATTTGATACACGAGAAATCCATATCTCTAAGGCTCAAATCTTTGTCCCTTATTCTACTAGATCTACGTAGGACTTGTGTTTCTTGAGTATTTTCTCTAGCTACAACATCTTGTAGTCCCAACTCAGGTTCTAATTCTGGTTCATTCCATGTTTATGGCTCTTGAAGTTCTTCAAGTTCTATCTGCAAGTCTTTCTACTTAAGAACTCTTTCTCAAGAAAGACACCAGTCCTCACGACAAACACTTTACCCTTAGATGGTTGGTAGAAATTATACCCTTTATTTCCTTAGGATACCCCACAAGAAAACATTTATTTGACTTGGCTTTCAGCTTGTCAGGCATTTTATGTCTCACGTATGACTCATAGACCCAATCTTAATGAAAGACATACTCCGACGCTTCACAGTCCATATATCATATGGTGTCTTTAGAACCATTTTCATTGGAGAATGATTTACTGTAAAAGTAACATTCTCTAGAGGAAATCCCCAAAAGGAAACAAGCATATCTACATGACTCATCATCGACCGTGCAAAGTCTTATAGAGTATGATTCCTCCACTCAGACACACTATTATGCTGCGATGTTCTGGGTGGGGTGAGCTGTGATATAATACCACACTCTTTCAGATGATCGCAAAACTGATGAGTTAGGTATTTTCCACCTCGATCAGATCAGAGTTCTTTAACCCGCTTACCCAGGTGGTTCTCTACTTCATTCTTAAACTCATTGAATTTTTAAAATGTTTCGGATTTTCACTTCATAAGATATACGTCTCTATGTCTACTGAAATCATCAATAAATTTAATAAAGTAGAAGTACCCACCTCTAGCAATAGAACTCATAGGTCCACATACATCACTATGTATTATACCCAACAGATCATCAGCCCTCTCATTGAAACTAGTGAAAGGGACTTTAGTCATCTTGCCTACTAAACAGGATTCATATCTCTCAAATGATTCACAATTAAATGAGTCCAGTAGTCCATCTTTTTGGAGCTTGGATATGCGTTTCTCATTTATATGGCCCAAACGACAATGTCAAAGGTAGGTAGGGTTTGAGTAATTTGTTTTTAGTCTTTTAGTGTTTTCTATATTGTAGATTTGATTGTCTATGTTCAAAACATATAAACCATTAAACATTTGGGCTACACTATAACAAACATCACTCATAAAAATTGAACAATAATTGTTCTTAATTATAAAGGAAAATCCTTTCATGTCAAGACATGATATGGATATAATATTTCTAGTTATGGAAGGAACAAAATAATAATTATCTAGTTCAATTACAAGCCCACTGGGCAAAGAAAGACGATAAACTCCTACGGCGACAGCAACAACTTTTGCTCCATTTCTAGCACGTAGGTCCACCTCTCCTTTACTCAGCATTCTTCTCCTTCCCAGTTCCTATGCATTTATACAAATGTGAGAACCACATCGGGTATCCAATACCCAAGAAGAAGGAGCAGAAAGGTTTATCTCTATAACATAAATATCTGAAGCAGAAGTCATACCTCCCTTCATTTTTTGCAGACCATCAATATAAGAAGGATAATTCCTCCTCCAATGACCAGCTTTGCCACAGTGGTGGCATTTTCCTTCTTTCACCAAGCCTTTCTTTTTCAATGCTGAATACTTGGCCTCAATAGATGACTTAGGTCCAACCTTAGTATTCTTGAAACCCATGGTATTGCCCTTGCGTTTATGCACCATCAGTTAGTGGCTAACCAGCTTAACCTTATTCATATTGATTTCGGCAGTTCTCAATATGCCTAGGAGCCCCGGTAGTGTCTTGTCTATTTCATTCATATTGTAATTCAAGACAAACTGCTCGTAACTGTCTTGAAATGATTACAGGATCAGGTCTGTAGCCAACTCTTGGCCAAGAGGAAAACTTAGTCTTTCAAGGTTCTCTATATACCCAATCATCTTGAGTACGTGAGTCACTACAAGGTCTCAAGCTCTCCTCTTACATTGAAACAACGCCTTGGTGACGTCGAGCCTCTCTTACCACGCTTGTCCCTGAAACATTTCTTAAGGTGCTCGTCAATATCTTTGCAACCCACGTTCTCAGATTGCTTCTTAAGCTCAGAGTTCATGGTTGCCAGTATGAGGCATTTGACATCCAAGGAGAAGTCTTGATACTTCTTGTAAGCATCATTATCAGCTCGGGACACATTCTCGGTTGTTTCTTCAGGGGAATCCTCTTCCAGGACATAGAGCTTAAGCTCTTCCCTGAGAACAATTCTCAGGTTCCTGTATCAGTCCAAAAAATTTGTCTCGCACAGTTTCTCCTTCTCAATGATAGCTCTGAGGGACAGGGTGGAATGAGGTCCACTTGCCATATAATTCTACAAGAATTTATGCAAAGGAAAAAATCAGTACTACATTTACAAATACATTTTTCATTTCAATTAAGACTTTAATTAAAATTACTCCCACTATTTTAATAAAACTGATAACCCTTGATCTCAATTTGGAGAGTTTATGCGAGCTACTCTCTTAGTGGACAAGATCCGTATTTCACCAACATCATGAGTCAGCTTTGGCTTTTCTCTCACAATATAGTTTTTTAGGTAGGCAATGCTTGCCGATTTCAACATTACTCAACTCTTGTAAGGTTGGTAAATAACTCTTTATTCACATCCATCATATGGTGCATGCTAACCCTATGCCTCTTGGCACTAAACCTTTGAGTTCACCTAGTTAAGTTTGACCCGATGTCGACAGTGGGATATCACAATTATCCAATCGCACCATTACCAAGATAGATTAATGCACCTTGCTTTAACAAGCCCACACTTCATCAATCGAGGCAAGAAGAGTATAATCTATCGGAAGGCATCCGAATACTTAATATTATATAAGGAATTTTAGATAATTTATTAACACTTCATCATGGTTAACAATTAACCAATGTGCACATTCACAAAATAAAACTTACATCATTCAAAATCCATGTGCATCCAAGATGTGCATAAGAAAAATCATCAACACTTGACGAATTGGGATAAATCTGAACATTTAGAACCCTTCTAAATCTTTAGATTTACATACACTTGATATGAGCAACACAAACTCCACTTACACAGTAGAAAAGCTCGTCTATCTAATTGAGATACACAATCTAACACACTTGATTTCACAAAACAATAGGAGGGACGGTTACTACTAAGGAGAAACAAAGATATCACAACAAAATCACATGTGTAACTGGTGGGGTTCAAAGGTGCTGCACCCCTGGCGGGGTGTTAGGGGCAAATCCCCTAATGGGGTACGGGGGCAGTGCCCCGATCAATTTTGAAAAACTACCGCCAATTTCACACAAAATTCCATCAAAATTTTATGTTCTAGGACTAGATTTGGGTATTTAGAACACTTCTAAATTTCCAGATCTACACGCACTAGATTTAACAGCTTTTGAAAAAATGATCATCGCGAAACCTCCCTTTGATACCACTGTTGGTTTTTTCTATAGGACACATCATATGTGCACAGCGGATAAGGAAACAAGAAAAACCCAAAAGAAATAGTTCTTGCAATGAACATTGATCAAGAAGTAAAATTATTGTAAATAAAATTTACCTTTACGGGATTGAGTCACTACTCAACCTAAATAATCCAATAAAATCGGCGGACACTTGCGGCTAGAGTTCCAAGTGTGGAATGAATTCCATGTCTCTACAGGTGATCCTAACGAATGGGAGAACTATTATACTCTTGTCACAAAAGATCTAGGTCGGATGAAAGCACTCTGCGTCTTCACATACTGTTAGATCTGCTCTAGAAGAGGCAGCCACAACGGGAGCCCGAAATGGACTGAGCGACGGCGATAGGATCGAGACTTTTATAAACAATTTCTGTCCGTCTTTTCCTCTCGAGTTTCACACTAGGAGGCTAGGTCTTTACCATCACAGTAAACCCTAAGACATTTTCTATTTATACCCAAAGGAATAAATAGTAGAAAGTCATCACTAACAGCAAAACCGTAATATATAGAATATATTTCATCGAATCAACCCTTAACTTGACGAATAATCGAGTGGACACGATGCTCTAAATACCTCGACAAATCAACACTTGATTTTACGAAGCATTAAGTGGTCTCGATGCTCCCAATGCCTCGATGAATCAACACTTTATTCGACGAAGCATCAAATGGAACCAACGCAATCAACACCCAACTCAACGAATCAATATTTAACTCAATGAATCATCGAGTGGTATCGACGCACTCAACGCCTAACTCGATGAATCAACACTTGACTCGACGAAGCGTCGAGTAGTCTCACCGCACTCAACGCCTGGCTGTGCTTGGTCTCAAGAAACTCAATGCCTGGTTACTTAGCCCTTCACTCATCACATATGAGTAAGACCAACACAATACAATACTCCAAATTCTTCAAACGCTCTTATGTGCAACCCTGTAGGCTCATATTGCGTTGGAAATTAAGTCTTGGGATACAAAGGAGTGTGTTGCTCCTGTATCAAAGAGAGTTCTCTTGGGGTATCATTCTACCAAAAGTAGTCCTGATGAGGTAGGGAGTATATATACATCATTTAACAAAACATATATTTTATATAGAAATACATATACATAAAGTCTAGTATATAGGTACCGATATCTAGCGTATCTCTAGCATCTAAGATATATACCTATCACTATATTAGGGGCTATTCCATGCTGAAGGTCCAACACATAAGCCTTCATGGGCACTTCTCGACCCTACTGACCTCTCATACCAGCTCTACCTCTGCATCCTCTCTGGCCATGTCCTTGCACTGCCTACCCTCTGTGAACTGCTCCTAACCCTGGCCTTCAAACCTCCTACAAGAAGAAAGCCCTCATGTGTCCCGACTACTTGCATAGAAAGCAGTTCCCTGCAATGGGAACATCTCATCGAGCTACTAGTGCAGGTTGTGGTACTAGAGCTGGCATGGGCTCCATTTATGGTGTTGGGGGTGCTGGTGATTCCGATGGGTGCCTATAAGGCTACCTGCACTGTATCTATCTGCGTTGTCTCTCGTTTCTGTGGGGAAAAGCTCCTCTATCTTGTACCTAGCCTTTAGGGACCTCAACCTATTCTCAGTGCTGCTGGGCCACTATCCTATGATCTAATTCTAACTCCACGGTGTGAGTCGCTATGATTTGGATAGTGGACTGAGAGATCATGATCAAGGCCTGTCTCAGGTCATCTCGTAAGCCCCGGTAGAAGTGAGCAGCTCTATCTCTATCAATGGCTGCTATGCTCCAAACAAAATGTGCTAGGTGGATGAACTCTCTCGTAGTCTGGCACCGTACAGTGAACCTGACGGGTGTGTTGGAACCTCTCCTATAGTATAGCTCAGTTGGTGTCCATGGTGAAGTGCTCCAGAAAAGCCTCTAAACCCCCCCCCCCACCCACCCACAAGATAGTGCTCAACGGTTATCCTCAGAATGTTGAGCGGTTGGCCGCTCTCCACCAGTCTATAGCATACCCCTATAATAAGGTCACCACTAGAGACACTACAGCTTCTATCGGGCATATCATTCCTACCAACAGCTTGTTTGCACGCTCAACCTATTCTTCTACCTGTATGGCAGTCTCCGTGCCTCTGAAAGTGGGAGGCCTTATCCCCCGGAAAGTCATCAGTAGGTTAGTGGGCACTAATAACTGCTGTGGTGGCTATGCCAAGATAGTCCGGAACATCGCCAGCATAGTTGGCAACGTTTTCTCTAAGTCGGTGTCGGCAAACGACACAGCTGCAGGGGTAATTAGGTTTGGAGGTGGGGTGGAAGGGATATATCCTCTAGAGGAGTATCTCTTATTACTGGACTCCGGTGTCTGGAGAAGTAACAGGAATCAAGTGTCAGTATTTTGCAAAAGTAGGGGAAATTTGCAATAACTAACAAAGCAGAAACAAAGGTGTGTGGGTGTGCTATCGAGTCTAGGATCCCTAATCCTCTACACTAGGGTCCAATAGGCTTTTGCTGTTAGGTTCGTCCCGAACCAAAGAATGAAGCGAGGGACGAAGGGATCCTGTGACTACTCCATAAGGATGGATCATAATCGCTCTGATCAATTTGTAAGACCCCCCAACATTTGCCTGGGTCAGGCCGGAGGGGATCTTACTTGCCTAGTACTTCCACCCAGTGCTCCTTAAGGGGTATCGACCCACACTATTAAGCAATAGTTGGCCCCCTTGCTCGGCATGAATCACAACACACACATACAATCCCTGAGTATTACGGAAGATACAATAGGAAGCCATAACATATATATAATAATATATCCTTAAGTAGAATAAAAATGTCGTAGCCACTATTATAGAAGTAATGTAACTATAGAAGTAATGTAACTAAGATCCCATATCTCTCTCTCAACTCTGCTCGCTAGTGCTCACATCTCGAAACTCTGGAGATGACAGGGTTGCCTCTGCTCGGGTAGTTATATCATCTGGCATATCATCTTGCAGCAGCTTGTCATTACGATGCTCCATCTCCTGTGAATGGTATTCAAAATAACTGTTAGTCACAGTGCTAAGTGGAATAAAATCTCCTCTCCGTATCCATATCTAGGGGACGAGCGCACGCACCCAAAAAAAGTAAATAGCCGAAGCAAGAGAGATTTAGTACAATATTTCATATATAAGCTAAGAACAACTATAGAAGGGGTGCAGTTTAGTATAACTGGAGTAACAGCACAATATCCATCAGTTATAATTTAAGCTCTACTAGTACAGCAACACATCAGGTATTCATAACCTTTATTCGTATATTAGGCATTCATAGCCATGCACATATTACAGGTATTCACATCCGCGCGCACATCACATGCATTCACAGTCATATACACATCGCAGGCATTCACAGCCGTGCACACATCACAGGCATTCACAAGCTGTGCAAACATCACAGGAATTCAAAGCCTCACACAACACCCTATATCGACATAGTATGGAATGCTTCTTTTCATGCATGGTAGCTAGCCCCGTGGGCCTCACTGATGTGGTCATCGGCGACAGTAGCCAGTCCTGCCACTTCTGGGGGTAATCATACTACACAGCCTAGGCCCCAATGTCCCCATGTACTTTTGTATGTGAGCGACATTTGGTGATTCCACATTTTGCCCGACCAGTGGAGGAAACCCAACCGGGAAATATAGAGGTTGGTCATTGGTGGTACTCATCTCCCTGTCATATTGAGTCATCGAACTTCCCGCACATGTACGATCGGTCTACTGAAGTGACTAACCCGCCACAGGTTACCGCAAGCAATTTACATGTAATCAAATTTTTTTAATTTTGCTAGCATGCCCCAAGTCTATGGCGACTTGCCCTACTATTCTTTTGAATAATTCAGGCAAATGACATTTGGCTCGACTTTTGACTAGGAGCGTGAGAGCACTTTATTTAGGGATAATTTAGGAGGAACATCTCAACTCCTATTATCCCCAAGTAAGGCTCAACATATCAAATAACTGTTCGTCAAAGCAGGACCTGTGCTTAAAATAGTAAATTGCAGAAACAAAAGTGCGGTCAAAGAAGCTGATAATAGTATAAGTTGCACAATTGAAATGCTATAATGAAATAGGACTAGTTGGATACTGGAGTAATACTAAACTGAAAGTAACTACTAAAAGGAACTTGACTAGTACGAGAATGGAATAGTACTTAAATAAAAGTACTAAACATAAAGTAAATAAGTAGGACCAGTACGAGACTAGAGTACTTAAAAGAAATAACTGAACTGAAATAAATAAAGGAACTGGACCAGTGCGAGACTAGAAAACATCATAAAGAAAATGGTTAGTAGTCCAACCACTCCATTCAGGAGGCTTCAGTTACATCTCCATTCTTAGGAGGCATATTCAGTTCCATCTACGTTCTCAGTTGGCATGTTCAGTTCCATCTCCATTCTCAGGAGGCATGTTCAGTTCCATTTCAGCTTTTAGGAGGCTTCTTTGGTTTTCACCCATTATTAAGATCCGATAACAATTCAGTTGCGCCCTTTTTTAATTACAGCTTAATCAAATTGGGGGATTTTTAGAAGTTACATTTTTATTATTCGTCGAGAATAATTAGAAACTTATTTGCTCGTACTCTCATCTTCTAAGTCTACCAAAATTACCTAAGAGTTTATTTTTTTTAAAAAACGAGGCGCTCGACGGTTTTACGAAATCATGGAACACTCAGAGTTTGGGCACTTGCCTTGATCACTCTCGTCAACCAGCAATTCAATATATCATTTGATTTAAAAGGTGGTCGCGCGCTCCAATTTTCACTTTCAAAGAAATTGAGAGCATAAAATTCCGAGCACTACCCTAGGCTCCAAGAAATTGGAAAACTTTAATTTTTATCCCAAGATTTTCAAATTTTGATATCACCTTTAGGGGGGCCAAAAATGAGACTAATAATTTTTCCAAAAAATTTTGAGAAGTTTTGGGCCTTAAATTTTGCCAAATAAAAATTATTTGGACTTTTAAAAAAATTAAATCAACTCCAAAAATTTTCAAAAAATTTTGTGGAGGAAGCACTCATCAAGGGGAATAATTTTCATGTTCAACACTTTTTCCCCAGAAGCCTAGAATTTTTTATAAAAATTATACAAAACTCTGTGTTAACCTTGGTCTACATATAGCAAGATTAATCGCATCCTATGACCAGGAATGCGTCGGACGACTGCTTGTGGGATTCTTCCCTATAGCAGATCGACTATGGATCCACTGTGGGGGTGCTGAAGTTGTGTTACCGGGGAAATAATGAAATCTCCACCGTCCGATCTCATCACCGTGATCGGATGGTGGCTAATTCTGCTCATTGATGGAGAAGGCAGTGGCGACTGCCACCGCCAGCCAACCATTATTGGACGACGACGCCGCCCTTGATCAACTTGCTGGGGGCCAGCGACGTCCTAGGCGGTGGTCCGACGGCCTACCGCTGTCAGAAATTAAGAAACCGAGAATAGGGTGGCGGGTGGCTCTTTTCCCAGCTCATCGCATGACCCCGCTTTACCAGTGATTTCCCCAGCAACAATTCCACCCCTATCCAACATGTGTGGGGCTAGGCTCTTCTCCGGTGGTGTTTCGACAGCTTGGCACCGCCGTTCGCCGCCGCAGAAAATATACATAATTTTACTCTATTTTTGGGTGCCGCCGGAGCTGTAATTTTTGGCTGCACCTCGGCCTTCCACCGTCAGGGAAAGCTATCCCCTATGGTGTAGCCCTTCCCCAGTACCACCACTAGCGCTTGGAAAGGCTCACCATCTGTGGACACAACTCGACCTAGAGCTTGGCTTGTGTGGTGTCGGCGGTGCTCCGGCCGTCGGGAGGTACATACAAATCGTTAGAAAGATTTGGAAGAGGAAGGAGAAAAGTTTCAACCTGTGGTGGTGCGGCTCAGGATGTGTTTGGACAAGTCTCCATGGGAGGTGGTGGTGGAGCTCGAGTGGTGAAGATTTTTCAGGAGAGCGGGAGCTCCGGGAGAGGTGCTCTTGGCTCGATTAGGCTTGTGAGGAGGGAGGCAGGGGGCGTGGACTTTTATAGGCTTGGGGAGGGTGGTCACCCCTCCCCTCTATGATATAGGACTAATCCAAGATGATGAGGAGCTCATCTCCTCTCCTCCACTTGCCTTAGCCCGATGGCAACATCCTAGGGTACCTAAGTTGCAGCCATCCAATAGGGAAGGGTTTGGTGGGCTTGGGCCTTGGTTCTTAAGAAGAGGAAAGATGGGGAGAAGGGGATTTGGGCTTGCCTTGGCTTATAGTCCATTTCCCAGTCACTTAGTTTTCTTGATGGCCCAAGAGTGAAGGGAGGCAAGGCCCTACTCAAGCTATGGAGAGGATCTGACCATCTTGTTGAGAAATTTTCCAAAAATGAGATTTTAAGGGGGGTTTGACCAAAGTCGGAACTAGGGTGGGTCCCCTTTGCTGTTCAAAGTCAAAATAGGTACATGTCATTGAGAGTCGGGTCAAAGTTGGGGTGTCGTATCACAATTTGTGTGCGCACGCTTTTCGGCGCACGACAACACTAGGTTTGACCACAGGTTGACTTCTAGTCCTTGAAATTGACAGCGACAAATTCGGTTGAATTTTTATTGAGCATACAAATCCAATGCCACTGACCGTTCTCGAATAAGAGTTCGTTTGCTAAATATCTAAAATCTGCGCGTCGCAGCATGCTAAGGAGGTCAAAAATGCTCATATTCGTCGTTAGACTTCGAATTGTGACACAACGAGTTCCAATGTGTTCGTATTGATATTACAAAATCATAGGAACTGATAGGACTGAAATTAGATTTCTCATAGGTCAATATCCAAAAATCTCTTTTTCGCAATGTTCTACTAAGAATGGCCATATTCACCATATGTACTTGGAATTAATTGGGACGAGTTGTGTTCCCCATCTAGGGTTATCTCCTACCCAGGTCTAGGCCACGAGTAAAGGTTCGAGTCACTTTTAGTGGGCCCGACTAAGGTTTTTGGTGACCTAATAAAAGTCGGGATGTTACACGCCGGCCCCCGGAGAATTGACTGGGTGCGGCGCTGGCATCCTGCAGCTTTTGGACAACAGTGATAGAGACAGCTTCTTGCTTCACCGTCGGTAAACTGTAGTTGCCATCCAATCTAGGTGATGATGATCAAACGACAGCGGTGACTTCAATTATGCACCATGTGAAATTATTGACCCCATAGAGGATCCGCGCCCGATCCGTTGTGGGACAGAAGGTCGTTTCCCGCAAAATGGCTCATTCACGGGCACATATTTAAATCAAATATGGATATATGCAGACCAAATTTTTATTCAGATACTTGGGGACTTTTCTGAGAGAAAAATAGGCTCATAGGGAAAAGTATTTGAATATGAAAGTTTTCCCTATTGATGAGGGATATTTACTAAAAATTTTGGGAATTTCTCTAAATCATATTGGTTCCCCAAAGAGCCTAAATATGATTTATTTGGCGAATTTATAGGCCCAAAAGTGGTCAAAATTTTTTTGAAAAATTTTGAGGCTTAAATTAGGCCCTCTTTGATGTGTTATAAAAATTTGGGGAACTTGGTGGAAAAAATTGGAAGATTTTCTAATCTCCCAGAGCCTAAGGTCCCGCTTTGAAATCGATGCGTTTAATTTTTTTGGAAAAAGAGAATCAGGATGCGAGGTCATGTTTTAATTTGAATGTTTAGTTCAAGTAAATATTTGATGAGAGTCATCAAGGCGAGATTTCAAAGTCAGAGTGTTTTGAGGATTCTTGCAATCCATCAAGCACCTCGTTTAAAATAACTTTCGGGCATTTTGAGTGAATTTGGGAAATTAGGAGTTTGAGCTTCGAGTAGAATAATGCCCAACCTCATCTCGGGTGTGGAATTTTTCTCCATATTTTGAAATGATACTCGAGGTTAAAATTTGAGAAAGAATGAGATTTCTTATAATATGCTCAGATTTAATCAGATGCAAGCAACTAAGTTTGTTATTATTCTTGAAGGAATAATAAAATGTGAAACACATAATAAGCTTCTTCGGTATGATTAATCTATGATTGAATGGTGCGACTGAACTAATATCATAGCTTAATAATGGGTGAAACTCAAAAGATGTTTTCTAAAAATAGAAATGGAACTGAACTTGCCTCCTACGAATGGAGATGGAACTTAACTTGCGTAATATGAATGGAGATAGAACTAAACTGTCCTCCTATAAATGGAGATGGAATTGAACTTTCCTCCTATGAATGGGGTTGGAACTTAACTTTCCTCCAATGAACGAAGATGGAATTGAAGTCTCCTAAGAATGGAGAGATTGAACTACTAACCCTTTTCTTTATTTCTTTATTCCAGTCTTGTACTGGTCCAATTTCTTTTCTTACTTTTAGTTCAATACTTTCTTTTCAGTACTCCTCTTGTCTTGTACTGATCCTGATCTTCTTATTACTTTCAGTTCATTTCTTTCCTTTCAAGTACAATTCTAGCCTCATACTGGTCCAATTCCTTTAAATATTTTATTTACAGTTCTTTTTGTTCAGTACTATTCCAGTTTCATATTGGTCTAATTTTGTTCCGCACTTTATTTAGTGTGTTTAATTCAGCATTTCAATTATGCAGCTTATTTCTAGCAACATTTTATTACCGCATTTAAATTACTGCAATTTACCGTTTCAATATAATTAGTGCAGGTCCTGTTCAAACGAGTTGTTGGATTTTGGGTTGAGCGTTAGTTGAGGATATTGGGAGTTGAGATATTCCACCATAATTACCCCCAAATAAAGTGCTCCCATGCTCATTATGCTCTTTATCGAAAGTTAAGACGTATGTTTTAAAAAGTCCGCTTGCCCGAATTTTTTAAAGTATGGTAGGGCAGGCCATCGTAGACCCGATGCATGCTAGTAAATCTTTAAATATTGAATGCTTATAAATTTCTTGCAGTAAATAGTGTCAGGTCAGTCACTTCCGTAGACCATTTATATCAATGCGCGACGGTCGATGACTCATGGCAACAGGGAGACGTGTTCTATAGGTGACTGGTCGTTGTACTTTTCCCCGTTGAATTTCCTCCACTGGTCAGCCTAAATTTACAAAATTCATTCGATGTCGGTCACATCTATGAGTATAACTAGTTGTACGCAAGGGACAGGGTAGTGCGGTATGACAACACCCAAAAGTGGAAGGACTGGCCACTATCACCGACATCCATGTAATACCTCCATCCGTCATTTTAAATATATTAGAGGGTCCGACCGGGGCCTCACGCCATATTCCACAGACAATCGGATGAGTTAACTGTTGAACTCAAGTACACACAAATGTCCACTATATATAAATATTAGGAATGTTTTACAGAAATACACAAAAGTCAATACGAACTTAAGGCCTTACAACTGTTGCCTTTATACGAAAGTTTTCCATATATCGGTACACAAGCCGACCACACAAGAAAACACTAAGAAGTCTTAGCTTGGCCTTCGAGGGCCGACATAGCAACATGGGAAGCAACCCGCTATTTCCTGCTCGGCTCTCCAGCACCTGCATAGGGAAAATCCACCACAAGGGCGGCAAACAAGGCAACAGTTAGCTTTCGGCTGACTAATTTTATAACGACCCTACCCCATACCCGGGGCAGCGGTATTCCTTCCCTGTAGGCATAACATTAATACAATAGATATATCACAAGAAGGCACACTTAAGCGCCATTCAATATATCACAAATGAGTGCCTTAACTGCCAAATGTTCCAAGCACTCAAGGAACATTCTTGGTGTACTGGATTACTAGGCTCTCACTACCGTTCAGAGGTCCAAGACTTGACAGTCAACTTTGAGCATTTCTATTCTTTCCGACTCCAGGCCTAAGGCTCTCATTATGCGCTCCAATGATGCCAATTATTTTAGGCACTCTAATCAAACGGGCATAATGCGGGTACAGTTCAGCTGTTTCTCATTACTCAAATCGCCATGTCAACGCCGATGGTCCCAGTCATAATGGAAAATGACAAGACACGGGTCAGCCTCCTCTTTCCCATTCAAGCTCTCAGCTTCGACTGACGCCCACAAGATCCCAAGGACCAGAGCCTGCAATCAACAAAAAATGGCACACACGGCCATAGTTGGGCACCCAGGCAAGCAACTCACATTCTAGCCACACGGTCACCAAAAGACAGGCTAACAGAATATAGCTCATCAAGAGCTATCGCCAGCGATACTATCGCCCAGCGAAATCTAACAGTTATGCAAACTGTGGTATTTTCCTGGAGTTCACCCCCAGTACTTCCAGTTACTCTCATTTCACAGGACCAACCCATAGACTACATAATATACCTATTTATACTCGGAGTCTTCTCTGGTATGCAAAACAAAACATCACCAATCCAGACGAACCCGTCTGGAAAGTCTTAACACAGCATGTCTATTCCGTACTGCGATTTTTGGATTCTATATACAAAATCACTCGGGGATATCACATATCAACCCATCAGAATTCCCTCAATTCTCCACCTTTTGGTGGGGGATTCCATGCATATGCAAAAGGAGGACTTCACTTGTCCAAGAAGGAAGATCATTACCCTTGTAGTTTTCTTCAGAGCCATGAATTCTTTTTAATCTGATTGGAAAGGAGCACCTCGCTTTCCTCCTTACGGATCAAGCCTCGGTTCTTGCTTCTGACAACAAGATTTCCTTCACCAAGCTTTATTAAGATCAGCCTTAGCCTGTAGTTCTTACTTAGCTCCTTTATCCAAGAGAGCAAGAGAGAGGGGGAGAAGTAAAATGAGACTTCTCTCCACCACTCCTCTGGATAAGTGGTCTCGGGATTAATCCTAGACACATGATCATCTCATGAAAAGGAAGCAAAGGCCACGATTATAGCTGAATAGTCAAACAAAAGGATATCGCCGCGTATTATCGGCTATCGCGTGGCGATAGCGACAGTAACCACCTGTACCCTAGTCAACCACCGATCTTTGTCCGCCGATCGGACTTCTAACACGTGGCTAGTATTCGTGGGAGTATCGCCCAGCGATACCCATTGTCATTACGCGATAGCTCACTCGATGATTCGTCAAAAGCGTCGAGTGTGTTGAGTCTACTCAATGCTTGAAAGTGTTAAGTGGTATTATCCCACGATACTCGCAGTCACTGCACGATAACGACTACAAATACTCATTCAATGCTTGAAAGCGTCGAGTGCGTCGAGTTTACTCAATGCTCGAAAGTGTCGAGTGCTAACGCTGTTGTCAGCGATATCCACTATCGCCCGACGATAGCTGCCAAAAGTTTTGTTTCCATTTTTAGGGTATTACAAACCTCCCCTCCATATAGAAATTTTGTCCCGAAATTTACGCATCTTTAGGCAATAAAACAACAAGTAATATGTTACAACATGTTTTTTTTATTCACAAAACACTATTACAACATTAAGTTACAAACAACTCGGGAAATTCATCACACATGGTTTGCTCATGCTCTCATGTCAGTTCTTCTCGGCCATAATTATCCCAATGTACTTTGGCCATCCTGATTATCTTGTTTCGTAGCTGCTTGATTTCCGTATCCTCGATCCGAATGAGACTAACGTTCATTGTCAACCCACTATCGATCGGTGCTTGATCATCCGTAATCACTTGAGTTGGCTCTTTCACAGCTTTTCGCAGCACTGATATGTGAAATACATCGTGCAAGCCACTTAGCTCTACCGAAAGATCTAACTGATAGGCATCTTCTCCAACTCGTTCAACAACTTCAAATGGACCAAGATACCTTGGACTTAACTTTTTCAAGCGCCGAATCCTGGACACGTCTTTGAATGGCTTAATCTTCAAATATACACAATCACCCAATGTAAACTCCATGTTTTGGTGCTTGGCATTGTATTACTTTACTTTCCTATCTTGGGCTATTAGTAGCCGCTCTCTTATAGTACGTATAGTCGAATTTGCATCTTCGACTTCCATATGCTTATATAACTTCGATTCGCCTATTTCCGCCCAAGCAAAAGGAGTATGGCACTTCCTACCGTATAAGCTTCAAAGGGAGCCATCTGAATATTAACTTGATAGCTATTATTATAGGCAAACTCGATCATATAGAGATGGTGCTCCCATCTCTTCCCGAAATCCAAGGGGCACATACGGAGCATATCTTCCATTGTTTTATTGGTCCTCTCAGTTTGACCATCCATCTGCGGATGAAAGGTCGTACTAAACTGCAGTTTCGTACCCAACAACTGGTGGATTAGCCTCCAATCATTCAAAGTAAAGCGTCCATCTCGATCTCTGACGATACTACGTGGCACACCGTGCAATCATAATATGTTATCAATGTATAGCTTTGCCAATTTCTCCACTGAATCGTCCTTCCTATTAGGTATGAAGTGAGACACTTTTGTTAACCGGTCAACGATCACCCACATGACATCATTTCCTCTTTGAGATCTCGGCAGTCCATGCAAGAAGTCCATAGAAATGTAATTGAACTTCCATACTTGGATTGGTAACGAATTCAGGAAACCTCCAGGTTTTTGACATTCAGCCTTCACTAAGGCATAAGTTTGATATTTGGCCATGTAATGGGCTATATCTCTCTTCAAACCTGGCCACCAAAACACCTTCTTCATGTCCTTGTACATTTTTGTGCTCCCTGGGTGAATTGAGTACTTTGTAAAATGAGCTTCGTACATCAATTCCTCATGTAATTTACCCACATCCGGGATGCAAAAATGACCATCTTTCCACAAAAGTTCGTCATCCAAGGAGAATTGGGCATTTGACCCCTCCACTGCATAGCACCTCATGCTCTCATCGAGCTCTGTAGCTCTCTGAACCCTATCCGCGAGGTCATATTGAACCTCTATCCAGTTTAGGCATGCATTTACCGTGGCATTATTATCAACATAAGAAATCTCTAAGGCCTCCAATTCTTGGATCAGACACTCATCATGCATCTGCAGCCAATTTGCCCTTACCGGAGTCTGCTGACTCAAGGCATCTGTAACCACATTTCCCTTTCCGGGAGTATACTGTATCTAGAAGGTGTAGTCCCCAAGGAACTCCATCCACCTCCTCTGTTGCATGTTCAGATCCTTCTGATCTATTAAGTACTTCAGGTTCTTATGGTCCATGAATATGTCAACTTTCACACCATATAAATAATGACGCCACAGCTTAAGTGCAAAAATCACAGCAGTAAACTCCGAGTCATGGACTGAATAATTTCGCTCGTGCACTTTTAACTAGCGTAAGTCATAAGCAATAACCTTTCCAAACTGAAGAAGAACACATCCTAAGACGCTCCCTGAAGCATGACTATAAATCTCATAGCCATCTACACCACATGGAGAACTCAAAATAGGCGTCGTGGTCAAACAACTCTTTAACTCCTCAAAAGCTCGCGTGTACTCAGGAGTCCAAAAAAACTTCTGATCTTTCCTCGTCAACGTAGTGAGAGGTAAGGCTATCAATGAAAAGTTCTTTACGAAGCTCCTGAAGTAGTCAATAAGTCCAAGGAAACTCCTGACTTCTGCTATAAAAGAAAGCACAGACCACTCCTGTATCATAACTATCTTCATTGGATCCATCGTATTACCTTCTCCACTAACAACATGGCCAAGAAAAGCCACTTCTGACAACGAAAACTCACATTTTGAGAACTTGGCATAGAGCTTGTTTCTCCTCACGGTGTGCAAAACCATCCGCAAATGATTTGCATGATCTTCTTCAGACTGAGAGTACACCAATATATCGTCAATAAAAACAATCACAAATAGGTCCAAGTACTCTCTAAACATTCGATGCATTAAGTCCATGAATACCGATGGCGCATTTGTTAGCCCAAATGGCATTACAGTGAACTCATAATGGCCATAATGTGTACCAAATGCTATCTTGAGAATATCATCTTCCTGAATTCTCAACTAATAATAGCAAGACTTTAGATCCAACTTCGAGTAGACTGTTGATCCCACTAGTTTATCGAACAAGTCATCAATCTGTGGTATTAGATACTAGTTCTTCTCTGTCAGCTTATTCAGCTCTCGATAATCAATGGAAAGACACAAGCTTCTGTCCTTCTTCATAAAAAGAACCGGTGCACTCTAAGGTGACATAATTGGACATATATAGCCTTGTTCTAGCAATTCTTGCAATTGAATTTTCAATTCTTCCATCTCTTTTGGCGCAACTCGGTATGGTGAGCGGGCCACAGATTTTGCACTTGGCACCAACTCTATAGAGAAGTCAATCTCCCACTTGGGTAGAAACCCAGGAAGATCCTTAGGAAACACATCTGTATACTCCGACATAATAAGAACGTCACTCAAACTAGACTCTGGCTTAATAACCTCCAACAGTGTGAAGAACAACTCCGCGCCCTTCCGAACAACATTGACTACCTAGAGAGTAGACATCAATATCTTGCTCGATACTCGCATACCAGTGAACTTAGTCTCTCGTTCGGTGTTCTATCCCAATGTGACTTCCTTAGTGTTGCAATCTATACAGGCACGCTACTTCATGTGCCAATCCATACCAAAGATTACATCGAACTAAGATATCAGCAACACAAATGTTGGATTCCTAGTTTGGATTTGTGCTAGGTTCAATAATTAGGATGTGTTTGACCCACATTGTATAGCTAGGGTCAAGTCTGTTAGTCCTTGAGTTTAGGCTAGTCTTTAGGTTCATTCTTCATGGACAAGCCTGCAGTGGACTTCAGAAACTCTATACTTAGAAGAATTTAGAGTTCAGACTTTCAGTTCAAAGTTCTTCAAACTCAGCTCGACGATCGTCGATCGCAGATCGACGAACTCAGTATTAATTCTTTGAGTTGAGCTCGACGATATTCGATCTCAGGTCGACAATCTCTTCCTCAAGACAGATTCTCTGGTCGACGATCTTGGAGAGCACAATTAGCAAGATACTTCCAGTTTAAGATTCGCTGAGCTTAGGTCAACCAACAGGAATTCTCAGCTCGACGAACTTGGAACTCCAGTCGACGAAATCTGCCTAGATGTCGACGAACTCTGTCCCGAGTCATATTGAGAAGTTTTCCTTATTTCTGTCCCCAATTTTTTATATTATTTAGCAGTAACTCTCTGAGTAATTAATGCTCATATTCCCAAGAATATAGTCGTTCTTGGCAGCATTAATTGTGGATTTCATCAGAGTTAATTACTTGCTTATTTTAATGGGACAGTTGGGGAAACTCATTAAAGAAGATATTCCAGCCATTTTATTCTCCAGAATCAGTCATCAATTAATGCTTAGAATTCAAAATTTAAGAGAGAATTTGATAGCAGAATATAAAAGAGAATTTCTTCAGACAGCTCTCGAGACTGAGTACTTAGAACACACAGAAAAGAACACCAGAACACAAGTGTGATATAGAGAAGAGACACAAAACATATAGAAGAATATCTGATTCTTCTTTATGCAGAAAACAATTTGTTTTCCCCTTGTTCTTATAGAAGATAGAAGAAGAAGAACAATGATATATCAAGTGTCTTCTTAAACTTCTACTACAGGAATCTTCAAGGACAATAACTCTTTGATCAGTCTGCTAATTCCCGGATCTCATCAAGAAAAGGCTAAAGACCTGTGGTGGCAGTCACCTGATCAAAAACCTGATAGTGGATTCCTACCAGGGTGGTAGAAGAGTGGATGTACCAAGATTTGGGGAACCACTATAAAATGCTTATGTTTTCCGTGTGATCATTCTTTCTTTATTTTGTTGTGCTGTGATAGTGTAGCTTAGCCTAGTTTTTGTTTCATTTCTCTACTACTATTATTATAACTAATTTCTCTGATATAATTTAAAAATAGACAAAAGTTTTAAGGTACTCTATTCACACACCCCCCCCCCCTCTAGAGTAAATCAGGTCTATCCCCTATCTTTCAATTGGTATCAGAGGGGTGTTCCTTTGGTTTTACAAGCTAATACTTGAAACAAAAGATCCCTGATAGATCTGATTTTCTGTTCCTAGTTTTTATGTTTATTATATATCATTGCACAGAATAAGAATTATGCAAGCACCATACCTCCTGTTTGTAATCTGGAAGGCAAGAATTAGGCTTAATATGAACTCTATTGATGAAGACATACAACTCTATTTTGATAGGACCACCAACTCCAGTGGCTACATCTACTGCAACTTCTAGCACACATGCTGTTCCACCACCTGAGTGGACAAATACACAAAAGAAGTCCAAGATAGCAGATCCAAGACCAAGAACATCTTAGCACAGGCTATGTCTGATGACATATTCCAGAAGGTGGCTAAATGCACCTCTGCTAAAGCCATTTGGGACTCTCTCAATCAGATGGTTGTTGGATCTACTGATGAAATAAAAGACAGAAGGTCTAATCTCATCTCCTAGTATGAGAACTTCAAGAAGGAAGAATCTGAGTTAGTGGGTGATATGTACAATAGACTCAGCTCAATCATCAATGAGATGAAAACCTTGGACAAGGACATAACCCTTATTGAGATCAATGAAAAGATTCTCATGTGCTTCCCCAGCTCATGGGATTCAAGTGTCTGGCCAATCAAGGAAGCAAAAATCCAGAATGAGATCTCTACTAAATCTCTATTGAGAAAGCTCAAATCTTATGAGCAGTTGATGAAGACCAGAGAAGCTGTTGAGAAGAAGACCTCCACACCAGGAAGAAAAGAGCCAAGCATTGCATTCAAGGCATCTGTAGAAACAGAAGCTCCCTTAGCTATTTAAGAATTTCTAAGTCTCCTAGCCAAAAGATTATACAAAATGGGCAAGAAGGATTTCAGAAGGAAGTCATCAAGACAGGATGACAAACCAAGGTATGACAAAATACCTACTAAAGAGATTGTGTGTTTTGGATGCAGGAAACCTGGACATATCATATCAGAGTGTCCAGAGAATAAAAAGAAGGAGATAAGAAGAGAAAAGAAGCCTAGGAAGTAGCATTGCATCAAGCCCTCCTCTAGCAAGCATAAGAGGAAGGAGAAAGGCTTTGTTGCTGAAAATTGGAGTGAAACTGAAGATGAATCTTCATCTTCCAGCTCTAGTGAAGATGAAGAGGAAACAAAAGAAAGAGAAGCTTGCTTGATGGCTATCAATGCATCAGGTAGCCTCTTAGATGATGAGCAGCCAGACAGTGAAGAACCTCTATCTAAAGAAGATTAGGTATTGTTATCTTTTGATACTAATTTAGATGATTTTAGAACTAAATTTAAATCACTATGCATTGATTTAATAAACTTTGAGAAGGAAATCAAACTCCTTAGTGAAAAACTAACTGAAAAAGATTATTACCTTTTTGAAAGCACTAAATTAAAAGATGAATTAACTTTAGCAAATGAACAAATTATGTTACTAAAACTAAATTATGTGAGGCAAAGTAACTTGAGGAATCTCTCAATGGGAGAAGTCTTTAGCTTATGGACATCACAAGCAATGTAAATGCTAGATTAAACGGCAAGTTGGGCTTAGGTGCTTCATCAAGCTTACCCCCCATATTAAAGAAAAATATACTTTCTACACCTATCAAATTTATCTCTGAAAAAGGTAAAGAGAAATTACATGAGAACAAACCAACTGAAATAACCAAGAAATCTAAAAAAAAGAACAAGAACAAGAAGAATGTAAATAATAATAATGTTCAGCAGATTTCATCGAACTCAGATCGACGAAATTTTTATAGTTTGTCGAACTCAAGTCGACGAACTCCGAACGCAGACTTTTATTATGATTATTCTCTAAACTACGATCGACGAAACCAGAATGGTTATTCAAGCAGAGATCGACGATATTCGGGCACATAGAATGAATATTTTCAATCTCTGAGCAGAGTACGACTAACTCATCCCCATTCGTCGACCTCAGATCGACAAACTTACAAGAATTCATCGACCCCAGTTCAGAATAATGGAAACTTTAATTCTTACAGATCATTTAATCAGCTAAGAGAATATATTAACCCATTCACTCAGTGGATAATTCCACAAAGAAGATATCATCCCCTAGGGTATAAAAATCAACCTGAATACTCCTATATTTCCATTTTTAACTATGAAAAGAAACAAGTACCCAAGGTAACCTGAGTCAAGAATAGCTAATCTGTTTAATTGTAGGTGAAAGACTATCCCACCACAAAGGAACAATGGTACCTGGATAGTGGCTATTCAAAGCACATGATTGGCAACAAGGACAATCTAATCAAATACAAGTCCAAGCTAGGTCCAAAAGTAATATTTGGTGACTCCAACTATTACCAAACTGAAGGCTATGGGAAGGTCAAAATTGGAGCTGTCACCTTCAGGAAGATAGCATATGTAATTGTACTGAAGCACAACCTGATATCCAAGTCAATTATGTGATGAAAGGTTTCAGGTATCATTTAATAAATCATCTTGTATTATTACTTCAATAGATAACAAAGTTATGTTAACTGGAACTAGAGTAGGAAACATTTATGTAGTTAACTTTTAATCTTCTAAATATGAAATATGTTTATTTAATTAAACTAGCAATAATAATGAACTTTTGCATAAGAGATTAGGACATGTTAATTTGAAAAACATTGTTAAACTCTCTAGGGACAACCTTGTTAAAGGATTGCCTTCTTGCCCCTACAAGAAGGAAAGCCTTTGCAGGGCTTGTCAATTATGCAAGCAAACTAAAAATAGTTTTAAGTCACTTAATAAGAGTGATTCACCTAGGTTTTTAATTTGCTCCATATGGATTTTTTGGACCCATTACAGTACAGAGCCTAGGAGGGAAGTCTTATACCTTAGTGATTGTTGATGACTTCTCTAGGTTCACTTGGGTTTTCTTCTTGAAAAAAAAATCTGATAACTTTAAGGTTCTTACAGACTTTCTTAAGAGCATAAGGATTTTGTATTCTACTCCAGTTGCATTGATAAAAAGTGATCATGGTACTGAGTTTAAGTCTCTTAAAAAATACAAGAATTCTGTGAGAAGGAAGGTATCAAGCATTGCTTCTCTGCTCCTAGAACTCCTCAACAAAAAGGGGTAGCTGAAAGGAAAAATAAGACCCTAATTGAAGCTGCAGGGACATTACTTGCAGATGCTTACTTGCCCCTATCCTTTTGGGCAGAGGCTGTAAGCACAATAAACTATGTACTGAATAGAATTTTGATTCACAAGCTTAAGGGCAAGAACCCCTATGAACTACTCAAAGGGAAGCAACCTAAAGTAAATTATTTTAGAATTTTTAGTTGTATTTATTAAATTCACAATAACAATAAGAAACACGTTAGAAAGTTTGAAACAAAGGCTGAAATAAGAATTTTCTTGGATATTCCCAAATCAGCAAGGAATATAGGGTTTATAATAAATCAACTATGAAAATGGAAGAATCTATACATATTTCTTTTGATGAAACTAACATGTTTTACAAGGAGAAGAATGCTTCTACCAGTTAAACCTTGCAGGTACCACACTTGTGTGAGAAGTTGGATGAGCCGACCCTCACCAATGAGGTTGTTGCACATCCTTCTCCACATGCTGTTGAAGACAGTGAAGATGAATCCACTGAAGTGGATGTTGAACCAACAATAGCTCCCATAATTCCACAAGAAGAATTAATTCCCTAAACTGTTGCTGAACCAACTCCACCTACTGAGTTTGTCACACTTAGAGATCACCATACATCTCAAGTGATTGGAGACATGTTAGTGGGTGTGTAAACAAGACATAAAATCCACTAAGACATGATGCATGCCTGCTTCATATCTCAAACTGAGCCCCAATCCATAAAATATGTTGAGCAAGATCATCACTGGATTATTGTAATGCAAGAGGAGCTCAACTAGTTTTAGAGATGTAGAGTTTGGGATTTAGTTCTAAGACCCAAAGACTACCCAGTCATTGGAACTAAATGGGTATTCAGAAACAAACTAGATGCTCAAGTTATTATCATCAAGAACAAGGCAAGGCTTGTAGCTCAAGGCTATAGACAAGAGGAAGGCATTGACTATGATCAAACATTTGCTCCTATTGCAAGGCTTGAGGCAATATGAATCTTCCTTACTTATGCTGCTTATAAAATGTTCACTGTATACCTAATGGATGTAAAGAGTGCATTCCTCAATGGTGAACTTAAAGAAGAGGTTTATGTTGAACAACCACTAGGTTTTATCTCTCCTACTCATTCCTCTTAGTTTTTAAATTGCATAAAGCTCTCTATGGTCTAAAGCAAGATCCAAGAGCTTGGTTTGAGACCTTAGCTAGCTTTATCCTAGTGCATAATTTCACTAGAGGCATTATATATAAGAATTTGTTCATTAAGCATCATAAGGATAAAATTTTATTAGTACAAATATATGTAGATGATATTATCTTTGGCTCTACTAATTCCAAACTATGCAAAAGGTTCTCTGACCTTATGCATTCCAAGTTTTAATTGAGTAGTATGGGTGAACTTTCCTACTTCCTTAGTCTCCAAGTGAAGTAATTGTCTAATGGCATCTTCATATCCCAATCCAAATATGCTAAGGAGCTAATAAAAAGGTTTGGGATGGCTGATTCCTCAGTAAAGAAGACACCCATGGCTACAAATATTGTGATTGACTCTTATGAACATTGTAAGCCTGTTGATTAGAAACTATATAGGGGCATTGTTGGGTCCCTGTTATATCTCACAGCAAGTAGGCCAGACATAATGTTTGTTATATGCCTTTGTGCTAAGTTCCAGGTGAACCCTAAAGAATCTCACGTTATTTTTCTAAAAAGGATTTTAAGATATATAAAGAGTTGTCCTAGTCTAGGACTCTGGTATCCAACTGAATCAAAATTTGAGTTGACTGGATACTCAGATGCTGACTTTGCTAGATATAGAGTGGACAGAAAAAGCACCTCAGGGACATGCCAGTTCCTTGGTGCTAGACTTCTGTCCTGGTTTTGCAAAAAGCAGACATCTGTGTCTACTTCCACTGCAGAAGTTGAATACATAGCAGCTGGCAGTTGTTGTTCCCAGATACTGTAAATTCAAAACAAACTCTTAGATTATGGTTTCAGCTTAAATAATTCAACTCAACTATGTAATAATACATGTGCAATTTTCATTGCGCAGAATCCAGTACATCATAGTAGAACTAAGCTTATAGAAATAAGACATCATTTCATTAGAGATTTTGTGGACAAAAATAAAATTAAGCTTGTCTACATCTACACTGATTTGCAAAGAGCAGACATCTTCACCAAACCCTTGGATGAGAGGAACTATCTGTTCTTTCTGAATCAGCTAGGTATGATCAATGGAGAAGCTTCAATTTAATTTTCTGTCTGCGGTCGAAGAATTGGTAATAGTTCGTCGAACGGAGATCGACGATCTGAGGACAATTCTTGAGCAATTCGTCGACCTGAGATCGATGAACTCTCTGTGTGAAGTCTTATTCGTCGATCGGAGATCAATGCTATTGCTTCAGAAAATTTTCGTCAACCTGGGAATGACGAAAACTTTTCCCTTCTTCAGACTGAGATCAACGAACTCTTTTGTCAATAAAATATTTCGTCGAACTCAGATCAAAGATTTTTTTTCTTTTCGCAGGACGGAGTCTGGAGGATCATATTCTAAAAACCTTATAATAAGGTTTCTTTGAGCTCCATCCCGCGCTTTCTGTTTCCTTGCACTTGATTTTTTTGTTTCCTTTTACAGGGCAACCAATGGCGATTCCAACGAGTTCTCTTTCAACAATGAAATTTGACATCGGCTTTTATATTGATTTTGAATCATTCCAACACTCGGATCAGATTTTCTTGGATATTCTGTAGTTGTTTGAGGAACAATAGTTGAAGAAGTTCATAACTACCAGGATAAAGATAGCAGCGACAGTGTTTAGAGAATGGGTGTTTACTTCTTCTACTCTAAACGTCGACACCATGACTGACACAATCTCTGGCAATCAGGTTTCTCTAACTCCTACAGTTTTAATCGAGAT
This sequence comes from Platanthera zijinensis, assembly GCA_039513925.1. Lineage (NCBI taxonomy): Eukaryota > Viridiplantae > Streptophyta > Magnoliopsida > Asparagales > Orchidaceae > Platanthera > Platanthera zijinensis. Next base: position 121,680,647 of record CM077090.1, read on the forward strand.
TTTTGGTTTAGTAAATGGTGAGGAAGATCTAGAGATTGATAATTCTGACTTTGATTATATGTTAAATAAAATGGGTCATATTAGTGAGAACTCTAACAAATTGTTGAAGAAAAACTTGTCCTCTGAATATAAGTTCTTAGCTGATGAGGTGGGAAAAGTCTTGCTAGGCAAGCATACTACCCATGACTATATTACCAGGCACCAATTTCTGGTAATGCGTGCTGTAGTGAATAAGAAAGCAGTAAATTGGGAAAGAATTTTGTTTGATTTTATAAGAAAGAAAAATACAATGAAGGAAGTTTGTTTTGGAAGGATCTTAGGGAATTTCCTTTAGGAAAAATCATCTGAATCACTAGTCTCCAAGACCATATTCATCAATGCTTCCAAAAGGCTGACTTGTGCCTTATTTGGAAGATGGGAGAGGACCATCTCTAAGCCATTAAAGGCTGCAACCTCTTCCAGACCCTCTGAGGATACAAGAGCTACTCCAGCTAATCCCCCACCTCTAGAATATATCTTTCCCTCCATCCATATTCCATCCCCTCCATCTCAACAACAACCTACTCCTCCACAGGTTTCCATTCCTTCATCAACTCCCATCCAACAACCCTCCACATCACAAATTCATACTCCATCACCATCTGCCTCTCTAGTGCATGAACCAACTCCCATTGCATCTCCAGAGCACATCACACCCCCTTCCTCTCCACTACCACATTAACTTGTTGACATACCTCTCTCCAACCTCATGTCAACTCCTTCATTTGACTTATTTTCATCATCTCCATAACATAATCATATTCTATCCCCTTCACATACTCCTCCATCTTCACCCATCCATGATGAAGTTATGACTGATATCACTCCCATCCCTCCTATCATTCCATCTCCATCTACCATCATCCATTCCACTACCTCAACTCAAACATCACCTGAGTTAATACAACTGGATTCTCCATCCATTGACATAATCTTGGATCTCATCACTCTAATTCACAAAAAGCTCATAGCAGAGGCTATTCAACCTCTTGCTGATTCTATTTACTCTTCATCTGCTCTCATTGCTGCTACCCCCATTATCCCTTCTTCTTTTGGGGGTCTGGCTTCAGGACCCTCTGAAACCAGGCTGGGGGAGATATCTAATGAAGAAGTTCCAGTCAGTTCTCCTCTAGCTGTAACAGCAACAGCAGTAGATATACAGTTGGATATAGTAGCAGATGCATATGTATATATAGATAAAGCAGTTGATATTGATATGATTTGTACAGATGAGCCAGCAGATCTTCCAAAAATTTTGACTGTTGGTGATTGCTTTATCAATCCCACAGTGGACTTATTCGATTTATTGAAGTCTTTTGTTTATGCATATATAAATTATCTTCCATAAGTTTATCTAGAGCAGTCTAAGGCCATTGTATGTTATACCTTCCCAATAAGCCCTGAAGTTAATCAACTAAAGGAAAGTTTTGCTGTCCCAAAGGTTGTGGAACCTTCAGATGTTACAACAGACAAAGTTGAGCCAAGCCTTTCACCTCCAACTTATATTATGGATGAAAGTCCAATTCCTAATTTGGATGATTTAATTGCTCAAGATATTGTACAAGATCTTGAAAATGCTTAGAATGCTCCTGATCTGGCTGGTACAGAGATTGAGATTGTACAGCCAGTAGTTCCCAAGAAAGATCAATCTAAGCTAATTGAACAAATTGATGCTTTATAGGATAATCCTCCTAGTTCTTCTGATGATAATAATGATGATGAGGACTCTGAAGAATCTTATGATCCTAAAGCTAAGAAGAAGATAGTTAAGAAAAGGAAAGCTGTTCCCAAGGCTATTCCCAAGCCCAATCCTACTCATGACATAACATAGTACATACTGTAAAAGATTACTCCTTACCCTAGCATGCCTCAATGGATGTAGCTATCTAAGAATGAGCAAAAAGAAAGGAAGAAGAGAAGAAGGTACAGGTATCCTCCTAAGAAATTCATTAAAGACCCTCCTCCTCCTCCATCGGCTGGGGCCTCTAGAAGTGTCACTCATAGATCAGCTCCAATCACCAAAACTTATCAGATACACTCCAAGCCAAGTTATCAAGGCAGCAATGATCAACAGCAATCTTCTAAGAGCTCTTAACCCATAGCTACAGAGAAGAAAAGTACTTCAATATCTCTTTATGATTTAAAGAAGGGCACCAGTCCTAAAAGGCCAGAATCTCCTCCAATTCCATTTGTAGATCAAGAAAAAGAAACTACTGCCAAAATGGCCAGATTTCAAGAGTTGATTGGACTATCTTTGATCAGCAAAGCAAAATCAAAAGGCAAGGACCCATCTCAGTACTCCACCATGTGCTCATATAGAAAAGATGAGCTCAAAAGGTATGATAAAGCCAACAAATTTGTTAATGTAGATGATTACATGTGTCTCCATCCTGAAGCTGTTGTACCAAGGGCTACTTCTTACAATATTATTAGAGCATCTGACATGACTATGTCTAAGAAAGAAGCTGCAAACCCCAACAGAGAATTCATATTCAAACAGCCATCTGACAAAGCTGAGAAAGAAAAGGCCAAGAAACCTAAGTAACTGTTTGATTAGTTTCTTTTTCTGAACTATTCTATGTTAATTATGAAGCACCTGTTGTACATACTGCTAGATCTTTTTATTTTCTGCAAGATATCTATTTTCATGCTTTGTGATTGTATTTCTTTTGTTGTATTAGTGACCTCACCCAAATAGGGGGAGATTGTTGGATCCCTAAGTTGGATTTGGGCTAGGTTCACTAATTAGGATGTGTTTGACCAACATTGTATAACTAGGGTCGAGTCTGTTAGTCATAGAGTTTAGGCTAGTCTTTAGGTTCATTCTTTATGGACCAGCCTGCAGTGGATTTCAGAGATTCTAGACTTAGAAGAATTCAGAGTTCAGATTTTCAGTTCAAATTTCTTCGAACTAATCTCGACGATCGTCGATCGTAGATCGAGGAACTCATTATTCATTCTCTGAGTTGAGCTCGACGATATTCGAGCTCAGCTCGACGATCTCTTCCTCATGATAAATTCTCTTTTCGACGATCTTGGAGCGCAGAATTAGCCAGATACTTCCAGTTTAAGGTTTGTTGAGCTCAGGTCGACGAACAAGAATTCTCAGCTCGACGAACATGGAACTCCAGTCGACGAAATCTGTCTAGAGGTCGACGAACTCTGTCCCGAGTCAGATTGAGAAGTTTTCCTTATTTCTATCCCCAATTTATTATATTATTTAACTGTAATTCTCTGAGTAATTAATGCTCATATTCTCAAGAATATAGCCATTCTTGACAGCATTAATTATGGATTTCATCAGAGTTAGTTACTTGCTTATTTTAATGAGACAGTTGTGGAAACTCATTAAAGAAGATATTCCCGCTGTTTCATTCTCCAGAATCAGTCATCAATTAATGCTTAGAATTCAAAATTTAAGAGAGAATTTGATAGCAGAATATAAAAGAGAATTTCTTCAGACGGCTCTTGAGACTGAGTACTTAGAACACACAGAAAAGAACACCAGAACACAAGTGTGATACAGAGAAGAGACACAAAACATACAAAAGAATATCTGCTTCTTCTCTATGTAGAAAATAATCTGTTTTCCCCTTGTTCTTACAGAAGTCAAAAGAAGAACAACAATCATATATCAAGAGTCTTCTTCAACTTCTACTCTAGGAATCTTCATGGAAAATAACTCTTAGATCAGTCTTCTAGTTCCTAGATCTCATCAAGATAAGGCTGAATACCTACACCCTGAGCAAAGCTCCTATCTTCTTGAACCATTCAACATTTCAGGGGAACTTTGACAACAGCAATCCACTAGTCTTCTCTATTGTAAAGAGAAAAGAGATGGCACCATCACCTTCCTTCCTCACTGTAAAAAGTGTTTATTAACTCCCTTCAAAAGTTCTTGTGTTGGTTTTTGGGCACCTGATCAAAAGAATAAAGGGTTGTGAGATCTCCCTGCAAATAGATCTTATGGTGATAGGGCACCTGAGCAAAAACCTGTGGTGGCAGTCACCTGATCAAAAACCTGATAGTGGATTCCTACTAGGGTGGTAGAAGAGTGGATGTACCCAGATTTGGGAAACCACTATAAAATTCTTATGTTGTCTGTGTGATCATTCTTTCTTTATTTTGTTATACTGTGATAGTTTAGCTTAGCCTAGTTTTTATTTCATTTATCTACTACTATTATTATCACTAATTTCTCGGATATAATTTAAAAATAGCCAAAAGTTTTAAGGTACTCTATTCACCCCCCTAGAGTAAATCAACTCTATCCCATATCTTTCAACAAATGCTTCCAATCCAAAATCCCGACTTCTTATCCGCACCTCAACACAGCAAGACCTATCCGCATGCATCACGCATACATTATGTAACAATACCTTTACTCTATCTATCGATATAAGTGTAGGCACTCTGATCCGCAATACGAAGTCCTCACATAGAAATGAATGAGAAGCATATGTATCGAACAGTGCTCTCGTCTGATAGTCTTGAATCAGTACAAAGTCTATACTTATCAAGTTATATAAAAGCAATTCACAAGGTATAAAGTATATAAAGCATGAAAAATATATACTAATCATACATGTGATAACATCAGCTTGTTTGATGGCCTCCTGTTGTCCAAGATTGTACACCCTTTGCTGAGCTGGAGCATATTGGGATGTAGTGGACTCCACCATCTTTCCCTTCCCAGCATATGTTGCTCCTGCCTTTTTATCCGTCTTTGGAGGACCACTCAAACAGTTTTGGGCTATGTGTCGCACCTTGCCCATGTTTAACATGTGAGCGGGCCTCGCCCTGATGTTTCTCCAGAAGTATCAGTAGATGGAGCATGCCTAGAAGACTTATACTTCTTACTACATCTCTTGCGGTAGTCAGACTTTCCAGTACGCGGTGTTTTGAACTCAGGCTTTATCACAGCCAAGTCTCTCTTGCCCTGCACCCTCTTCATGTCTTTCTCTAACGAACGAGCCGTATTCACCAACACTTGAAAACCCTGGTTCATTGGACCTGAGAGAAATAACCTCAGCTCATCTCAGAGTCCCTCGTAGAGCCTGTTGGTCTTACGCTCCTCGTCAGCAAAACTAGACCCTGCATAATGCCCCAACCTAGTAAACTCATGCAGGTAGTCATCCATACGATCCTCGCCCAGAGTCAAATGCTGGAACTCATTTTCCATGGAAATTTACTGCGATAACGTCAGATGTTTTGCCAAGAATAGTCTCAAAAACCCCTTCATCGAGACCTCCGATAGTTGCCTACCCGTGAAGTGGTGTAACTCTAACTCATCCCACCAAAGCCGAGCTTCTCCTTCCAATAGGAAAGTGGCCAAGGTGAACTTCTGTCCCTCCTCTATCTCAATTTCCATCAATATCTTTTTGACGAGCGAAAGCCAGTCCTCTGCATGCGTTAGGGATCCTGCACTCGTAAATGTAGGTGGACTAAAGCTCATAAAGTGCTTCAGTTGTTGTTCAGTCGCTCGCTTCTAAAACAAAGCCTCAGCAGGAAATTTCTTAGCAACTATAGGCTCGTCAACAGCAACTTGTACTGGCACCATTGTGGTCGCAGCTACCCAGTCGGTTGTGCATTCATCATAGCAAACACGGCTTCATAAACTAAGCGTACTATTTCCGCAGAAGGAGGAGGTGTAGGCACATCAGCTGGTGTCGCACTCTAAACAGAACGTTGGGGTTCAGATTGACACACACCTCTTCTAGTCACCTATACGTGTAAAATACACAATTTTTGGACTACGAAAAAGGCAAACAATAATCAATAGGAACATGTAGGTTCCTCAAACATATGTATTTGTATTCCTAAGTGAACATTCTTGAGTTCATTTGTGTTATAACGGTAAGCACAAACACGTGCTTTCCACCCCTCAAAAGAATTTGACCACGAATTCGAAGAAGGAAAACTAGGATAGGCTGATTCTAAAATTATAACAACTCCATCCATCATATGAAATATAACAGAGGGTCCGGTCGGGGCCCCACAACATATTCTACAGACAGTCAGTTGAGTTATGTATGAATATCAAAACTATCTACACGTGTCCTAACTCAGAGCATTCTACCACAAGTTTTAAGGGTTAACTGTTGAACTCAAGTACACAAGATTGTCCACTATATATAAATATCAGGAATGTTTTACAGAAATACACAAAAGTCAATACGGCCTTAAGACCTTAAAACTATTGCCTTTATACAAAAGTTTTCCATACATCGACACGCAGGCCGGCCACACATAAAAACACTAAGAAGTCTTCGCTTGGCCTTCGAGGGCCGACATAACAACAAGGGAAGCAACCCACTATTTCCCGCTCGGCTCTCCAGCACCTGCACAAGGACAATCCACCACAAGGGCAACAAACAATGCAACGGTCAACTTTCGGCTGACCAATTTTATAATGACCCTACCGCATACCCGAGGCAGCGGTATTCCTTCCCTGTAGGCATATCATTAACACAACAGATATATCAGCAGAAGGCACACTTACGCACCATTTAATATATAACAAATGAGTGCCTCAACGACCAAACGTTCTGTGCACTCAAGGCATATTCTCGGTGTACCAGACAACTAGGGTCCCACCACCGTTCAGAGGTCCAAGACTTGACGGTCAATTTTGAGCATTCTAGACTTTCTGGCTTCAGGCCTAAGACTCTCATTATGAACTCCAACGAAGCCAATTATTTTAGGCACTCTAATCGGACAGTCATAACGCAGGTACAGTTTAGCTATTTCTCGTTGCTCAAATCGCCATGTTAACGCTGATGGTCCCAGCCATCATGGCGAATGACCAGACGTGGGTCAGCCTTCCCTTTCCTGTCCGGCTCACTAGCCTTCCTTAGCTTGGATCTTCAGGCTCTCAGCTTCAACAGCCGCCCACCAGATCCCAAAGACCAGAGCCCGCAATCGACAAAATGGCACTCACGGCCATAACTGGGCATCCAGGCTTGCAGGTCATATTCAAGCCACACGGTCTCCAATAGACAGGCTAACAGAATATAGCTCATCAAGAGCTATCGCCAGCAATACTCACTGTCGCCCGGCGATATCCAACTGTTATTCAAACTGTGGTATTTTCTATGTAATTTCCAGTAGTTCACCCCAGTACTTCCTGTTACTCTCATTTCACAGGTACAACCCACAGACTTCATAATCTAACCGTTTATACTCGGAGACTTCTCTGACACGCAAAACAAAACATCATCAATCCAAACCAACCCGTCCGGATGTGCTTCACACAGCATTCCTATTCCGTACTATGATTTCCGGATTCTATATGCAAAATCACTCAGGGATATCACGTATCAACCCATCGGAATTCCCTCAATTCTCCACCTTTTGGTGGGGGATTCCATGCATATGCAAAAGGAGGACTTCACTTGTCCAAGAATGAAGATCGTTACCCTTGTAGTTTTCTTTGGATCCATGAATGATTTTCGGTCTGGTTGGAAAGGAGCACCTCACTTTCCTCTCTATGGATCAAGCCTCGGTTCTTACTTCCGACCATAAGATTTCCTTCACCAAGCTTTGCTAAGCTCAGCCTCAGCCTGTAGTTCTTCCTTAGCTCCTTCTTCCAAGGGAGCAAGAGAGAGAGAGAAAGGGAGAAGTAAAATGAGACTTCTCTCCACCACTCCTCTGGATAAGTGGTCTCAGGATTAATCCCAGCCACATAATCATATCATAAAAAGGATGCAAAGGCCATAATTACAGCTGAATAGTCAAACAAAAGGATATCACCGTGCGATATCAGCTATCGCCTGGCGATAGCCACAGTAACCACCTTGACCCTAGTCAACCACCGCTCTTCAGCCGCCGAACGGACATCTGATACGTGGCTAGCATTCATGGCAGTATCGCCCCGCGATACCCATTGTCGCCACGCGATAGCTCCCTCAACAATTCGTGGAAAGCGTCGAGTGCGTTGAGTCTACTCAATGCTTGAAATCGTTGAGTCGTATCGCCGCATGATACTCACTGTCCCCGTGCAATAACGAATCCAATTGCTCACTAAACGCTTGAAAGCATCGAGTGCGTCGAGTTTACTCAACGCTCGAAAGCATCGAGTGCTAACGCTACCGCCAACGATATCCACTATCTCCCGACAATAGCTACCAAAAGTTCTGTTTCCACTTTTGGGGTGTTACAGGCCACATCTGTTAGGCCCGTAGGGTTCGCTACCCTTCTTGAAGATAAGCGATCCATAATATGTCAATATAGGGTATGTGCGCGGGTTTTGAACACCTGCAGCATGTTGGCGGGCTTTGAATACCCGCAGTGTGTTTACAGGTTGTGTGTACCTATCATATATGATAGCTAATTAAGCGATTATAATATATAAGGGATAATTAAGCTGCTACTTTCCATTTACTTTATGTTGCACTTTATCCTAGATAGTTGTTCTTAGATAAAATATGAAATGTGTTACTAACTTTCTTTTACTTCAGCTATTTACTTAGTGTTAGGTATGTAGACTCATCCCCAGGATATGAATATGGGGAGGAGATGTTTTTCCACTTAACTCTGTGACTAATGATTATTTCAATAAAAATTCATAGGAGATGGAGTACCGTGAAGTCCAATTACCGCGTGAGGATACACCAGCTGACATGACTACCTGAACAGAGGCACCCCCGTCGTCTCTAGACTTTCGAGACGTGAGTTTCTAGCATGCAGGATTGAGAGAGAGTGAGAGTGTTATTAGTAGTCCTTTTAAATCTTACAAGCTTGTTTGTATAAAAAGTGGCTACAACCTATGCTTACTCTGATAAATATATATGTTGTTATATATATTTGTGTGACTTTCTAATATTGCTTCCGAAAATCTGTGATGTGATGTGAATGTTATGATTTAAGTCGGGCAAGGCGGCCAATTAAGGCTTGGCAGAGTGGGTTATTGCCACTTGGGAAGCATTGAGTGGACATCTTTGGCAGTAATTTCAGTTTCTTACCCAACCCGAGAAAAGGTTGGGGGAGGGGTTCTTACACTATATTGGCTACTTCAAACTTTTTAGACACTTTTTGGGATAGAAAGCTAGAGTACATTGCTGCATTTAGAGTTTTTCTCCTTGTGGTAACACTTTGGCCTGCACCCCAAATAATTAGATCTCTGGGTAGTCTCTTAACTGTATAACATCCATAGGTAGTCCATATTGAAAGTATTTAACTTCAAGGATAGCTAAATCACCTAGAGGAGGGGGGTGAATAGGTTTCTTAGCCTTTATGACTGTCTTTTGCTTTTATATATTTTAGGGTTTGTAGTGCTTTAGTTACATTTGCTTTCAGGACAATCACATAGACAACACAGTAATTTTATAGTGGTTCCCCAGATAATGGGTACGTCCACTTTACCTCCGACCTTTCTAACATCTTGTTAGACAAGGCACTTCTCTAATCTCGGCTCGTAAGTGCTTACAACACGATCTATCAGGACCACTCAGTCTCCTCCAAGACCTACAGCTCGGGCCCAAAGCCCTACAACTTAGTGATCCAAAGATCACCTACCTCAAGCCCAAAGGCCCTACAACTTAGGCTGGGAGGACAACCCTACCTCAGAGAGAATGACTCTCCTACAACTCAGGCATAAAGGCCCTACCTCAGATCTAAAGGATCCTACAATTTAGACACAAGTGCCCTACAACTCAAAGAGAATGACTCTTCTACCTCAGGATCAAAAGCTCTATCTCAGATCCAAACTGGATCCTACTCTCAGGCCAAAGCACTACCTCAGGCACTCATACTCTACACTCAGATTTGCAACCAGACCCTACCTTAGCCTTTATAAATCAGGCCAACAACTCATATCCAAAAGGATGCTATAAGATGAAAGTTGGTTGGTGAAATTTTACTACAGAGATATGATCTCTGAGTCTACGTTCCTAGACTGAGTGAACTCATACCAACTTTAACTCTAGGGAAATATTCCCTGAGCCTACTGCTTCCTGAACTAAGAAAATCTCAGCCCTATCTTCTTCTTCAAATCACCAAAAATTGATCTTCAAGATTTACTCTGCTTGGGCCGTGAAGTGTTGCAGCTAGGGTTGGCCCTTTGCTTGTTCTTCTTCCTCAGAGATTTCCTCTATACTTCTAGGTATAGGTGTGAATGCCACCAACTATTTTCTTAAGCTTCTAGTTACTGCAGCTAGGGTTAGACCTTGCTGCTTCCCGAGCTGAGATAAACTCAGCCCTAACTTCTTCTCAACAACAAGAATAAATCTCCAATGAACAGCTGCTTGTGCTGGAAGTACCTTGCTGAACTCTGCTTCTCACTGAACTAAACAAGAATCTCAGTCCTAACTTCTTCTCAGCTACAGAAGTTGATCTTCAGGATTAGGCTTGGTTGAGCTGAGAGGTCACAACCGCTTAGGATTGCTCTTTTTCTTCTTATTACCTTAATGAGAGAAAGCTCATTGAACTTGCTTGTCTGAATTTATCAGACCTGCACTACTGCAGCTAACCTTGACTGCAAAGAATTAAAGATCTGCTTCTTCTTCTTTATCAAATCCTTATCTGAACTTGTTGTAGCAGAAGAAATTAGCTACAACTAACTTGCTGGAACTTTAGAGCAGCTCGATGAACTTTTGTTTCTCAATATTGGCAACAATGGCGAGGAAGATGAAGTTTAGCCGCCTCTTTTTGAAATGAATAAAACCCTAAAATTTCAAGTTCTCCTCTTCCGATCTTATCCTTTTATCATCCGCCGATTAACATTACTTAGAGTATTGGGACCCACAATAGTTCACAGCTGCAACTTTGCTTTAACAGCCAAAAGTCTTACAGTAGGCCTGCGACACCGTTTGTCGCGTACTGTAGCCATCCCGCAACATTTTGAATTTTTATCACGTCAACACCAGTGGACTTAGAAAAATTCAAACACTTTAGTATAGTCATTAAGTGAGACACCATCACTTAATTCCAAAACACCTAGATAGATTTTCTATCACTAGGTGTTGAGTGAATAAGCTTGACTCAATGTCAAAACACTTAGACAGATTTTGTGTCACTAGGCGTTGAGTGAGTAAGCTTGACTCAACTCTAAAACACTTAGACAGTTTTTCTGTCACTAGGCATTGAGTGAGTAAGCTTGACTCAATGTCAAAACACTTTGAAAGTTTTTCTGTCACTAGGCGTTGAGTGCGTTGAGTGAGCCATCATCACTCAACGCCATCTAGACTTTTGTAGTCTTAACTGCTTAGGCGTCGAGTGAGCCTTCATCACTCGACGCATCTAGACTTAACTAGATTTCTTTACTGTGAAAGATAAAGCTTTGACTGACTAGTCTTTACTCGATGCTTCTTGTAATATGGCGTTGAGTGAACTGCCTTCACTCAATGCTTATGGACTTAGCCACTTTTGTGCCTTGCAAATAATCAGGCATTGACTGACTTGACTTTACTCAACCCTTCTTGTTGTATTGCGATGAGTGAACTCCCTTCACTCAATACTTGTGGATTTAGCCACATTCCTGCCTTGCCAATGCTGAAGGGCTTTGATTGTCCTCCCTTCTCTCAATTCTTTTTGGCATATGGCATTGAGTGAGCTTGATTCACTCAAGTCCTATGGACTTAACCACATTTCTTTGCATCTGGCATTGAGTGAGTTGTCCTCACTCAATGCCATTTGACTTAGATAGATTTTTTGTCTCTCCACCTGCCTACCTTGTGACTACCTATCACCATCACTTAGACAACCTGTCTAAACTTGTTCTAAGGAACATCCTGCACATGGTGAGCTTAACAAACATCAAATATAATTATGATCTTACTGTTTATAATGATGTCTCTTCAAATCAAATCTAGGGAACATTGAGGGCAGTATTACCAACACATATACATCACCTTCTACTTCTACTTCAATGGGCTGGATTACTTCCTCTACCTATATATAAACTGGTCCTTTTAGAATGTACACACCATCTTCCTTTTCTTGGTCTGGTGGTGAAGTGTCTTCTAGGCTCAGTTTTTTTATTCTTAAGAAGACCCACTGTGAATCATGGATGTTTCATCAAAAACTATATTTATTGATTCTTCGACAAATTAATTTTCAAGTTGTAAATCATATAGGCTTTGATGTGATGGTTATACCCAACAAAAATGCCTTCATAGCATTTTGCAATAAACTTAGTCAAATATGACCTGCAATTATTTTGCACATAATATTTGCTTCAAAAATTCTAAAATAGGCTAAATGAAAGCCTTTAATTCAAGGATAGCTAAATCACCTAGAGGGGAGGAAGGGTGAATAGGTTATTGGTCGCTTTTCTAGTTCTTTTATGTTTCTTCCTTAAGAACTTTGGCTTTTAGTTGTTTTATGCTTTCAAGATGTACACAACCTACATAAAGAATACAACACAGAAAAGCACACAGAAATTTATAGTAATTCCCCTAACTAGGGTACATCCACTTTCCCTCTCACCTATCCAACTATCTTGTTGGATGAGGCACTTCACAAAAACTTGCTCCAAAGAGCTTACACCTCAGATCCCTCAAGATCTCTAATTCTCCTCAAAGACTTACCTCTCAGCCACAAGGGCCTACAACTCAGTGGTCATTAGACCACATACCTCAGGTCATTAAGCCCTACACTCAGGCTGGGAGGAGAGCCCTACCTCAGATCCACTATAAATCCTACCTCAGAGCTCTGCAATGCTCCTACACACAGTGACCCTCAAGCCACCTACCTCAGCCTTATCTCTAGGTCCTATAACTAAGACTTTTCAGCCCTACAACTTCAGGCACAAGGCCCTACTCTCAAAGTGCTGCAATACTCCTACAGCTCAATACCCTTCCAGGTACCTACCTCAGTGCCCTTCCAGGCACCTACAGGTCTGTGACAAACTTGTCACCTACCTTAGGACAAAATTTCCTACAGCTCAGATCCACACTTGGATCCTACCTCAGAGATCAGCACTCTCCTACCTCAGGTAGTTAAGCCCTACAGCTCAGATCCACACTTGGACCCTATAGGATGAAAGTGGGTTGGTATGATGATTGGCCACAAGTGAGATTTCACTGTGCCAATCTACCTGGACTGAGATTAACACAGCCCAACCTTGGCTCCAGGAAATATATTTCATGAGTCTACTTATCTTGACAAAGTAAATACTTAGATCTAACTTCCTCTTCTCAGCCCCAGAGATTTTATCCAGCTAGAACTAGAGAAGTAACTACAGTTGATCTAGCTATAACCTAAGATGGGAGAATCCCAGCCCTACTCATTTCTTCACAGTAATAAGGATGAAGATCTTGCTTTGTGCTGGAAGTAACTATCAGATCAACTTCTCTGCACCTTTCTGAATTGAGACAACTGCTCAGCCCTATCTCCTTCTTTACAGCTCTCCAAGAGAATGTTCTTTAGGATTTGTTGGCTGGGTCTGTAAAGAACCTGCAGCAAGGGTCAGCCCAAGCTACCACCTTTTACTAAGAGAATTCCTCTGAGATAACTTTTTGGTGCAAATGAAGATCACACCAGCTATCCTACTATTGAAGATGTTGATACCAATAGCTAACTTTCTCTTCGTCTTGTATACTTGAGCTTACTGTTCTTCAGCTCTGCAATAATGGCGGTGAAGAAGAATTTCCTGATTGCTATCTCCGAAAATCTTTGTACCTCTATAAAAGCCTTTTCCTTTTAATGATTTTTACCCAACGGCTCTTGAGCAATGGGCCCCACATAATTAATGGCCAGCAGCAACCTTGCTATAATGCCAAATGTCATATAGCAGGTCTGCGACAACATTTGTCGCGTACTGTAGCCATCCCGCCACTAATTTGAAATATGTTGACTTGTTGACTTGCTGACGTTATCAGATGAGGACTTAGCCAAAAATCCAGCAACATTAGTATAGGTGTTGAGTGAGGAAGCATCACTCAACGCCAAAACACTTGGACAGATTGGCTGTCTCTTGGCGTTGAGTGAGTAACCTTCACTCAACGCCAAACTACATAGAATATAAATCTGTTTCTAGGCGTTGAGTGATTCAGCTTCACTAGACGCCAAACTTACTTTATCAGCTTTCTGTTGCTTGGCGTTGAGTGAGTGAGCATCACTCAATGCCAAAACACTTAGACAAATTCTGTTTCCACTAGGCGTTGACAACGTTGAGTGAGCAATCTCCACTCAATGCTTTTTGCCTCAACCATATTTCTGCCTCTACAGCATCTTAGGCGTTTAGAGCATTAAGTGAGTAACCTTCACTCAACGCTCTCTACCTTAGACATTTTCCTGCTTAATTGTCTCAGCGCTTTCTTATTCTCTGCTGATATAAACACTTGTCTCAGCGGTTATGCTGAGACTAACACTTGTCTCAACGGTTATACTGAGTCTAACACTTGTCTTAGAAATTTTTTCCTTAGACAAAATCTTCCTGCTTCTCTGGCATTGAGAGCGTTGAGTGTGTCTTCATCACTCAATGCTTTTTGCCTTAGCCAAAATTCTAAACTTAGTTTGACGAATGCTGAACTGAGTTCGATGGAATAACTCTGAGAGTAGCTCAACAAATAGTGAGCTCAGCTCGATGAACTCTGAACTCAGTTCGACGAATTGTGAACTGAGCTCGATGAACTCGGAATCTCAAGCTATGAATTTAGCTCGACGAATGGTGAGCTCAGCTCGACTAATTCTTTCTTACCTCTAGTGTTGAGTGAGCTTACCTCACTCAACGCTTATGGACTTAGTCAAAATCCTACCTTTCCAGCATCTTCTGTTGGTGTCTACCTTTCTGCCTTATAACTACCTGTCTTATCACTTGGACAATCTGTCTAGACTTGTTCCATGGAATATCCTGTGCAGGATGAGCTTAATCAACATCAAATACAACTATGATCTTAGTGTTGATGGAGATGCCTCTTCAAATCCAATCTAAGGAACATTGTGGGCAATGGGCCCAACAATCTCCCCCTATTTGAAGAAGGCAAAACACCCAGCAATACTAAGAGGCATTACCATAATAGGCAGAATACTTTCATGCAGCTGTAGATTATAATCTGCTATACCTGCTAGCTTATGCTATATTAATTCAATGTGCTCCATTTAATTGTATTGACACAATAAGTTAGGTCAATGCATCCTCATTCTACTTGAGCAATTACTATAGTAATATGTTCTCTCCTTTATACCACTTAATATTTAACTAGAGCACCACTAGAAGCACTTACCTCAAAATATGCACTGACAAAGTTATGGCTTAACATGTAGTCAGTCATTGCCTTTCACACACTACTTGAATCTTTTCAAGTAATATGCACTGCCTCAACATGACCTAGTCATGCCAAATATTGATTCTATATCTCCCTCTTATGTATTGCCACACATATCTCACCCTTTTTGTCTTCTTCAATAAGCATATCTATTGAGGAAGTAGAAAATATCATGGGAGAGATTATCTCTTGATTCTAGTCAAAGTCCTATCTTGATACTACTAAGGAAATCATCCTAGTGATCAATCTGCTTGATTAGGATTCATACCTTCTGTGTTGATACATTGATACAACACAACACTGCAGCATTTGAGCTAGCTGCTAACATAGTTCCACTTGTGCTGGCTATTCCTCTTCTCTAGCAGCAGGACTGTCTTCTCAGTAGTAGCAGTCCTTCTCAAACTCAGAGAAGATTATGACTATGTCATACATACTCTCCCCCTTGGTCTATGCATTGTCCTTAAGACAAACTGATCAGCAAATGAGAAAGCTGATCTACTACAGCAGCTGCCTGCTCCACCTCAACTAAGGCATCCTTTGTTAGATTCTTTGTAGACATTCTAGTCTATGCCAGTCTAGATACCACTCGATGATCTTTATAGTCTTGATGTCACATCAAGTACTCATCTACATGTAAGAGAAGTAAATCCTGCAACACAAACTAGAGTTTGGAGCTACTTAAGCTATCCTAAGTTCTACATACCCAACTCAACCAAGAGGGTGTTGAACTTGACTTCATCTAGCGGCATGATAAACATGACAGCCACTTATCAGTCAGGACAAACTCAGGATTGAATTCTTCCTTATGCTCCCAACTTGTTGATACTTAATCTACATATGCATAGTCCTGCTATGATAGTTAGGATTCCTAGCAACTTAGATTACACTAGTAGAATATCAATATAAAAGAAATTCTACTTATCTGGAGGTTACTGTTCTGATGCCATGAAATTTCTGTTTGACAATTTTGAGTTAGAGGAATTATTTAGATTTCATCGAGCTCCATCCATGTTGATGCTTAGCAACTCTCTTGCACCTTGCACAGTCTCTTTTTGTTGAGCAAGATCTTCTACCCCTCTTTAACAACAGACTTGTTGTTGGAACACCCTATTACTGATTTGGGTAAGGATCACTATGTCCTTAGGAATATGTCTTGACCTCATTATATAGTTTTAAAGGTTAACTAGAATAGGTGTAAGGCTTAGAACTTAGGTTTAAAAGCTGCCCCCAAGACCTTCTAGTTCAGATTACAAGTGCAGAAGACTAAGGCAATTATCGTCGAGCTCAGATCGACGAGGCGTCGAACTCAGTTCGACTATCTCTGAGCTCAGTTCAATGAGTCGTCGAACTCGGTTCGACGATCTCCGAGCTCAGATCGACGTTTCTGTCTCTAACCAAATCCAGATCTCTGAGCTCGGGTCGACGATAGTTGAGCTCAGGTCGACGATAGTCGAGCTCAAATCGACGACTTTTCTTGAGAGATCGACGATTTCAGAATTCAAATTCAGTCAGTTATGGAATTCAATCTGATTCATATCAGACATTTATTTCAAAGGATTTTGTAGCCGTTTCAATCAATCTGGAGCAAGTTTTAAGGAATACTAAATGGAATGTCTCTTAGGACTTTCCTCCAGAGACAAATATCATTTAAGGAAGTCATTTATGACTGGCTAACGACTATCTAGAAGACTGAATTTCAATATATCATTTCAGAGTAATTGAGATAGCATGATGATTATTATTCTAAGGAATAGATTTTGAGACACAAGTACTACATGATTACAAGTTAGAATTCTTAAAGAACACAAGGAATACAATAATGAAGGAGATCACCACACAGAAAAGAATTCCCCTATTCTTTCAAGATCTCTTCTGATTCAAGTGTTCAAGGCTTCATCAATCAAGGACTCAAGACACATCACATTTCAGCCTTTGTTGAAATCATTCTTTGCTGGAGATCTCAAACATACTGAAGGCCTATCACCCTGTGCAAAGCTTCTCTTCCTGAACAACTACAAATCTCAGGGGGAGCTTTGACAACAACAATCCACTAGTCTTCTCTTTGACTGTTGACAGAGAAGAACATCAACTCTTTCTTTTTCTTTTATTCTGCTGTAAAAGGGTTACTCAAAACTCCCTTCAAAAGTTTTCTGGTTGGTTTCTGAGACCTTGTCAAAACTTAGTGGTGGCAAGACACCTGATCATAAAATCTTATTTGGTTTTTGAGCACCTTATCAAAAGCTCATTGGTGCCCAGGACACCTGATCAACTATTCCTGCAGTGGATTCCTACCTAGGGTAGTAGAAGAGTGGATGTTCCCAGGTTGATTGGGGAACCACTATAGATCTTTGTGTCTTCTGGTTGCTCTGTTTGATTTGCTGTGTGCTGTGATTTGTTTCTTGCTTACTTAGTTTTTTACTTACTGCAAGCACAATACACATATATATATATATATATATCAAGTCTTCCACTGCTGAATAATTTTAAATTTGGAAAATTATTTTAATATACTCTATTCACCCCCCCCCCCTCTAGAGTAAAGGTAGATCTTACCCTCACTTTCAATTGGTATCAAAGGCAGGTTGGTTATTCGACAACTAAATCCTTATCAGATTGGTTTTTCCTACAGGCTAACACCTGAACCAAAAGATCTCTGATAAGATCAATCTTTAAAAGAGGGTTATTACTTTCATTATATTTATTTTCCTATAAAACCATGGCACAAAATAAAGATTATGCTAGCACCAGACCTCCAGTGTGAAATCTTTCTAAGTTTGCACTTTGGAAGGCAAGGATTAAATTATACATGAATTCTATTGATGAGGACATCTTTAATTCTGTTTTGACAGTGTGTCCAAGACCTCCAGCAACTACAAGTACAAGTGTTGTTCCACACCCCTCAGGAATAGATGCAGAAATCAAAAAGTGGAAAGTTATTGATGCCAAGGCAATGAACATATTGGCTCAGACTATGTCTGATAACATATTTCAAAAAGTGGTTGAATGCAACTCAGCAAAAGAAATTTTGGACAAGCTATCTGAGCTTGTGTCAGGATCAGCTGATGAAAGAAAGGATAGAAGATCCCATCTCATAACCCAGTATGAGAATTTCAAGAAGGGAGAAACTTAGTCAGTTGCTGACATGTACAACAGACTCAGTCTAATTGTCAGTGAACTGAAGACCTTGGACAAGGAGATCTCATTGACTGAACTCAATGATAAGATCCTAATGTGCTTCCCCAACACTTGGGATTCAAGGATCTTGCCAATCAAGGATGCCAGAAGCCTAAATGAGATCACCACTTAAGCTCTATTGGGAAAGCTCAAGTCTTATGAGCTGCTTGTCAAGAATAGAGAAGAAGAGCAAAAGATAGCTTCTCTAGCAACAAGGAAGGAGAAGACAATTGCTTTCAAAGCTACAGAAGAACAGCCTGAAGACAAAGTCACAGGCAATGAAGAGCTATTGAATCTACTGGCCAAAAGATTTTACAAGATGGCCAGGAAAGATTTCAGGAAAAGGTCATCCAGAGGCCATGAAAAGCCAAGGTATGATAAGTCCAGTAACAAAGAAATTATTTGTTTTGGATGCAGGAAACCAAGCCACGGTGTGCCTGACTATCCAGAAAACCAAAATAAGGACAAGAAAGATAAGAAAGATAGGAGAAGAGACAAAGACTTCAGAAGAAACAACAATGACAAATCCTCCTCCAGCAAGAACAAACACACCAGGAAAGGACTTGTAGCTGAAACCTGGAGAGTGAGACTGAAGAGGAATCAGAGGCTTCATCAAGCTCAAGTGATGATGAAGATGATGCTCAAGAGAAGGAGTTCTGCATGATGGCTATCAATGCCTCTCAACATAATTCTGATGCAGAACAAGAGTAAGAATCTGAATCTGAACATGAAGCTGAAGAAGATCAGGTAATAGATTCTTTTGATTTCAATTAAGAGGACTTTAAATTTGAATTTAAGGCACTATGTTTTGACCTACTCAAGTCTGAGAAGGATATTATCTCTCTCAGAAATCAACTATCTGAACATAGCACTTTAAAATCAGATAACCTCAAACTTTCTGAGGAGTTAGAATATTGTAGGGAGGAGATAGCCTCACTGAAAAGTGAACTATCTCAGGCAAAGAAGTTTGAAGAATCCCTTAATAGGAGAAGCATCAGACTGATGGACATCACAAGCACAGAGAACTCAAGACCTAACAGTACACTGGGCTTGGGTGCTTCATCCAGCCAACCTATAGTATTAACAACCCCAATTAAATTTATCTCAGATAAAGGAAAGTGTGTTGTAGAGGTAGCTAGGAAGAATTCTGATTTTCCTAAGAAAAATAAGGTTCAACGAAAAACATCGAACATAGCTCGACGATCGTCGAATGGAGCTCAGCGATGTCAAGCTGAATCGTCGAACTAAGGTCGACGATCGCTGAACTCTGAACTCTGGTAAAGTCGATCTTCGAATGGAGCTCGACAATCTGACCTAAGATCGTCAAACTCAGCTCAGAGATCGTCGAACAGAGATCAGAGCTTTGAACAAATTTTTAAGGGTAAATCAAAATTCATTCCTAGAGGTCCTACATCCCAAAGCTTTAACCCTTATGCTGAATGGATAATACCTCCTAGGAAATATCATCCTGAAGGTTATAAGAGTCAGCCAGGGATGTCTTTTATTTCAGAATTTAAAGGTTATCAACCTAGACCCAACATAAACTGGGTCAAAAACAAGTACAGTATTATGTATGCAGGTGAAGACCTATCCAACAATAAACAAGCAATGGTATATGGATAGTGGGTGCTCAAAGCACATGACAGGAAGCAAGGATAATCAAACATCCTTCAAAGCCAAGCTTGGACCCAAAGTCATATTTGGAGATTCAAACTTTGGACAGACTAAGGGATATGGTGCAGTCCAAATAGGGTCAGTCACATTCAAGAAGGTTGCCTATGTGGAAGGACTGAAGCACAATTTAATCAGCATCAGTCAATTATGTGATGAAGGCTACCAAGTGACATTCAACAAATCCTCATGCAAAATCAAATCAGAGGACAACACAACTGTGTTGACAGAAAAAAGGAAAGGTAACATCTATCTTGTAGATTTTCATTCAACTAAGGTAGATATCTGCTTGTTCAACTCTATTAGTAAACCAAATGAACTATGGCATATAATATTAGGACATATAAACCTTAGAACCATTGCTAGTCTATCCAATGACAACCTTGTTTGAGGACTACCTTCTGGCCCCTACAAGAAGGAAGGACTTTGCAGGACTTGTTAGTTAGGCAAGCAAACTAAAAATAGCTTCAAGTCACTTAATAAGAGTGATTCACCTAGGATTTTGTATTTGTTACACATGGATCTTTTTGGACCCATTACAGTGCAAAGCCTAGGAGGGAAATTTTATACTTTAGTAGTTGTAGATGACTTCTCTAGATTCACATGGGTGTTCTTTCTGAGGAAGAAGTCTGATAACTTTAAGTGTTTGACAGAGTTTCTCAAATGCATACAGATTGAGTTCAATACTCACATTTCCATGATAAGAAGTGATCATGGGACAGAGTTTGATTCTCTTCTTATGCAAGAGTTCTGTCAGAGTGAAGGGATCAGGCACACTTTTTCAGCTCCT
The DNA here is from genome assembly GCA_039513925.1 of Platanthera zijinensis. Lineage (NCBI taxonomy): Eukaryota > Viridiplantae > Streptophyta > Magnoliopsida > Asparagales > Orchidaceae > Platanthera > Platanthera zijinensis. The sequence goes on from CM077090.1 coordinate 121,701,530, forward strand.
AGAACTCCTCAACAAAATGGGGTAGCTGAAAGAAAAAATAGAACCCTTATTGAATCTGCTACTACATTATTGACAGATGCTCACCTTCCTCTATCCTTTTGGGCAGAGGCAGTGAGCACCTCAAACTATGTGTTAAATAGAAGTTTGATACATAAGATGAAGGGCAAGACTCTCTATGAATTACTCAAAGGGAAGAAACCTAAAGTAGATTATTTCAAAATTTTTGGTTGCATTTGTTATATACACAATAATGACAAGAAGTACATAGCAAAATTTCAAGCCAAAGCTGATTAAGGAGTGTTTTTGGGATACTCCATGATCAGTAAAGCTTATAGGGTGTATAACAAAACTTCTCTTAAAATTGAAGAATCTGTACATGTATCTTTTGATGAAACTAACATGTCTTACAAGGAGAAGAATACTTCTACGATAGAACCTTTGCAGGTACATTCTCTTTAAGAAAATTATGACAGGTTACACATTATAGAAAAGGATACAACAAATTAACCTATCCAAAAAAGAGGTGAAAGTAGTAAAGATGAAGAGGACACTCAACATCTTGGTGAGAACCACATTAAAGAGACAGTTGTTGTTCCACAAGAGGAAACAACAACACAGGTTGGTGAACAATCAACACCCCCTGTTGATTTAGTAACTTCAAGAGATCATCCAATCTCCCAAGTGATTGGAGACATCTCAACTGGTGTGCAAACCAGAAATCAGGTCAACAAAAATCTGATGCATACCTGCTTTCTATCTCAAATTGAGCCTCAATCCATACAAGATGCAGAACAAGATCCACATTGGATCATTGCAATGCAAGAGGAGTTACATCAATTTAAAAGGAACAATGTTTGGGAGCTAGTGCCAAGGCCAAAGGATCACTCCATTGTTGGAACAAAATGGGTGTTCAGAAATAAGTTGGATGATCAAGGAATTATTATTAGGAACAAGGCAAGGCTAGTTGCACAAGGATACTCACAAGAAGAAGGAATAGATTATGACCAGACCTTTGCACCAGTTGCAAGGTTAGAGGCCATAAGAATATTCCTAGCTTATGCAGCTCACAAGGGATTCAAGGTCTATCAAATGGATGTGAAGAGTGCATTTCTCAATGGAGATATCAAAGAAGAAGTCTATGTTAGACAACCCCCAGGTTTTATCTCTCAAATTCATCCTGATTATGTTTTTAAATTGCATAAAGCATTATATGGTCTCAAGAAAGCTCCTAGAGCATGGTATGAGACCTTAGCATGCTTTCTTTTGAAAAATGATTTTATAAGGGGTAAAGTAGACCAAACTCTTTTTATTAGAACCCATAAGTCCAATACCCTACTAGTACAAATTTATGTAGATGACGTTATCTTTGGATCTACTGTGTTGGTACCCTAGTTTGGATTTGTGTTAAATCTTCTCAATTAGTTTCTTGACCCAAGATTTATCTATGGTCAAAGGTTATTTGTTAGGTTAGATTCCCTACGTTGTAGAGTTGTAACTTATCCAGTGGAAATCTGGCTAAGTTGTTTTTGGTTCGACTATAGTTGAACGCCGCTCGACTTTCGTCTATCAACCGATCGACTATCGTCTATCAGTTGGTCGACTATCGTCAGTCAGCAGATCGTCTATCTCTAAGTTAGTTCAACTATCTATTAGCTTGACTATCAGTTGTGATAGTTCGACTATCTGTCTTGATAGTTCAACTATCTTATAGCTCGACTATCTGTTTGATAGTTCGACTATCTTTCTGATAGTTCAACTACATGCTTTGATAGTTCGACTATCTGTTTCGTTCGACTATCTGTTCTTATAGTTCGACGATCTTTATAGTTCGGTCGACGATCTCCGTGAGTCGTTCGACGATCTTTTGTCTGCTTTTAGTAATTTTGTATTCCTTCTGTTCTGTGATCTATTTCTTATTTATCTAGCATATTTTATTAAAGATTATTTTATTGATTTTATGCTTATTTCAAGGCAATCTTTTCCCCATTCTTTATGCATAAGTCAAGCTCTACTCTGACAAAGTCTTTTGTCTTATTAGTTGACAAATTTATATGTTTTATCTACCATGCTGTCCTTTTATAGCCGTTAGACTCAAAAGTCTTCTCTGGCCGTAAAGAGTTTGTTCTGATGTGACTTTCTCTAGTATTCTTTTATCAGATTGGATATGCAGCGTTTTAGAAAGCTTTATCCCTTTATAGGATGTCTTTCTACAGGATATATTTTGTATTGTGCTATTTGTAGCCCAGATTGCAGATCTCAGAAAAAGGCAAAGAATTAAAGCCGTTACAAAGGCTAATATATAAAGAGCTCTTTTGAAAGAAGTTTTGGAGAGATTTAGAGAGATAGAGAGAGATATACACACAGACACCCATACTAGTTCATATACAGATTCAAAACAACTAGAAGATACAGCTCTCAGATACTTTCACACTCAACTGAGAAGATTAACTCTCTTCAGCTCTCTTCTTCAATCTTGAGTTAATCCTGCTTCTAGGAACTTTCACACTCAGTGCCTCAAAAAGAAGAAGAAGAAGAAGAAAGAAAAGCTGATTGAAGAAGAATAACCCTTTCTCATTAAGAGTCTTCTTCAAGCTGCTCCTTCAAGAACTTCTAGACAACAGATCATATCTGTCTAGAGTTCAGAAGAGTTCCTGCACCCTGAAGCAAGGCTTCTTCCTGGATATTCACTAAGCCAGGGGGAGCCTTGACTCTTTAAGAGCTTTCTAGCTCTATGCAATCCACTAGCTTCTTTAATCTTGTTTTACAATAAAGAAGAAATTCTAACTCTCTCACCCTCCTATACAAAGGGTTATTACTCCCTTCAAAAGTGAACCTTGGTGGCAGGGCACCTTAGCAAAAACATGTGTTGGATTTTGAGCTCCTGATCAAAAGCTCAAAGTGTCTACTTGATCTACCTGAATAAGATCGGTTGGTGGCAGGGCACCTGAACAAAAACCTGTAGTGGATTCATACCAGGGTGGTAGAAGAGTGGATGTACCTATTTTAGAGGTAACCACTATAAACCTCTTGTGTTGTCTGTGTTGCTCATTTTAATTACTGCACTGTGGCTGTGAGTAGAACTAACTAGGACTGCTAGTTGTTGTGATAGGACTAAAGCTGAAACTATAATTACAGTTAGCTTTCTCTTGTGCACCACACTTTGTGTTAGGCTCTAGGGTTTCAAATATCTATAAACTCATTCCGCAAACTAACTCTAAGGGAGTTGAGTAGAAGCTCAAATTTTTGAATACTCTATTCACCCTCCCTCTAGAGTTGTATTTATCCTCACTTTCAATTGGTATCAGAGGGAGGTTGACTGACTGTACAGGCTAACATCTGAGTCACAAGATCTAGATAGATACCAAGTTTATAGATATTCACTTCATGGCCCAGTACAAGGATTATTCTAGCACCAGACCTCTAGTATGCAACTTAGCTAAGTTCAGCATCTAGAAGGCAAGAATCAAGCTATATATGAATTCTATTGATGAAGATATCTTTTCTTCTATTTTGACAGGGCCACCAACACCAACTGCTGCAGCCACTACTAAAACATCTACAAATCTCAGTGCAGTGCCACCTCCAGACTACAATGATGCATACAAGAAAGCAAAAATAGCTGATGCAAAAGCTATGAATATTCTGGCTCAGACCATGTCTGATGAAACCTTTCAGAAAGTGGCTGATTGCACTTCTGCAAAAGCCATTTAGGACTCACTGAACAAGATTGTAGCTGGTTCAACTGATGAGAGGAAGGACAGAAGGTACAACCTTATATCTCAATATGAAAACTTCAAGAAGACTGAAGCTGAATCAGTTGAAGCTATGTACACCAGGCTCAATGAGCTAAGAACCATTGATAAGGAGATATCATTGACAGAGGTCAATGAAAAGATATTGATGTGCTTCCCCAGCACATGGGATCTCAGGATCTGGACCATCAAGGAGGCCAAAAGTACTACTGAGATCTCAACTGAAGCCCTCCTTGGCAAGCTAAAATCTTTTGAGCAAGTTTTAAAGTCCAGGGAAGCTGAAGCTGAAGCTAAGACTCCCACTCCAACAAGGAAAGAGCAAACTCTTGCTCTCAAAGCTGTTGATGCTTCTGAAGGAAGCCAATCCAATGAGGAGCTGATGACACTCTTTGCCAAAAGGTTTCTCAAGATGGGCAGAAAGGACTTCAGAAAGAAGTCTTCAAGGTATGAAGACAAGCCAAGGTATGACAGATCACCTGTTAAAGAAATTATCTGTTATGGCTGCAAGAAACCTGGACACATTCTACCAGAGTGTCCAGAGGAAAAGAACAAAGAAAAGAGAAAAGAAAAGGAACATCAGAAGAAGCACTCCAAGTCCTCCTCCTACAAAAATAAGAAGAAGGAGAAAGGATTTGTTGCTGAAACCTGGAGTGATTCAGATGAGGAATCTTCCTCCTCAAGCTCCAGTGAAGATGAGGAAGAGAAGAAGGCAAAGGAAATTTGCCTAATGGCAATTGATGCTTGCAGCAATCATTCAGCTGCAGAGAGTTCCGATGAAGAAGAAATGTCTACTGAAGATCGGGTATTGTCTTCTTATGATTTTACTTCTGCTGAATTTAGATCTGAATTTAAATCTCTTTGTTTAGATTTAATTAGCTCAAAAAAAGAAATTAAGGAGCTTAGAAATAGGATAGCAGAATCAGAAACCATCTCTAATGAAAATGCTAGGCTAGAAGCTGAACTCACTAAATGTAGTGAAGAAATAAAATTTCTTGAAATTGAACTAGAAAAATCTAAAAGATTAGAAGAATCTTTAAATGGTAGAAGTCTTAAGCTACTAGAAATTACTAGCATGTCAAACACTAGGACAGGTAATAATAAACTAGGCTTAGGAGCTTCACCAAGTGAACCCCCCTTGGTTCTTAAAAACCATCTTTCAACTCCAGTAAACTTTATTTCAGCTGAAGGAATAAAGAATACTGAGCAAGTAAATCGAGTCAACAAAGCTTTAAATAAGGCTAAGAGAGAAAAGAGAGAAAACAACAATTTAAAGAACTACAAAAGTCGTCGAACTATGCTCGACGATCGAAGGCTCAATGGTCGAACGATGCTCGACGATCTGAGCATCTATCGTCGAACGATGATCGACGATCTCAATATGATTTTCAAAATAACAACCTGAACCTTAGAAATCCTAAGATAAATAGAAACACTAGGTTCATTGACCCATCAACTGCATGGAGTATTCCACCTAGGAGATCCTATCCTTTAAGATATAAACCTCAGCCAGCTTATTCTTTCATTTCAAGTTTTCATTATGTGAAGAATAATAGACCCAAAGTTGTCTGGGTCCACAATGTCTAACTGTTTAATTTGCAGGTGAACACCTATCCAATTACTAAAGATAAATGGTATTTGGATAATGGCTGTTCCAAACATATGACAGGAAACAAAGAAAATCTGTCAAGATAAAAGGCCAAGCTTGGACTAAAGGTGATCTTTGGGGATTCCAGCTGTGGTCAAACAGAAGGATATGGTAGGTTTACCATTGGAGCAGTAACATTCAAAAGGGTTTCATATGTAACTGGACTGAAGCACAACCTAATCTCAGTAAGCCAGTTATGTGATGCAGGTTATCAGGTATCATTCACTGACACTCTTTGTAATATTACTTTAAATTGTAATGTAGTGTTAGTAGGCATTAGACAGGGTAATATTTATTTAGTAGATTTTAATTCAACTCAATCTGAAATCTGCCTGTTTAATGAAGTAACAAATAATAACACCTTATGGCATAGGAGGATTAGCCATGTTAACCTCAAGAACATATCTAGGTTATCTAAATACAACCTTGTTAGAGGTTTACCTTCTTACCCCTACAAGAAGGAAAGCCTATGCAAGGCTTGTCAATTAGGCAAGCAAACCAAAAATTCCTTTAAATCTATAAATAAAAGTGATTCACCTAGAATCCTGTATTTATTATATTTTGACCTTTTTGACCCAATAAATGTACAGAGTGTAGGAGGGATGTTTTACACTTTAGTGATTGTAGATGACTTCTCTAGGTTCACTTGGGTGTTCTTTTTGAGAACTAAGGCTGATAACTTCAAAGTTCTTACAGACTTTCTGCTATGTGTGCAGATTGAGTATTCTACTCATGTGTCCTTGATTAGAAGTGATCATGGTACTGAGTTTGAGTCTCTTCTCATGCAAGAATTCTGTGAGAAAGAAGGTATCAAATATAGCTTCTCTGCTCCTAGAACTCCCCAACAAAATGGGGTAATGGAAAGGAAGAATAGAACCCTAATTGAAGTTGTAGGAACATTGTTGGCAGATGCTAACATGCCTCTCTCTTTTTGGGAAGAAGCTGTTAGCACAGCTAATTATGTTTTGAACAGATGTCTTATACACAAGCTTAAGAGTAAAACTCCTTATGAGTTGCTTAAAAAAAAGAAACCTAAAATTAATTATTTTAGAGTCTTTGGTTGTGTAGTGTATATTCACAATAACAACAAAGAATACCTTAGAAAGTTTGAAGCAAAAGCTTCAATGGGAATATTACTTGGATATTCCCAAGTAAGCAAAGCTTATAGGGTGTTTAACAAATCAACTCTAAAAATAGAGGAGTCTGTGCATGTTTCCTTTGATGAGTCAAAGATGTTTTGCAAGGAGAAGGAAACTTCTCCTTCCTCAAGCTCATTGCAGGTACCTGAGTCATGCAAAGATGTCACTCAAGAGATTCTCCCTCTTTCAACTCTTCATATCACTGATTCAGACAGTGATGGAGACACTGTGGAAGCAGTTGTTGTACCACCAATAGTTGATCCTATTCCTCAAGAGGAATTAATCCAAACTGTTGTTGAATATCACATCCCACCTGCTGATATTGTCACACTTAGAGATCATCCTACATCTCAAGTGATTGGTGACATATCAGCTAGTGTGCAAACAAGAAATCAATTAAGACAGGATGTGATGCATGCTTGTTTCCTTTCAAGGATTGAGCCCCTCACCATAAAAGATGCTGAGCTAGATCCCCACTAGATCATTGCTATGCAAGAGGAGCTTAATCAATTTGAAAGATGTAAAGTATGGACTTTGGTTCCAAGACCTAAAGGCCAACTGATCATAGGCACCAAGTGGGTGTTTAGAAACAAGTTGGATGCCCAAGGAATTATTGTAAAGAACAAAGCTAGGCTTGTAGCTCAGGACTACAGACAGGAGGAAGGTATAGACTATGACCAAACCTTTGCCCCTGTTGCAAGGCTAAAGGCAATAAGGATCTTCCTAGCCTATGCAGCCTATATGAAGTTTAAGGTTTTTCAGATGGATGTCAAGAGTGCATTCCTAAATGGTGAGCTAAAGGAAGAGGTGTTTGTTGAACAACCTCTTGGGTTTGTTTCTTCAACTAAACCCTCATTTGTTTACAAGTTGCAAAAAGCTCTTTATGGACTTAAGCAAGCACCCAGAGCCTGGTATGAGACTCTAGCTAGTTTCCTGTTAGAGCACAACTTTGTTAGGAGAGTAGTTGATAGAACCCTGTTTGTCAAGCATCACAAGGACACACTCCTGTTAGTTCAAGTCTATGTGGATGATATTATTTTTTGTTCCACTGATCCCAAACTATGCAAAAGGTTCTCTGACCTGATGCACTCTAAGTTTGAGATTAGTAGTATGGGTGAGCTGTCTTACTTTCTTGGTCACCAAGTAAAGCAAGATGATGATGGCATCTTCATCTCCCAATCCAAATATGCCAAGGAATTGGTAAAGAAGTTTGGGATGGCTGATGCTTCAGCAATGCATACACCTATGGCTACAAATGTAGTTATAGATTCTGATGATCAGGGTAAGCTAGTTGATCAGAAAAACTATAGGGCCTTTGTTGGTTCCCTATTGTATTTAACTGCAAGTAGACCAGATATAATGTTTGCCACATACCTATGTGCTAGATTGCAGGTCAACCCCAAGGAATCTCATTTGATTCTTCTCAAGAGAATTTTGAGATACCTGAAGGGATGTCCAAATTTAGGACTGTGGTACCCAGCTGAATCCGAATTTGAGTTAATTGGATACTCTAATTCTAACTATGCTGGTTGTAGAGTTGACAGGAAAAGTACCTCAGGGACATGTCAGTTTCTGGGAGAGAGATTAGTCTCTTGGTTCTGTAAGAAACAGGCTTCTGTCTCAACTTCAACTGCAGAGGCTAAATATATAGCAGTTGCTAGTTGTTTTTCACAGATCCTTTGGATTCAAAACAAACTTTTGGATTATGGGTACACACACAAGAACACAAAAATAATGTGTGATAGTACCAGCGCTATTTCCATAGCACAAAATCCTATGCACCACTTTAGGACCAAGCACATTGAGATCAGGCACCATTTTCTAAGAGATTGTGTGGAAAAGAACAAGATCAACCTTGAGTTCATATCCACTGACCTTCAGAGAGGTGATTTTTTCACCAAGCCCTTAGATGAACAGAAGCATCTATTCTTTTTGCATCAACTAGGAATGATAAATGGAAAAGACTAAGTGTGACTTCTGTCTTGTTGAAATCTGTTTGAAGATCCTCGAACGACGTTCAACGATAGTCGAACAGGTTGAGCCTATCGTCGACCTATGGTTGACGCCGGCTCATTTGCTTGTGAAGACAGAAATAGTCGAACGATTGCTCGACTACTCTGCTTTAGGAAACGATCGTCGAACGACCGTTCGACTATCGCTTCTACTATCTGTTAAAGCAGGTCGACGATTGTCGTTTTAATATAAAACCGATGGTCGACCTAGGTTAATAGATCATGCTTTTTATAGTCGATAGAGCTCGTCTTTTCGTATTCCTCATTCCTGCTTGTAAGGTTTGACTTGGGCTCTGCCCCGCGCTCTCTACTCTTCATTTCTCTCGTCTTCTCCGACCAAATCGATGGTGATTGCTCCAGCTCTTCTGACGGTAATAAAGTTTGACGCCGGGTTCAGCGTGGACTTTGATTCGTTCAGCGCCTGCGATGCTGAGATTCTAGAGATACTCCAGCTGTGCAAGGATCAAGGACTAGAGAAGCTGATGTCCACAAGGATTAAGATTAATATTCCAGAGATTAAAGAATGGGTCTACACTTCGTCGTCCAGTGACAAATCCATGACCGGGACAATCAGCGGCGAGGAGGTAATTCTTACTCCTACTGTTCTAACTGATACTTTCGGATTAATAAATGGACAAGAAGAGTATGATCAAGATACTCAAGAGTATGGAAGGAGGCTCGTCGAGCTAGGTCATGCTGAAGGCATTCCTTCAAAGTTACTGAAAGTAAATTTTCCGATGAGGATTAAGTTCTTAGCAGAACTGGTTGGAAAAGTGTTGTTGGTTAAGCACTCTGCTCATGACAACATTACCAGGCAGCAGTTTGCCTTGATGTGTGCCAGTGTCAACAAGAAAGTAATCAATTGGGCAGGAATAGTTTTTGATTTGATCAGGAAGAAGAACTCTAAGAAAGAGGTAACCCTTGGAAAGGTAATTGGAATATTTCTAAGAGAGAAGTATCCCCAACTGTTGGGAACAGTTTCAACTTCTATAAATGCAAGCAAGAAGATGGATCCCACTTTGTTCATAAAGTGGAGAAGGAACATCCAGAAGCCCTCACTAGCTAGGGTTGCTCCTATTATATCTGAGAGCACAAGGACTGTACCAGTCACTCCCCACCTACCTGAAGAAGGCTCTTCCATTCCCCCCATTCTACCTTCTACTGCATTGCAATCCACATCTACTGCATTACCATCCACTTCTACTGAAGTTCCATCTACATCCACTGCCTCTCTTCCACTAGATTCTTCAACTATTCTCCATGCATCACCTCCAGCATCTCCACCCCCTTCACATCTTGCTGGGATTTCATATCCTAGTTTTGATCTGTTGGCTTTTGAGACTCTACCAAATCCACCTCAGTCACCAATTTCACATCAAGATCATATTGATCTTCATACATCTACATCTCCATCACCAGCTCATGCATATGCATCTCATCAGGAGAACATCATCCCTGATGATCTTCCATCTGTTGTGATTCCCCCTTCCACATCTTTTGAAATCACACCAACATTCATAGCCGACATCTTGGAGCTAATTACTCCTTCAGTCAAATCCATGATTGAAGCAGCAATTTCCCCACTTATCCCTTCCATTTCTTCCCTTACATCCTCTATCAATGCCCTCTCCAACTCTGCTGAGCCCTCTTCACTTAGGGGCCTGAGTTCAGTACCCACTGAAATCAGGTAGGGGGAGATGTTCCAGGAAGATGTCTTAGGACTTCCCCTAGTCACTCCTCCAGTAGATGTTCAAGTAGCTCAAGTCTCAGGACAGAGGCCAGTTGATGTTATCATGGAAGCAGAATTTGCTTGTAAAGTTTGTCTTGAAGAATCCTTCACTACCATTGTTGCCCTATACCTGGAAGGAGTCATTACCTCCTATCTAGATGACTTATGGGAGTTAGGAAATCCTGAAGGTAATTCTTTATCTCAATTTACTGACCTGTTAACTGACATGTTAACCTGTGAGTATCTTGAAGGAATGTTTCTAGCCCATTTAGAACATTTTTGTCTCCCTTTGGCTACAGATAAAGATCAAGAAGATCAAGTTGCTCAAGAACCTGCTCAAGAACTTTTTCAAGAACCAGCTCCAGAATCTGCTCAAGAACCTGCTGCAATAAAAGAAACTGAAGCTGAGCAAGCTCTAGAAGAAATGGTCCTCAAGACAGTTACAGTTGAGCAAGAGAAAGTTACAGATGAACAAGAAGAAAGATCTACAGTTTGGTATGACACCCCAGGACTAGACCTTGATACTCTTCTAGCACAGGATGCCTTAGAAGAAGAAAGAGAGAAAGCTTCCTTAAAAGCAAAAGAAATGGCTGATCAAGATGCCTTAGACCCTTATGACCAACCTCAGTCATCTCACTCTGATGATGAGGATGATTCTGATGATTCAGAAGGTACAAAGAAAAAGAAAATTGCTAAAAGGAAGAGGAAGGCTGTTGCTCCTCCTCCACCAAATCCAGATCATGATATCCCATACTACATACTGAAAGGGATTGATCCCAAATCAAAGGAATAAAAACATTGGATGGGACTGTCGAGGAACCAACAGAAGAAGAGAAAGAAAAGTAAAAGATATGACTCTCCAGCTCCAAGGTGGAATCCTAGAGGTCCTCCTCCTCCTCCAAGTGCAGGAGCCTCAGGAAATTTTTCTGCCAATCCCTCAGCTCCTTCTGTAAGATTCACTCCCTCTCAAGCATATCAGAGAAGAAGTAATCCATGTTACCAAGGCAAATCCCAGTCAGGCCAACAAGGACAAGAGGCTGAACCAAAAGAACAAGTGAAGGAAATGGTTTATCAAAGACCAACCTTTTCTCCTCCTCCTTCACCCAAGAGAAGAGCTTCACCTTCCAAGGAAAATAAAAGTATACCATCCAGAAAACAAATTCAGAAAAAGCAAACAGATTCAAAAGGAAAAAGGATAATTTACTCTGAAAAATCCAGTAAGAAATATGCAGAATTTGCTCCTCCATCTTCTCTTGTTATTCATGAAAACAAAGAGCCAGCTGCAAGCTTGCTAGACCTATCTACTCAATTCAAGACCATAAAACCTCTTTATCCAGCTGATGATAATGAATATGAAAGCCAAGAGCTTAATCCTGATTTCAGGATGGCCAGATTTCTTGAATTAGTTGGATCAGCCCAGATCAGACAAGCCAGAGCTGAAGGCAAAGATGCAACAGACTTAACTACAATGTCAAAGTTCAGGAAGAAGGAACTAGACAAATTCCAGGTCAGACCTGAGGTTTTTGATGCTTCAAAATATATGGAAAAGTATCCAGAAGCTGTTGTTCCAAGAGCAGGAGAATCCAAGATCATTGGAGAACAAGACTTGAAGACATCAAAGAAAGATGCTCCAGATTCTTACAGGAAAATTTCTTTTCATCCTGGTTCTTCTGTTTCTAAATCAGATTCTGATGCTGTTTGAGTTATTTATTTTATTGACTGTCTGTTTGATTATTTGTTTGATACAATTGATGCTTATTTATGATATGATACACCTTTGATCCTAACAGGTTAATGTTGTTTTTATATCTATATTATAGCATTTGTTGTTGTTTGTTGTTTTGAGAGACTTGACCCAAATAGGGGGAGATTGTTGGTACCCTAGTTTAGATTTGTGTTAAGTCTTCTCAATTAGTTTCTTGACCAAAGATTTATCTATGGTCAAAGGTTAGTTGTTAGGTTAGACTCCCTTAGTTGTAGAGTTGTCACTTATCCAGTGGAAATCTGGCTAAGTTGTTTTTGGTTTGACTATAGACGAACGCCGCTCGACTTTCGTCTATCAACCGATCGACTATCATCTATCAGTTGGTCGACTATCGTCAGTCAGCAGATCGTCTATCTCTGAGTTAGTTCAACTATCTATTAGCTCGACTATTTGTTGTGATAGTTCGACTATTAGTCTTGATAGTTCAACTATCTGATAGCTCGACTATCTGTTTGATAGTTTGACTATCTTTCTGATAGTTCAACTATCTGCTTTGATAGTTCGACTATCTGTTTCGTTCGACTATCTGTTCTGATAGTTCGACGATCTCTGTAGTTCGGTCGACGATCTCCGTGATTCGTTCGACGATCTTTTGTCTGCTTTTAGTAATTTTGTATTCCTTCTGTTCTGTGATCTATTTCTTATTTATCTAGCATATTTTATTAATGATTATTTCATTGATTTTATGCTTATTTCAAGGCAATCTTTGCCCCATTCTTTATGCATAAGTCAAGCTCTACTCTAACAAAGTCTTTTGTCTTATTAGTTGACAAATATTTATGCTTTATCTACCATGCTATCCTTTATAGCCGTTAGACTCAAAAGTCTTCTCTGGCCGTAAAGAGTTTGTTCTGATGTGACTTTCTCTAGTATTCTTTTATCAAATTGGATATGAAGCATTTTAGAAAGCTTTATCCCTTTATAGGATGTCTTTCTGCAAGATATATTTTGTATTGTTCTATTTGTAGCCCAGATTGCAGATCTCAGAAGAAGACAAAGAATTAGAGCCGTTACAAAGGCTAATACATAAATAGCTTTTTTGAAAGAAGTTTTGGAGAGATTTAGAGAGATAGAGAGAGATATACACACAGACACCCATACTAGTTCATATACAGATTCAAAACAATAAGAAGATACATCTCTCAGATACTTTCATACTCAACTGAGAAGATCAACTCTCTTCAGCTCTCTTCTTCAATCCTGAGTTCATCCTGCTTCCAGGAACTTTCACACTCAGTGTCTCAAGAAGAAGAAGAAGAAGAAGAAGAAAGAAAAGCTGATTGAAGAAGAACAACCCTTTCTCATCAAGAGTCTTCTTCAAGCTGCTCCTTCAAGAACTTCAAGACAACAGATCATATCTGTCTAGAGTTCAGAAGAGTTCCTGTACGCTAAAGCAAGGCTTCTTCCTGGATATTCTCTAAGCTAGGGGGAGCCTTGACTCTTTAAGAGCTTTCTAGCTCTATGCAATCCACTAGCTTCTCTAATTTTGTTTTACAATAGAGAAGACATTCTAACTCTCTCACCCTCCTGTACAAAGGGTTATTACTCCTTTCAAAAGTGAACTTTGGTAGCAGGGCACCTTAGAAAAAACCTGTGTTGGATTTTGAGCTCCTGATCAAAAGCTCAAAGGGTCTACTTGATCTACCTGAACCAGATCAGTTGGTGGCAGGGCACCTGACCAAAAACCTGTAGTGGATTCCTACCAGGGTGGTAGAAGAGTGGATGTACCTATTTTAGAGGGAACCACTATAAACCTCTTGTGTTGTCTGTGTTGCTCATTTTAATTACTGCACTGTGGCTGTGAGTAGAACTAACTAGGACTGCTAGTTGTTGTGATAGGACTAAAGATGAAACTGTAATTACAGTTAGCTTTTTCTTGTGCACCACACTTTGTGTTAGGCTCTAGGGTTTCAAATATCTATAAACTGATTCCGCAAACTAACTCTAAGGGAGTTGAGTAGAAGCTCAAATTTTTGAATACTCTATTCACCCCCCCCCCCCCCCCCTCTAGAGTTGTATCTATCCTCACTTTCATACTAATTCAAATTTATGCAAAAGGTTTTCAAACCTAATGCATTCTAAATTTGAATTGAGTAGTATGGGTGAGCTTTGCTTCTTTCTAGGATTGCAAGTCAAACAGTATGTTGATGGCATATTCATTTCTCAAACCAAGTATGCAAAAGAATTGGTTAAGAAATTTGGTATGTCTGAAGCATCCTGCATGAAAACGCCTATGCCTACTAATACTGTATTTAATACTGATGAACATGGAAAACCTGTTGATTAGACAACATATAGAGCATTGATTGTCTCTTTATTGTACCTTACAGCTTGTAGACTTGACATAATGTTTGCTACATGCATCTGTGCTAGATTCCAAGTAAGCCCTAGAGAGTCACACCTAACATTAGCAAAAAGGATTTTTAGGTATGTGAAAAGTTGTCCAAATCTAGGTCTCCGGTATCCAAAAGACTAAGGATTTGAATTAACTGGATTTTCAGATGCTAATTATGCTGGATGTAGAGTAGACAGGAAAAGCACAAGTGGAACTTGCCAGTTTCTTGGTTACATACTTGTCTCCTGGTTTTGTAAGAAACAAACATCTGTGTCCACATCAACTGCTGAAGCTGAATACATGGCAGCAGGTAGTTGTTGCTCACAGATTTTGTGGATTCAAAATCAGCTCCTAGACTATTGTATAACCTAGATAAGTCAAAATTATTTTGTGATAACACCAGTGCTATTTCTATAGCACAAATTCTAGTCCTCCATAGTAGGACAAGACATATAAAGATTAGGCATCACTTTTTAAGGGATAATGTTGAGAAGAATAAAATTGAACTTTAATATATCCCAACTTATTTATAAAGGGGAGATATTTTCACCAAACCATTGGATGAAAAGAAATACACATTCTTCCTGAATCAGTTAGGAATGTTAGATGGAGGAAGCTTTAATTAAGATCCAAGATTTTAAAACCTTAAAATTGACCAAGACTAGGTTAAAAACTTGATTTTTCTAGTGTCTATAGGTTGTTTTTGATCTCTGATCTGCGCTCGATATTTTTCCCAAAGATCGTCGAATGGAGATCGACGTTCTCAAAAATCGTCGACCGGGGTTTAGCGTTTTTCAGATAGTGCTAGGCTATCTCTTTCCGGTCAAAGATCGTCGAGCGGAGCTTGACACTCTCCAATATCGTCGAACGGAGATCGACGATGTTGAAGACCTTTCAGATTCCTTTAGAAGCCTAGATCGTCGAACGGAGTTCAACGATCTTTCCTTTTCAGAGTCGAACCCTGATATAAAATTCATTTTTCGATCGTCATTCTCTTCTGCGCATTCATACTTTCTGCAGAGCTTTTCTTTCCCTCCAAACATCTCTGCACTTGTTATTGTTTGTTCGTTTTTGCAGGTAACAATGGCCATCCCTGTTGCATTCTTAGCAGCGATGAAGTTCGACACTGGCTTCGACATCGACATGGATTCATTCGAAGGCAGTGATCAAATCTTCAAGGATATTCTGGAACTGTTCAAGGAACAATAGTTGGTTCCTATCATGTCCACAAGAATGAAATTGACTGCAGATGAAATTAAGGAATGGGTGTATACTGCATACAACTTCGATCAGAACACAGTGATTGGAACAATATAAGGAACACAGGTATCCCTAACTCCTGCTCTCCTAACAAAAGTCTTCCAATTCAGTACTGGGCATGATTCTGTAGAGTTATTTGGAGAGGAATTTGCTAGTATGCTAGATAGAATGGGTCACTCAGCAGCAAACCCTAATAAGTTGCTTAAGAAAAATCTTTCATTGGAGTATAGATTCTTAGCAAGTGTTGTGCGAAAAGTACTGCTGGCAAAGCATTCTGCTCATGATACCATCTCAAGGTATCAATTATGTTTTATGGGTGCATTAGTTGATAATAAGCATTTGAATTTGGGAGAGATATTCTTTGATTTAATTAAGAAAAAGATAAACAAGAACTTTGTTAATTTTGGGAGGATTCTAGGACTATTTCTGTATAACAGATGCCCTCAACATCTTGTTTCCAGTGGCATGCACATCAATGCCTCCAAGAGACTATCCTGTGCCCTCTTTGGAAAGTAGGACAGGCAAATTGCCAAACCCAGCAGGGCTCCTGCAGTGGTTTCAACTTCAAGCACAAGGACTGTACAAGTCACTTCCCCTCAGGCAACTGCCCCCTTGGAAGAATTGCCTGCCACCTCCTCATCTCCACCATCTCCACCTCTTGTTTCTTCAACTAACCCTACATCCACCATCACCACTTCACTTTCATCCCCCATCACCATTTCATCTCCAATCTCAACTCCTTCACCACCACCAGCAACTACTGAAGACCATTTCCATCCTCTACACTATTATCCACACCTTGGCATTGATTCATCCATCCAGCTTTCATCGTTCAATCTCTTAGATGATTCCTTCATGGATGATTCTCATTCCTCACCCCTTGAGCCCCCATCATCCTCTACTTCTTACCATCAATTGCTTCAAGACATTCTAGCTCAACCATCCTTCACTCCATCCATTTCCATTCCAGTACCATCCATCACAACCATCCTCATATCACAACCATCCATTTCACTACCATCCACATAATTTCTCCACATCACTGCAGCTCCTCCAACACTATCAACTTATGTCAAATTCTCCTCTACCTCTACTCAAGCATCCCTTGAGCAAGTAGATCTTCCAGCTCTAGCAGATAAGCTTTATGAGATGTTAGCTCCCAAGCTAGCACTCTTGCTGGAGACCTCCATGGCTCCACTCCTTAAGTCTATACAGGACTTATCTGCCAGGCTCTCCTCTTTCTGTCCTCCTCAGTCAATTCCTTCTATGGGGTGCCTTGATACAGTATATACTGAATCCAAGCAGGGGGAGATTCCACATGAAGAAGAAATACTGCCTGTTTCAGAAGAAGTTATGACAATTCTACCAGACCTCAGGTCACTATTGTCGGTATTTGATGTACTTTACTTCAATTGTCTTCCAGCTCAAGAAGCTGAAGACCTTACTAAGGCCATTGTGCCTATTTTCAGTTGTGATCCCATCCTAATATCTTCATATATCAATTTTATAAAGGTTGTGGAAAGTGTTACTTCTACTGATGTTGTGAATGTTGATTCTGCTGCTGATGAAGTTAGTTGTGATATTGCTGATGATTTGTTGATGACAGAGGCTAATGATTTAGAGCCTGCTATTCATGTTGATGAGCCTTCTATTACTACTGCTATTGTTTCAGAACCTACTACTGTTATTTCTGTTTCTACCAGTGTTGTTATTTATGCAAGTACTGTTTCTGTCACTGCTGCTGCTTCAACTGAACAATCCAAACAACAGATAGAGTATATCAAAAGGATTGATGAATTGTATGACAATCCTCAGAGCTCAGACAGTGACAAGTTAAGAACTGATTCTGATGAATCCTCTACAACCATTGCAAGGAAGAGGAAAGCCAGAAGCAAAGCTTTGAAGAGAGTTCCTCCAGAGAAAGTAAAGGATGATAATGACATTCCCTATTATATTCTGCATGACTGTCCTATAACTGAACCTTGGATGCAATTCTAAAGGCACCAGCTGAAGGCAATGAATAAGAAGAGAAAGTATGACAAAGGATCATCTCACCATAATCCTCCTCCTCCTCCTCCTTCACCAGATGCAGGAACTGGTGGAGGTTCTGCTTCATAGACCTCATATGCTGCAAATCAAAGCTCCTCTCAGACCCAAGATAGATCACAATCAAGAGGGTATCAACAAAGAGGCTACCAATCCAGGAGAGGCCAGTATAGAGGAAACCAAACAGGATACAGAGTTTATTCAAGAGTACAATCAAGACAACATCCTTATCACAGGGAAGGAAAAGGACCCATTTATTCAACTTCTGGTCCTTTCCCTTACAAGCTTAAAGATATTGTTACTTCAAGAGCTCCTCTTGCTGATTCAATTAACAGATATGAACCTCCTGTTCCCTTTGAAGATCCAGAAAACAATTCCCTTTCTTGGACAGCAAGGATGAAAGAATTGGCTTCCTTAAATCAAATAAAGAAGGCAAGAGAAAAAGGGAGAGATACCTCAAACATCACCACTTTATCTGAGCAAAGAAAGAAAGAACTTGAAAGATACTCCTCCAGGAAATTCTTTGATCCAGAGAGTTATATGAAGCTTCACCAAGAGGCTGTTGTTCCCAGACCTAAATCTCAAACCTCCCTAGGTGCTGCTGATGACAGAAGATCCAAGAAGGAAGCTCAAGATCCCAACAGAGAAATCTTGTTCAAAAAGAGCAAAGAAAAGGAGTAATTATGTAAGCTGACAGTATACATCTATTTCTGACTATCTGTTGTGACTTTATATCTACTTCTGTAATGCTGCACTTCATTATTCTGCTATGTTGTATTTGCTTTTGTTTCTTCTTATATGCTTTTTAATTCCTATATGTCATGTAAATAGTAATCTTAACCCAAATAGGGGGAGATTGTTGGAACACCCTATTACTGATTTAGGTAAGGATCACTATGTCCTTAGAAATATGTCTTGACCTCATTGTATAGTTTTAAAGGTCAAATAGAATAGGTCTAAGGCTAAGAACTTAGGTTTCAAAGCTTCCCCCAAGACCTTCTAGTTCAGATTACAAGTGCAGAAGACTAAGGCAATTATCATCGAGCTCAGATCGACGAGGCATCGAACTCAGTTCGACTATCTTTAAACTCAGTTCAACGAGTCGTCGAACTCGGTTCGACGATCTCCGAGCTCAGATCGACGTTTCTGTCTCTAGCCAAATCCAGATCTCTGAGCTCAGGTCGACGATAGTTGAGCTCAGGTCGACGATTATCGAGCTCAGATCGACGACTTTTTTTGAGAGATCGACAATTTCAGAATTCAAATTCAGTCAGTTATGGAATTCAATCTGATTCATATATAGCATTTATTTCAAAGGATTTTATAGCCGTTTCAATCAATCTGGAGCAAGTTTCAAGGAAGACTAAATGGAATGTCTCTTAGGACTTTCCTCCAAAGACAGATATCATTTAAGGAAGTCATTTATGACTGGCTAACGGCTATCTAGAAGACTGAATTTCAATATATCATCTCAGAATAATTGAGATAGCATGATGATCATTATTCTAAGGAATAGATTTTGAGACACAAACTACAGGATTACAAGTTAGAATTCTTAAAGAACACAAGGAATACAATAGTGAAGGAGATCACCACACAAAAAAGAATTCCTTTATTCTTTCAAGATCTCTTCTGATTCAAGTGTCCAAGGCTTCATCAATCAAGGACTCCAAACACATAACATTTCAGCCTTTGTTGAAATCATTCTTTGCTGGAGATCTCAAACATACTAAAGGCCTATAACCCTGTGCAAAGCTTCTCTTCCTGAACAACTACAAATCTCAGGGGGAGCTTTGACAACAACAATCCACTAGTCTTCTCTTTGACTGTTGACAGAGAAAAACATCAACTCTTTCTTTTTCTTTTATTCTACTGTAAAAGGGTTACTCAAAACTCCCTTTAAAAGTTTTGTGGTTGGTTTCTGAGACCTTATCAAAACTCAGTGGTGGCAAGACACCTGATCAAAAAATCTGATTTGGTTTTTGAGCACCTTATCAAAAGCTCATTGGTGCCCAGGACACCTGATCAACTATTCCTGCAGTGGATTCCTACCTAGGGTGGTAGAAGAGTGGATGTACCCAGGTTGATTGGGGAACAACTATAGATCCTTGTGTCTTCCGGTTATTGTGTTTGATTTACTGTGTGTTGTGATTTATTTCTTGCTTACTTAGTTTTTTACTTACTGTAAGAACAATACACACATATATAAATCAAGTCTTCCACTGCTGAATAATTTTTAATTTGGAAAATTATTTTAATATACTCTATTCACCCCCCCTTAGAGTAAAGGTAGATCTTACTCTCACTTTCACTTGCCTTTGGCTTCAGCTTTCTGATGAGCAGTACAAGAGTGTTCAGCCCACTAAGTACTATCTTGATCATCATATTGATCAATCCCTTCTTGGTTTCGTAATAGACAGGGAGGAGCAGGTCTGCTATGATTCTCTTCTCCCCCCCAACTGATTGTAGATGATACGATTAGTGCAGCTTCCAGCTTTCTCTTCTCGTGTGGCTGAATTTTCTCCTGCAGCTGCTAGACTTTAAGACCACTTGAACCTTGAATAGTCTTTCCATGAACCATCCTTTCATTTTGATAGCAAGTCTTTCTTTACACTACTATTCCCATAGGAATGTGTAGACTTATATTAGCAATAGCTGGAGCAAATGAGTTGTCCTATTGAACTTGCTCATTCACAGCAGTTGTAATCATCTGGATAGTCTCCCTCTAGAGTTGGCACAAAGCCTGTCCATAAAGCCCACTGACTTGGACATACCTTGTCGCAGGTTTAGATTATATTGAATCCTAGGCATAAATTTCTCTTTAAGTTTCCTCTGAAGAGTCTATCAACTGATGATACCACTTGAGCAACTTTTTAACTGAGCATTATATGCTCCTTCCTAGAATTGCTGGTGTGGCTGTAAGACTTTGTCCAATCAGACATTCCTGCTAGCTGGATCCAGATGGCCTTCATCCATGAATGTGCACTTGTCCTTCTTCAAGTTTTCACTCAATATTCTCTTCCTTTTAGGCAGTAAGAGAAATATCCTAGATGGTCAATATCCATCACCAACTGTTGATCTTAGGTCTTTCCCTCACTAGAGTATGAACCATGAGATGACTTTCTTATTCCAGTCCAAGTTCTGGAACATCTTTTGTCCAAGGACCATAAATGGGGGTATGGGAACTTGGACTAACCTGCAAAACAGAATTATCTTACCTTAGGACCCCAATATCTATTGGGTCCTAGGTTCCGGTTAGCATAAGAATGCATATGCCTACCTACTGGAGTCCTGTCAAGAATACACTGCCTTGCATTTAACACACTAGGGTTGTGCTAACAATCTATGGTAAAGTGGCCAACTTTGCCACAACACCAACATTCATGGATGTTGTATCTCCTTTTCTGAACACACTTTCAAGTGTACAAGCCATTTATTGCTGCCTGTTCAGAGGGTAGAACTGTAGCCTTCTTCTTATTTCTATCAGCAAGAGCTTGACCAAAGGTGAGTCTGCCAGTAGATGAACTTGGCTTACTCTGAACATCATAAGCAACAACCTTCTTTGCAGATGGCATGTTCTTCATGGATTCAGGGACAACCAAGGTAGCCTTACTAACTGACTTACCTTTTGTTTGAGTTCTTGCTGAAAGAACCTTAGAATAGGACAATGCCACATCCTTGACTGAAGGGGCTGGGGCATCAAATACAAAAGGTCCAGGTTGGGCTTTTTGAACTTATACATGGGGAGCCTCTTGAGCACTCAATCCCATGACCTCTCTTCTTCCCTTGTAAGGTACTTGTGTAGTCTTACAAGGAAGATTCACACACCTCTAGTGACCATACTTACAGTCATGGTCATACCTGTTAGATGAGAGAATTACCTTTTGAAATGTAAATTGAGGCCTGACAGGAGTTTGTCCTCTCCTCTGAGAAGTGATAACCTTAGAAATCCACTCAGATTCAGATTTTCTCTTGATAGCATCTATCTTAGAGAAATTGGCCACTATCCTCTTCTCCCATTCAAGTTTCTCTTCAAGAACCTTGATAATAGAGTCCTTATATTTGATGGACTCAACATGGATATCAACCATGATCTTCAAATGAGCTACTTCCCTCTCTTTCAGAGATAGCAAGGATGAAGTCTCATCTTGCTGGGAAGCAGCTGACTGGAGGGATGCAATTTCCTCTACTTATTTCTTAACAAGCAACTTGCTTTCCTTGAAAGCTTTTAAAAGTGCAGTATGATTCTCAATCAATTGATTGATATCATCTTCTGATGGAGGACTCTCATCGTCACTTGATGAGGAAGCATCAAAGTTTGAGCTAGACTCATAACCTGAGCAATAAGAAGAACTAGATAGAGAATGTACCTGATCTGGACCAGGCTGATCCTGGTTGAATTCTTCTTCTTCTGGTGTAGCAATCAGCCTATAGCATTTGCATTCACCTTCCTTAACTTCATCCATCTTTGAGTCACTATCTGAGTATGACAGAGGGGCCCTGTGTAACACCTCCCCTGTAAAGACCATATAATATGGGTCCGGCCGGGGCCCCACAATATACGAACACCACAGCTTTAGTATTAAAAGATGATATGAAACTACCCAAACTCAAAACTCCAGACATACACAGCGGAAACATAAAACTAAAAGACAGAAGTTATCCACTAACAATAGAGTATCGAAATGGCCTTAAGGCCTTACACAATATAAGTCCAAAAATATAAAAGTGCCAAGCACCCCTAGGCTACCTCGGCATGCAAGCCGGACATGATCAAACAACATCAACAAAACAAGGAAAAGAAACTAGCCAAGCACAACAACACTTCATGAGGCTTAGGGCTTTTCGCCCGGCGCGCTAGCTCCTGCATGCGATCCTTGCCCTGTAAGGATTTGAAGTAACGTGGGTCAGCAAAGGCGGACCACTACTGTGTAACAAACACATCTCCTCGCGGCCGTCCCTAACGGACCCCGGGGTACCACTCCACCTGCAAGTTAACACTTCGTATATCGAAAGAGCATATATATTAAAGCGGTAAATAGGCTTGGATGTCTCATACAGCATACATGTTCTCTATGTTTTGTACAAAGTAAAAGGGGCCTACTATGCAACATGAATGCAACCCGGGTTTCACCTAAGGCACCCTAGCTCGTATGCATCTAGCACAACATCAAACATTGGGTACTTTCGTTTCCCCATTGGCTTAAAGCCGCAAACACAAGGGAGACACCATGTCCCCAACGGCACACAGGCCGTCACACGGAACCTTGCATTGGCCCCACCCGCACATGGGTCTTAAACCCCGGGCTTGCTCGCATATTCTGACTTCGTACGTCAGGGTTCCGTCTCACACTGACCGATTCTAAGAAGCCTTGCTGGACCCCACCCGCTCATGGCCATATTGCCCGGGCTTGCCCTCCGCTCGGCATTCTCATCAGTCTCACGCAAGGGCTAGTCTCACCGGGACACTTTCCCCACATGACTTGCGCGTCACGGGATAGCCAGCCGACCACGGAGACATAGCCGCGCCTTAGCACAGCACAAACAAAGGTTTCCCCACCCTAATTGCCACTCGCACCGTGTCTTTCCCATGCTCCAAGGAAACCATCTACCGCACAAAGCGGAGCTAACCTCGTCCGGTTCCGACTACGAGTACTCACTCAAATATAAGGGGGAAAACGCATACACACAACGGCGTATTGCCGCAACGGATTTTCTACTGAAGCTCGCTATGCAACATCACCGGGTCGGACTATCGGTCGCGACCACGGCTTCACCCACAATGCCTAATCCGCTAACGGAGCGGATCTCTAATGCAAGCATGCCGGGATGAACACGATCAACCCGGAGGTTCCTTTTGAACCAAGGCTACACGAATCCCTCTCATTTGAGAGATCCGGTGCTCAAAACACAAAAGGAAGGGGATGCTATTCATGCATCCTAAATCCTAAAAACCGAGAGGAGAAGTGTCGTTACCTTCCGTCCCCTCTTCCTAGCCATGGAGAAGATTTGCTCGGTTGAACACCACCGAACGCTCCCACCTTCGCGGATCTGAACTCCGCTCGCGAAACGGACCTCCGAAGCTTCGCCGGCGGCCGGAACTTGGCCTTCTTCCTCCTCCTTGCTCTCCCTTCTCTCTAGAATCAAGAGAGATAAAGCCCCAAAGAAAATGAGGTTTTCAAACCCTATTCCCGGCCTTAAACCGCCTAGGGAGGCCCCCCACCGTTGGATCTTCCAAGGAAAAGAACGAACGGCCACGATCGGAACCTAAATTAGAAAATCTGGGCCGAACACGGGTTGCAACACGGCCGTGTGCATGGCCGTGTTAGCCATTCGCTGTCTCGATCGATTCAAAAACCAGCACACGGCTCCTAACACGGCCTTCGATACGGCCGTGTCTCGCTCCACACGGCCGTGTCGTGACCCGTGTCACGACACCCGTTTTCAACATTTCTAGTCAGAGAAGTACACGGCCTTTGACACGGCCCCTGACACGCCCGTGTCACCTGGGACACGGTCGTGTCCTGACCCGTGTCATGTCCTGTGTGCAATACCTCAGCAACGTTTCGAAACTACCCGATGCTACACGGCCTGGGACACGGCGGTATGCCTGGCCGTGTTCCATACTCGACTATCGTCGACCTTAACATGGTCGACCACACGGCCATCTCGATGACCGAGCTCGACACAGCCGACACGGCCTCCGACACGGCCGTGTTGGGAGCCGTGTCACCTGCTCCAAAAAACTTTCTTGGCCAAAAGCGATCCCCGTCGCTCCTACAACATTTTGGGGCGTTACAATTCTCCCCCCCTTAAAAGAATTTCGTCCCGAAATTAAAACATGGAAAGAACACAAATTCTAAACGATACCTGAGGAGAAAAGCTCGGGGTACTCCTCCAGCATGGCCTGCTCTCGCTCCCATGAGAGCTCCTCGCAGCTACAATTGTCCCAACGGACCTTTACGAGTCGGACCTCCTTGTTCCGCAGTTGCCGAACCTCCGAATCTTCTATCCCGATAGGACGTATTCGCGTCCTCAAGTCTTCCTCTACCGGCACCGCCTCCGGTTCAATCACCACGCTGGCCTCTAACAAGGCTTTCCTCAAGACGGAGACGTGAAAAACGTCATGCAAACTGCTTAGCTCCGTGGACAACGCCAACCGATACGCTGCCTCTCCCACTCGCTCGATGACCTTGAATGGTCCCAAAAATCTCGGACTCAGCTTCTTGAGTCGGCAAACTCGTGAAACGCCTTTGAACGGCTTGATCTTAAGATACACCCAATCGCCCACCGCGAATTCCACATCTCTATGGCGAGCATTGTAATACTTCGACTGCCAGTCTTGAGCTACCTTCATGCGCTCTTGGATGGTCCGCACTAGCTCACTAGCATCGGCTACCACTTCTTTCCCCAAAAGCTTTGTGTCTCCCGCCTCTGTCCAAGACATCGGTGTTCGACACTGCCTCCCATAAAGAGCTTCATATGGTGCCATCTTGATACTAGCTTGGTAGCTATTGTTATACGCAAACTCCACCATGAAGAGGTGATCCTCCCACTTCTTGCCAAAGTCGAGAGTGCACATCCTTAGCATATCTTCCAAAGTATGGTTCGTTCTCTCAGTTTGCCCATCGGTTTGAGGATGAAAAGCCGTACTGAACTTGAGTTTTGTGCCCAAGCTCTTCTGCACCAACCGCCAATCCTTAGACGTGAAACGTCCATCCCGGTCGCTGACTA
Organism: Platanthera zijinensis; assembly: GCA_039513925.1. Lineage (NCBI taxonomy): Eukaryota > Viridiplantae > Streptophyta > Magnoliopsida > Asparagales > Orchidaceae > Platanthera > Platanthera zijinensis. The sequence continues at coordinate 121,726,947 of CM077090.1, forward strand.
TACTCTTCAGAATCCCATCGAGTCGTACAATATTACGGACGTACAACTCCACCAACTTATCCACACCGTCCTCCTTCCGGTTTGGGATGAAGTGTGCCACTTTGGTCAAGCGGTCCACAATCACCCAAATGGCATCATTACCCTGCTGCGATCTAGGCAACCCATGCACAAAATCCATGGAGATGTCATCAAATTTCCACTCGGGGATTGGAAGAGGCTTCAAGAACCCGCCCGGCTTCTGACACTCGGCCTTCACCAAGGCACAAGTTTGGCACCGACTCACACACAAAGCTACGTCCCGCTTCATCCCAGGCCACCAATAGGACTTCTTCAAGTCCAAGTACATCTTTGTACTACCCGGGTGAATGGAGTACTTGGTGAAGTGGGCCTCAAACATCAACTCCTCGCGGAGCTTGCCAAACTGCGGTACACAAATCCTTCCACCCTTCCTCGGAACCCCATCAACCATCTCCTAGGCGCTACCCTCGCCCTTAAGAGCTTCCTCCACGAAGGGTTGGAACTCCTCATCCACACGGGTCGCTTCCCGAATACGATCGCATAAGTCATTCTGCATCTCAATCCAGTTTAGCCGAGCCACGCTAGACTCGCCTCTTGCCACACATTCCAAACCAAGGGACTCCCAGTCCCGCCTTAACCGCTTATCGTGAGCTTCAATCCAACTTCCTTGCCCCGAGTATTTCCTACTCAAAGCATCCGCCACCACATTAGCTTTTCCTGGCGTGTACTGAATCGCCACCTCGTAGTCCCCAAGGAACTCGACCCACCTGCGCTGCCGCATATTTAGGTCCTTCTGATCCAGGAGATACTTCAGGCTCTTGTGGTCCGTGAAGATCTCCACCTTCGCACCGTAAACGTAGTGCCTCCACAGCTTCAAAGCAAAAATTACCGCCGCCAATTCCAGATCATGGACGGGGTAATTTCTCTCATGAGGCTTCAGCTGCCTCGACCCAAAAGCTATCACACTGCCATGCTGCACCAACACGCACCCTAAACTGCATCCGGATGCGTCGCTGAAAATCTGAAATCCTTCGGTCCCCTTTGGTAGACTTAGGATCGGTGCCATCATCAAACTCTCCTTCAGGGTTTCAAACGCCTGACTGCACTCTTGAGTCCACACGAACTTCTGATCCTTGCGAGTTAGCGAAGTGAGGGGTAGAGCTATCCGCGAAAAGTTTTCCACAAACCTTCGGTAGTACCCGGCTAGTCCAAGAAAGCTCCGGACATCCGCCACAGTCCTCAAAACTAGCCAATCTCTGATGGCTTCCACTTTCGTTGGATCTACCGCCACCCCATCCCCACTAATCACATGGCCTAAAAACGCCACCTTCTCCAACCAAAACTCGCACTTGGAGAACTTCGCATAGAGCTGGTTCTCTCTCAATATTTGCAACACTGTCCTCAAGTGCACCTCGTGCTCCGCTTCCGACTTGGAATACACCAAAATGTCATCGATAAAAACGACGACGAACCTGTCCAAGTATTCGCGAAACATTCGGTTCATCAAGTCCATGAACACGGACGGCGCGTTCGTCAACCCGAACGGCATTACCGAGAACTCAAAATGACCATATCTCGTACCAAACGCTGTCTTGGGTATGTCTTCGTCACGAATCTGCAACTGATAATATCCGGACTTCAAGTCCAACTTGGAGTACACCACCGACCCCACCAACTGGTCGAAGATATCGTCTATCCGAGGAATCGGATACTTATTCTTGATTGTCAATTTGTTCAACTCTCGGTAGTCTATGCACAAACGCATACTACCATCCTTTTTCTTTACGAATAACACCGGCGCACTCCACGGTGAAGAGCTGGGTCTGATATACCCTTGCTCCAAAAGCTCCTGCAACTGAACCTTGAGCTCGGCCAACTCCTTTGGTGCCATCCTAAATGGTGGACGCGACACCGGTATAGCCTCGGGCACTAACTCGATGGAGAAATCAATCTCCCGCCGAGGAGGTGCTCCCGGTAGCTCCTCGGGAAAATTATCTCCAAACTCCACCACCACGGGCACTTCCCCAAGAGACAGCCTGGAAAGGCTAACCTCCAACAACGCTACTAGAGCTACACCTCCCTGGTTCACAGCTCGCACTAGATGAAGTGCCGAAACTAGGGAACAGGCCACTCCATGCAGGCCCTCAAACTTGACTTCTGCTTGCCCCACGGTCCTCAGGGTTACCACCTTGGACAAACAGTCGATACTGGCACGCTGCTCCGCTAGCCAGTCCATCCCCAAGATCACATCGAACTCGGACAATGGCAAGATCGCCGCTACCAACACGAAGTCGACCCCCTCAAGACTCCAACAAATCCGGCCTCTAGCCCTGGTAGTCATGGATGACCCATTGGGCATGCGAACCTTCAACTCTGAGTCCGTTGAGAAGGACTCAACTCCAATCCTCTGGATGAAACTTTCCGCAAGGAAGGAGTGCGACGCTCCCGTATCGAAAAGTACCCTAGCAGGGTACCCTGATACCACTACAAAGCCTGTCACCACATCGGGTTGACGGATTGCTTCCTGCTGCCCAAGGTTATAGGCCCTTGGCTGCACTAGTTGAAACCGAGAAGCACTCGACTCCGCCATCTTCCCTTTCTCCACGGCACTGGGGCCGGAGCGCACAGTCTGCTCCTGCCTTGGCTCTTGCTCAGCGCCCCCTTGGGTACAAAATCTTGCTATGTGGCCTGGCTTGCCACAACTGTAACACGTCTGCGGTCCCTTAGAGCGTGACCCTCCGGATGTCCAATTACTTTTCTCGCCCGACTTAAACGGGGAAGGCTTCTTCTTCCATCGGCTCCCTTCTGCCTTTCCATGGGACTGAGCCGACTTCTTCTCTTCCCCTTGCTTGGGTGTGAAACCCTTTCGGCGCTGGGATCGCTCCATATCGCTCTCCAAAATTCGGGCCGCCTCCACCAATTTGTTGAAGCCCGCACGCTTTATCGATATGAGGGGTTGTCTTAGATTCTCCCTCAATCCATGGTAGAAGAGATTGTCCCTCTCTTCATCGTCCGCCATGGTCGTCCCTGCATAACGACCCAATCGAGTAAATTCCTGAACATACTCATCCACTGTCTTGTCTCGCTGCACAAGATGTAGAAACTGCCTCTGGAGGGCTAACCTTGTTGATGCGGGAATGTACTTCTTCAGAAAGGCATTCCCAAACTCCTCGATGGATGGTGTGCGTCCTGGAAATTGCTGGCCACTATGGCTCACCCACCATAACTTGGCATCCCCTTCTAGCATGAAGGCTGCGAACTCCGCCTTTTTCTCATCCGGCACCTCTGCTGCCCTCAGAAGCTCTTGAATTCTAGCCCACCAGTCCTCCGCATCTGTGGGCGTTCCAACTCCCTTGAAGGTTGGAGGATGGAAACTCAAAAAGTACTTCATTTGCCGGTCCCCATGCCCGACAACCACTCTCTCGGCCCGCGGCTCCGCCCGCCTAGCCTCCTCAACCTGCACGGTCGCTGCCGTGTTCGGGGTAGCAGGAGTTGCTACCTGAGCTGTCGCTGCAGCTTGGGCCGCCACCATCGCTTCTGCAAGCATACCACAGAAGTCGGCCGGTGTGACCCCCATCCCTAGCGGACCTTGCGCTGTCACACTACTTGCCGAGAGCTCTTCTCTTGGCCTCGAGGTCCCAGCCTCGTTGCTTGCACTCTAAACACAAGCAAGAAAACACAAATCAGTCTCTAATCGCAAGACTCGAACACAAGGACACTCATGGTCCCGCGATACTCCTATGTGGATAACTTCTTATATGCGACTCGACTTATACTTTCGACCGCGAAACTTCTCCTTAGAACGCAAACCTGGCTCTGATACCAAATTGTAACACCTCCCCTGTAAAGACCATATAATATGGGTCCGGCCGGGGCCCCACAACATACGGACACCACAGCTTTAGTATTAAAAGATGATATGAAACTACCCAAACTCAAAACTCCAGACATACACAGTGGAAACATAAAACTAAAAGACAGAAGTTATCCACTAACAATAGAGTATCGAAATGGCCTTAAGGCCTTACACAATATAAGTCCAAAAATATAAAAGTGCCAAGCACCCCTAGGCTACCTCGACATGCAAGCCGGACATGATCATACAACATCAACAAAACAATGAAAAGAAACTAGCCAAGCACAGCAACACTTCATGAGGCTTAGGGCTTTTCGCCCGGCGCGATAGCTCCTGCATGCGATCCTTGCCCTGTAAGGATTTGAAGTAACGTGGGTCAGCAAAGGCTGACCTCTACTGTGTAACAAACACATCTCCTCCCGGCCGTCCCTAACGGACCCCGGGGTACCACTCCACCTGCAAGTTAACACTTCGTATATCGAAAGAGCATATATATTAAAGCGGTAAACAGGCTTGGATGTCTCATACAGCATACATGTTCTCTATGTTTTGTACAAAGTAAAAGGGGCCTACTATGCAACATGAATGCAACCCGGGTTTCACCCAAGGCACCCTAGCTCGTATGCATCTAGCACAACATCAAACATTGGGTACTTTCGTTTCCCCATTGTCTTAAAGCCGCAAACACAAGGGAGACACCATGTCCCCAACGGCACACAGGCCGTCACACGGAACCTTGCATTGGCCCCACCCGCACATGGGTCATAAACCCCGGGCTTGCCCGCATATTCTGACTTCGCACGTCAGGGTTCCGTCTCACACTGACCGATTCTAAGAAGCCTTGCTGGACCCCACCCGCTCATGGCCACATTTCCCGGGCTTGCCCTCCGCTCGGTATTCTCGTCAGTCTCACGCAAGGGCTAGTCTCGCCGGTACACTTTCCCCACATGACTTGCGCGTCATGGGATAGCCAGCCGACTACGGAGACATAGCCGCGCCTTAGCACAGCACAAACAAAGGTTTCCCCACCCCAATTGCCACTCGCACCGTGTCTTTCCCGTGCTCCAAGGAAACCATCTACCGCACAAAGCGGAGCTAACCTCGTCCGGTTCTGACTTCGAGTACTCACTCAAATATAAGGGGGAAAATGCATACACACAACGGCGTATTGCCGCAACAGATTTTCTACCGAAGCTCGCTATGCAACATCACCGGGTCGGACTATCGGTCGCGACCACGGCTTCACCCACAATGCCTAATCCGCTAACGGAGCGGATCTCTAATGCAAGCATGCCGGGATGAACATGATCAACCCGGAGGTTCCTTTTGAACCAAGGCTACACGAATCCCTCTCATTTGAGAGATCCGGTGCTCAAAACACGAAAGGAAGGGGATGTTATTCATGCATCCTAAATCCTAAAAACCGAGTGGAGAAGTGTCGTTACCTTCCATCCCCTCTTCCAAGCCATGGAGAAGATTTGCTCGGTTGAACACCACCGCAACGCTCCCACCTTCGCGGATCTGAACTCCGCTCGCGAAACGGACCTCCGAAGCTTCGTCGGCGGCCGGAACTTGGCCTTCTTCCTCCTCCTTGCTCTCCCTTCTCTCTAGAATCAAGAGAGATAAAGCCCCAAAGAAAATGAGGGTTTCAAACCCTATTCCCGACCTTAAACCGCCCAGGGAGGCCCCCCACCGTTGGATATTCCAACGAAAAGAACGAACGGCCACGATCGGAACCTAAATTAGAAAATCTGGGCCAAACACGGGTTGCAACACGGCCGTGTGCATGGCCGTGTTAGCCATTCGCCGTCTCGATCGATTTGAAAACCAGCACACGGCTCCTAACACGGCCTTCGACACGGCCGTGTCTCGCTCCACACGGCCATGTCGTGACCCGTGTCACGGTACCCATTTTTAACATTTCCAGTCAGAGAAGTACACGGCCTCTGACACGGCCCCTGACACGCCCGTGTCACCTGGGACACGGCCGTGTCCTGACCCGTGTCATGTCCCGTGTGCAATACCTCAGCAACGTTTCGAAACTACCCGATGCTACACGGCCTGGGACACGGCCGTGTGTCTGGCCGTGTTCCATACTCGACTATCGTCGACCTTAACATGGTCGACCACACGGCCATCTCGACGACCGAGCTCGACACAGCCGACACGGCCTCCGACACGGCCGTGTTGGGACCCGTGTCACCTGCTCCAAAAAACTTTCTTGGCCAAAAGCGATCCCCGTCGCTCCTACAACATTTTGGGGCGTTACACCCTGATCTCTATTCTTGCATATTGATAGACATCATCATCTTCAAGAGCTACCAACAGTCCAATGTGGTTCTTGCTCTCACTACAGACTTCAAACTTCATTAAGCTCCACTCCATATGGTTCTCTTTTGAACCCACCAATGCAAACCTTTTAGCTAACCTTTGAGGTCTACTCAGACTGTTAAGTCCTTTTTGAGTAACCTCCCTCTGATACCGCTTAAAAGTCTTTAATTCAAGGATAGCTAAATCACCTAGAGGGGGGTGAATAGGTTATTGGTCTCTTTTCTAATTCTTTTAAGTTTCTTCCTTAAGATCTTTGGCTTGTAGTTGTTTATGCTTTCAAGATGTACGTAACCTGCATAAAGAAAACAACACAGAAAAGCACACAATAATTTATAGTGGTTCCCCTAGCTAGGATACATTCACTTTCCCTCCCACTTATCCAACTATCTTGTTGGACGAGGCACTTCTCCAATACTTTCTCCAAAGAGCTTACACCACAGATCCCTCAGAATCTCAAAGTCTTCTCCAAGACTTACTTCTAATCCACAAGGTTCTACAACTCAATGGTCAGCAGACCACCTACCTCAGGCTATTAAGCCCTATACTCAGGCTAGGAGGACAGCCCTACCTCAGATCCACTAGGGATGCTACCTTAGAGCTCTGTAGTGTTCCTACACTCAGTGACCCTCATGCCACCTACTTCAGCCTTATCTCTTAAGCCTATAGCTCAGGCTTTTCATCCCTATAACTTCAGGCACAAGGCCCTACTCTCAGATTACTGCAACACTCCTACAACTAAGTACCCTTCCAGGTACCTACCTCAGTGCCCTTCCAGGCACCTATAGCTCAGTTATAAACTTGTCACCTAACTCAGGCCAAAAGTACCTACAGTTCAGATCAACACATGGATCCTACCTCAGAGAGAAACACTCTCCTACCTCAGGTAGTTAAGCCTTACAGCTCAGATCCACACTTGGATCCTACAGGATGTATGTGGGTTGGTGTGATGATTGGCCATAAGTGAGATTTCACTGTGCCAATCTACCTTGACTGAGATAAACTCAGCCCAACCTTGACTCCAGGAAATATATTTCCTGAGTCTACTTATCTGGACTAAGTAAATTCTTAGACCTAACTTCCTCTTCTCAGCACCAGGGATTTTATCCAGCTGGAACTAGAGAAGTAACTGTAGCTGATCTAGCTGCAACCTAAGCTGGGAGAATCCCAACCCTACTACTTTCTTCACAGCAATAAGGATGAAGATCTTGCTTTGTGTTGGAAGTAACTTGAAGATAAGCTTCTATGCCCCTTTCTGAACTAAGCCAACTGCTCAGTCCTATCTCCTTCTTCACAGCTCTCCAAGAGAATGTTCTTTAGGATTTGTTGGCTGGGTCTATGAAGCAGCTGCAGCAAGGGTCGGCCCAAGCTGCTACCTTTTTCTCAGATAATCCCTCTGAGCTAACTTGCTGGTGCAGATGAAGATCATACAAGCTATCTTGCTGTTGAAGATGTTGATACCAACAGCTAACTTCTCCTTGTCTTGTAGACTTGACTTCCTGTTCTTCAGCTCCACAACAATGGCGGAGAAGAAAAACTGCCTGATTGCTTTCTCCGAAAAGCTTTGTACCTCGGTAAAATCCTTTTCCTTTCATTGATTTTGACCCAACAACACTTGAGCAGTGGGCCCCACATAATTAATGGTTAGCAGCAACCTTGCTTTAATGCAACCTATCGTACAAAAGGTATGCGGCAACATTTTTCGCGTGCTGTAGCCATCTCGCCACTAATTTTAAATATGTTGACTTGTTGAATTGCTGACGTCATCAGCTGTGGACTTAGCCAAAAATCAAGCAATATTAGCATAGGCGTTGAGCGAGTAAGCATCACTCAACGCCAAAAAACTTGGACAGATTTGCTGTCACTTGGCGTTGAGTGAGTAACCTTCACTCAACGCAAAACAACTTAGAATATAAATCTACTTCTAGGAATTGAGTGATTCAGCTTCACTCAATGCCAAACTTGCTTTATCAGCTTTCTGCTGCTAGGCGTTGAGTGAGTGAGCATCACTCAATGCAAAAACACTTAGACAAAATTTTGTCTCTACTAGGCATTGACAGCGTTGAGTGAGAAACCTCCACTCAATGTTTTTTTCCTTAACCATATTTCTGCCTCTACAACATCTTAGGTGTTGAGAGCATTGAGTGAGTAACCTTCACTCAACTCTTTCTGCCATAAGCATTTTCCTGCTTAACAATCTCAGCGCTTTCTTTTTCTCTGCTGAGACAAACACTTGTCTCAGCGATTATGCTTAGACTAAAACTTATCTTAGTGGTTATGCTGAGACTAACACTTGTCTCGGTGGTTTTTGCCTTAGACAAAATCTTCCTGCTTCTCTGGCGTTAAGAGCGTTGAGTGTGTCTTCATCACTCAATACCTTTTGCCTTAGCAAAAATTTTAAACATAGTTCGACGAATGTTGAACTGAGTTCGATGGAACAACTCTGAGAGTAGCTCGCCGAATGGTGAGCTCAGATCGACGAACTTTGAACTCAGTTCGACAAATTGTGAACTGAGCTCGACGAACTCAGAATCTCAAGCTCTGAATTTAGCTCGACGAATGGTGATCTCAACTCGACGAATTCTTTCTTACCTCTTGCATTGAGTGAGCTTTCCTCCCTCAATGCTTGTAGACTAAGTCAAAATCCTTCCTTTCCAGCATCTTCTCTTGGTGTCCACCTTTCTGCCTTATGACCACTTGTCATATCACTTAGACAATCTATCTAGACTTGTTCCATGGAACATCCTGCATATGATGAGCTTAAATAACATCAAATTCAACTATGCTCTTAGTGTTGATGGAGATGTCTCTTCAAATCCAATCTAAGGAACATTGTGGGTAATTGACCTAACACTAGATTTGGTTTTTGTCCTTCATTAGCTCATAAGGAGAAATCTTATGATATTTGTTGATAGCGGCCCTATTTTGGACATTACAAACTGTATTGACAGACTCATCCCGAAAATATTTTGGGAGTGAAGTGTCACTCAATATTATTCTTTTAGCCTCAATGAGAGTTCTATTTTTTCTCTCAACAATACCATTTTGCTAGGGTTTTCTTGGGGAAGAGAATTCTTGAAAGATACATTGCTCTTTGCAGAAATTTGTCATTCTTTCAGACAGAAATTATGTGTCATGGTAACTTTTGATTTTGAACAAAGTGTAGCCTTTTCATTCTGAATTTGCTTGACAAAAGTCATAAAATTATCTAAGGTATCAGACTTTCTCTTTAGAATGAAAACCCAAGAAAATCTGGAGTAATCATTAACTATCATAAATGTATAGACTTTCCTACATAAACTATGAATTGGCATAGGACCAAATAAATCTATATACAAAAGGTAGAGACATCTTTTTGAATCCTTAGACCCAATGCTCTTGGAGGCCTTTGTTTACTTGCCCTTTTGACATGCAGGACAAATGCTCTCTTTGATGCATTTTGAATCAGGTCCATGTCTAACTATCCCTTTACTAAAGAGTTTGTAGATTGACTTGTATTTTAAGTGAGCAAGTCTCTTATGCCATTGTATACACTTAGAATCTTTCTTATTTACTACAATACATACTGAAGAATTTGCATTTACATGTAGAAAATTTAAGTAATAAATGTTTCCACTCCTAGTGCCAGTCAGAATAGTTTCTTAGTTAATTAACCTTTTAATTAGGCATTTATTATTGTGAAAAACAATGACATAGACTAGATCATAGAGTTGGCTTATTCTGATCAGATTGTGTTGCAATCCTTCAACATAATTCACTTTTGTCATAGTGACTATGTCATTGGTAATCATACCATAACCTTTGTTCACCCCTATATTTGAGCCTCCAAAGATAACTTTGGGTCCATTTTTTACTAGAGTGAATTCATTCAGATGGTTTCTTGTTCCAATCATGTGCCTAGAATAACCATTATCCAAGTACCAGATAGCACCTAATAAGTGCTTAGATATACCTGCAGTAATGATTTAATTTACCTCAGACACCCAAATAAATTTAGGCCCTTAGTTCTTGTTAGCCTTAGGTGTACTCAGCACAATAGGAATAGATTTTACTTATTTTAATTTTAGAGCATGGGGTGATGTTGGATTAAACCAACAATCTATGTAAAAATGCCCAACTTTCCCACAGCACCAACATTCAAAGATGTTGTACCTTCTTTTGTGAACATTCATGGAAGTTGATGGTGCAACTAAGTGTTCATGTTCAGTAGAGAAGGCTGGTACATTCTTTTTGTTCCTCTCAACAATCACTTGGTTGCGTGCTCAACAATAACTGGTCTTACTCGACGATATCGACTTGACAGCAACATGTGTTAGCTGGAGCTACCATAGTGTTGATGACACCAAATATTGCCTTGTGAAAGTAAGCTTTTGTTGTGCCAGTAGCCTTCTTGTTAGTTTGAGAAACTTGAGAAGATGCAACACCCTTACATTTAAGTGAAGGGGCTGAGATACCAAAAAAATGTTTATAATTGCCCATTATGATTGCTTCATATGGAGCTTTTAATGCACACAACCCCATACCTTTTCTCCTCCCATTATAAGATGAACTATTGACATTTCTTGAGGAACTTCCATTCTTCTAGTGACTATATATGCTATCATGGTCATACCAATTAGAAGGAATCAATTCCTTTTGAATGGTGGTTTGAGGCATAGTTGGAGCCTTGCTTTTTTCCTTAGAATTAGCTGCTCCAGCTTTCCACGTATACCCCTATCCTCTCCTATTATTTTGGAAAGATAAGTTATCAATAAGTGGCATCACTGTCTTGGGCTTGGAGAATTTTTCCACTAGATTCCTCTTATTGAGGAGCTTTACTTCAAATCCTCAATTATGCCCTCTTTTTGTTTAAACAAGTTAGTTTGTCCATCAATTATTTTTTTAAGTTCAGCAAGTTTCAATGTTTAGAGGGCCATCTTCTTGGTTTCTATCTCAACTTGACATTCTAGAGTTTGTTGGGTTTCAATTTCCCTAGCTTGTTTATTAACAAGCTTCTTGCTATTCTTGATAGCTCTAGGATTACCCCATATTTTTCAATGACTTCATTGAATTCTTTTTCAGATTCAGCATATCAATATTCGATGAGCATGAATCTTAGTCTTCACCAGTTTTATAGTCATACACAAAAGGTGAAATGGAATCTTTTGTGTCTACCTTATCTGGATGGTTGTTTTCCTTAGCCTCTCCATCAGAAATAGCCATGAAGGTACATCCCTCTTCATCTTCTGAGTCACTGTCCATTATTGACAGTAGTGCTTTTATGCCCATATTTGTAGCAAGATAATCTATCTCCTCTTCCAAGTAGAACAGACCTATGTAGGCCTTCTCATCTTTGGATTCTAATGTCTCAGAATCACTTTCACTCATGCCTTTGTGCTTCTTAGCCAAGAAGCTCTTGTTAGCCTTTTTCTACTTCTGATATTTCTTGTCATTAGATTTCTTGTTTTCTTTTCTTTTAAATGGACAGTCAGCTATAAAATGCCTTGACCTCTTATAATAGTATCAAACCACATGAGATTTAAAATGTTTTTCTAATTAGAAACATACCTGTTCTCAAAAGGGTGCTTTCTGGATTTCACAAAGTTTGTTTGGTGCTTCCTTGAGCTGGATTTAGGAGAGGACTTTTTTTTTCACTACCTCCTCCTATTCATCATCTTTTTGAACTGCTTGGAGAACAATGTTAGCTCTCCATCTGATTATTCTGGCTCTAATGTGTTGTGTTTAGAGCTTTCTAACTCAGCAGCTCTTCTTGGGGGAGAAGGATTCTTCTCTATGCTCCTCATGGAGGACTCAGCTTTGAAGGCTACTATCTTCTCTCTGTTAAGAGACTTAGTAGATTCTTTTTTCGCTTTTCTAGAATTTAGCTGAAGCTCATAAGATAATATCATGCCAAACAATTTTTATGGTAGAATGTTGGTCAAGTTTCCCATCTCCCTTATGTCACAAATCTTGATGTATCATTCATGGTTGAGGGACCTCAGGAACTTGTCATTCAATTCATAGTTGGAGAATTGCCTTCCATAAGTTTTCAGTCCATTCACAATTTTAAGGAACTTCTCATAACACTCAGCTATGGAGTCTTCTTGTCTTACCTAAAATCTCATGCTGCAAATTCAGAAGGGATTTTCTTTCTTCCCTCACTTCCTCAGTCCCCTCCATATAGACTATCAGAGAGTCCCACATGTCATTTGCAGTCTTATAGTGAACAAGATTCTTGAAATGGGAATCATCAATTGCACTGACTAAAATGTTCTTGGCCTTTTTGTTTATAGTGGCCAGTACAACCTCATCCTTTGTCATTTCTGAGTACTTCTTGGGGTCTTGATGTTGGTATCTACTGCTGAGACATTTATGGGGATGAATGGCCCTTCTTCCATTATCACACAGATTCTAAGGTTTGAGGATTCCATGAAGAGCCTCACCCTTTCCTTCTATATCACAAAGTTTTCTTTCCTACAGATAGAAAGCTTCACAGAGCTCAACTCTTTATGGTTCTCTCCAGAAAACATGGTGGTTAGCTTTGTCTACCCTTAAATATCTTGTCAGGACTATTAAGTCCTTTTTGGACAACCTCGCTATGATACTAATTGAAAGTCATTTTAGGTGAAGCTAAATATTTAGAAGGGGGCGAATAGGTTTCTTTTTTATCTTGAATTCTTTTTTAGATTTAACTTGGTGTGTTGATGTTAGGTTAATTTCCTTATAGAACACAAAAAATTCATAAAGAATTTATAGTGGTTCCCCTGTTAAGGGTATATCAATTTTCTATCTCCACCTATCTAGTAGTGTGCTAGATTAGGCCAACTCGGCCAAAAATCAAATCAACTGACATTATAACTCATGCCCCCTGGATCTTACACCTTCGAGTGGCACCCACTCTTACAACTTAGACTTCTTAAAGTCCCACCTCAGGGATAATAATAATTCCCCTACCTCAGGCTCATAATGAACCCTAACTTAGGCTTACAACAAGCCCTACATTAGCCTTTATAAACATAGGCCTACCACTGATTCTCCACTAGAATCCTACCTTAGGCTTTTGTCAAAATCCTACACTCTGATCTCAAAGTGACCTTGCAAAACTGATTTAGAGAGAATTTGTATTATAGTAGCAAAAGAATTAAGAATGGAGATTTTGTAGTCTTCTTCTTTAAATGTCCTAGCAAATAGTTTCTTCTCAGCAACAGCAACAACAAATGATCTTTTGAACAAAGTGTGGGCTATATTGTGTTGAGTACTGCATAGATCTTCTTATTCTTCAAGCTTTAGAAAGATTGTTATGAAGACTATGGAGCTTGAAGACAATGAGATTTTTCTTGTCTACAAACAGTTTGACTTCTTTTGAAAACTTCTCGCTTGCGGGGACTTTTGCGATTTAGTGTTTACAAGAATGTTTTAAAAAAGGTATCTTCAAAAGTCCCAAGCACTTAGATTATATATCTCAGAATCAGCAACGACTATATTACTATTTAGGTATGCGGCATGGGCTGCGTTAAGAAAGATATCTTTCCCAAGATCATAGATCTATAGATGGCCGCGACTTCGGTCAAAAAACAAACTTATTATGCCAATTTTAATTATACATGACATCAGTAGGTTAACTTGTCGCCACTTGACTTAGAGTACTCTTCAATGCTTTTGTTGATGCGTTGAGAGCATGATAGTGACATAAAGCAACTGTAGTTAGGTAAATACTTGATTTTCTATAGCAGCGTCGAGCTACCGTAATTCATTCAAAGCCATTTGACTTTTGGCATTGAGTGTTGTCAAATGACTCGACACTATTCAACAATCAAGTTTCTTCACCCTGGCATTGAGTAATGTCGGATGTCTCGACATTATTTAAATTTGACAAGTTTCTTCATTCTGGCACTAAGTAATGTCTTTTTTCTCGACGCTATTTAACTTAGCCAAGTTTTTTCATCCTGGCATTGAGTGCTGACTTACACATAATTTATTTTTGATGAGTATGGATTGTTTATCAGTCATGTCATTGTTCACCTGGACATGTTAACTCAGAGACATATCAAATTATTGACTTATGAGGATTCTTCAAATCAAGGACATTATGGTCAATGTTCCTAACAAAGCTAAAGAAAATGATTCGATGATTTCTTTTAATTATAAGTGGAAAAATCAAAATATATACTGTTAGTATTGCATCAAGTTCATAAGAAATAACTTGATAGAAGTGTATCTTACTTACAAAATCCCTATAGCAAACAAGAACAAGGAACATTACTATAAAATTCTCCATAAGTACAAAACGACATACTTATAAAATATTATCCTTTGCGGCTAGAGTCTTGTTTCCTTGTTAAATAAATGAAGTAGTTCCCTGAAAATATGTTCACAGAATATATATATATATATTCGTATGTTCATATATGTATATATTCAGTGCAAGTTATTTCAAAACTGTTGAAATATATAAGAGAAGAAAAGGGACATGATCATAATACCATGAGTATTTCCAAGCTTTGGATCAGAGTCAACTTTGAACGTCTTGAATCAGCTCCCGTTGATGAGCTTGGGCATAAACCAGTCCAGCATACTTGGCTATCTCCGACCAGTCTTGAGACACAACCACCTGCCATAAGAGAATGAATATTGTGTAGCAAAAAGCTAAAATTAAAGGTGCTCAAACCAAAATTTGAAGAACTTACTATAGTAATTGAGGGGAAAGTGTGTTCTCCATGGCCAGGATGATTCACATCAGCACCAAATATGATAGTCATGCACTCGATGACCAATGGTAAGAACCTATATATATCATCTATGAGAATTGTTTTTCATCCTCCGAACTTTGAATGGAAACTCATTTAGGAAATATTACATGTAAAAGCTAACATTAGAATACTAAGGTACTAATATTTACATTTATCTTCAAGGAAACTTTGGGGAGATACAGTCTGCTGCACTTATAAACATGTTTAGCCAGGTAGCATTTTGAGACTAACCTAATTTCAATTTCGTATATTCACTTGAGATCCCCTATTATTACGAGGACAACAAATAAATAAAAAATATCAATAAGGACAAAATATATTAGTGGTCAAACTCATTCTCATATTAAAAACATAAGCTCATAGGTCAAAGGAAAATATATGGTATTAAATACCAACATGTATTCACTTATCCCATGTGAGACTAAATCAAGCTCAATCGCCCACTTGCTTCAGAACTCCTCACATAAGTCATTACTCCATATCAAACATAAGCTTTTCAACATCATAAAGTCTCATCAACTGTGAGCACAATCGACCCCATGGAGTGTGGAAATTAACTGGCTTATGAACTTTGCTCAACCAAGTGGAAGCAGACAATAATCATGGGAACTACAAATCACATGAATATTCTTGGATCAAAATTAAACCTAACTCAGTTGTAACACCCTCATCTATCATGCAAAATATAACAAAAGGCCTGGTCAGGATGATTTATGTAGTCGACAGACAATCTGTGGACTTATGCATTGAAACCGAATCATTAATGCATCCTAACTCAGAGTTGCATTCTTGCGGAAGTTTTTAAGTTAATAAGAACCCAACACTAGGAATGTCCACTAACAGTACCAAAGGAATGATAATAAAATACACAAAGTGTTTTGGACTTAAGTCCTTACAAACAATTCTCTTCATAAAAGTATATTACATATATCGATACTCAGGCCGGCCACACATGAAAATAGTAAACACGCTTTGATTGGACTTCGAAGGCCAACATAGCTTAAAGGGGCTTCAGGCATCTACTTCCTTCTCGGCTCTCTAGCACCTGACCAAGAGGTAGAAAAACAAGGCAACGGTCAGCTTTAGCTGACCAAATTATAACGGCCACACCCCTCACTTGGGGCGGCGAGGCTACTCCCCTGTAGGTAAACAACATGTATATATAATGGCATCAAAACATGTAATTTAAGCATCATTCACCATAGACGTTGGCACGTACAACCACATGCCCCGTGCACTAAGGGAACATTATCTATATGCTGAGATTCAAGCCCCACCACCATACTCAGTGACGGCCCATATTTGAGCATTCTCTTTTGGTGTGCTGAGATTTAAGCCCCGCCTATTTGAGCATTTTCTTATCTTTTTGTATCGAAGCCTAAGACTCTCCTCTATGCTACGACAAAGTCAAAGGAGCTCTATTACCTTAAGATACAATCCAGTGACTCACTCCAAGTCATTCGCCATAGGGAGGGTACTGTTAATCCATGGCCCATTTCTCGAGTCATCGGGCACAATAATCCTTAGCGTGGGTCAGCCTCTCCTTTCCCATTCACATACATAACTATGTTATGTTTTAAGGTTGGAACTCAAGGCCACCATTATTGGCACTCTAGGCCCTAGTCTATAGGAGATAGGCCCAAAAAACGTCGCTCTCTAGGAGTTATCACCAGTGGTACCAAATAGAACAACACGTATGTCTCAGACTTGGGTCCATACACAGCACACAATTAACTTCTCACTGGTCTCTGCCAATCGAGTTATCGCCAATGGTAGCACTACCACAGGGCGATACTAATAAAACTTCAATTCTGTTATACTCATGGGTGTTTTTGTGGGGAACACCTCCAGTACTTTCTACAACAGCATATAACACCCATGACTCTATAACCTCCACGTTTAACCACTGAGTCTTCTCTGACACGCAAATCAATCATCAATAATCTAGACCAACCTGTCTGGATGGGCTTCAAACAACATGCATATTCTGTACTTCGATTCCTGATTCTATTTGAAAGTTTAACACCAGGGATATCATCGATAAACCCCTTGGAAACCTCCCGTTCTTCACCATTTGGTGAGGGTTTCCATGCACATGCCAAATAAGGACTTCACTTATCCAAGAAGGATGGTCGTTACCCTTGTATATTGCTTAGGAGCCATGAACACAAATTTTGTCAAGATAAAAAGGATCGCCTTGCCTTTCTCTTTATCGATCTAGCCTCAGCTTGCAAATCAGACTATAGTAACTCCTTCAGCAGTTCTCCAAAGATCTTCCTCTATCCCTCTTCTTCCTTTCTTTTTTTCTTCCAAGGTTTGAAGAGAGAGAGAGTGTGTGAGAAAAAGAGAAATGTGTTTCTTTCCCCCACTTATCTAACTAAGTAGACATGGTATTAAACCCAGTCACAAGATCATTTCATCAAAAGGATTGAAGGGACATGATTTTAGCAGCAAAACTTTATTTAATGTTGTCATCGGGCGATATCCACTATCGCGGCACGATAGCTCCAGCAGTAGCTGCTTGACCCAGTCAAAGCTGCTCAATGACCGCTTCAATTCTTGCTGACATGTGGACGCCTATCGCGTAGCATACTATCGCCTGGCGATATCGAGCTAACGCCAGTGATAGCTCTAAAGACCAACTCTTTGTTGTTTTCAATACATGAAACATGGGGTCTTATAAATCTCCCCTCCTTTATGAAATTTCGTCCCGAAATTAGACATAATAGAAAACAACATATAAGTACAAATATATATAAAAAGGTTTACCTCAACGAAACAGCTCGGGGAACTCCTATCTCATGGTTTACTCGCTCTCCCATGAAAACTCCTCACGGCTACAATTGTCCTAGCGAACTTTGACCATCCCAATTACCTTGTTCCATAGTTGCCTGATTTCTGTGTCCTTGATTCGAATGGGCTTAACTTTCTTCATCAACCCACTATTGATTGGCACTTAATCTACAATAAATCCTTGTGCAGGATCTTGCACAACCTTCCGCAACACTGATATGTGAAACACATCGTTCAAACTACTTAGTTCAATAACAAATTCAGTTGATAGGCAGATTAACCAATTCGCTCAACGATTTCAAATGGCCAAGGATTTCTTGGACTTAACTTTTTCAAGTGTCGAAACCTAGATATGCCCTTGAATGGCTTTATCTTGAGATACACCCAATAACCAACCGCAAACTCGACATTTCATTGTTTGGCATTGTAGTACTTTGCTTTCCAATCTTGAGCAACCAATATCCGCTCCCAAATTAAACGTATCGTCAATGTTGTATCTTTGACGTCTTTTTGCTTATAAAGCTTTAATTCACCTGTTTCTACCTAAGCCAATGGAGTATGACACTTACCGTATAAGGCCTAAAAGCCACCATCTTAATACTCGCTTAGTAGCTATTATTGTAGGCAAATTCTATCATATAGAGATGGTCCTCCCACCTCTTCCCAAAATCCAAGACGTAGATGCAAAGCATATCCTCCATCGCTTTTTTTACCCTCTCGGTCTGACCATCCGTCAGAGGATGAAAGGTCGTACTGAATTTCAGCTTGACACCCAATAGTTGATGAAAAAACCTCTAATTATTTGATGTGAAACACCCGTCTCGGTTACTCACAATACTATAGGGCACATCGTATAATCGTACGATTTGTTCAATATAAATTTTGGCCAAATTTTCAACTGAATCGTCCCTCTTATTCAGAATGAAATGTGACACCTTTGTCAATCGGCCAACGATCACCCAAATGTCATCACTCTCTTTTTAAAATCTCAGCAAGCCGTGCACGAAATCCATAGATATGTCGTAAACTTCCACTCTGGTACCGATAATGACTTCAATAAACCACTAGGTTTCTGACATTCAGCCTTTACTAGGGCGCAAGTATGGCACTTCACCATATAAATAGCTATGTTCTTCTTCAACCCTGGCCACCAAAACACCTTTCTCATACTCCCCGAATGGATTGAGTACTTTTTAAAACGTGCCGTGTACATCAATTCCTCCCGTAATTTGCCCATATTTGGGATGCACAACTGACTATCCTTCCATAAGAGGCCATCTTCAAAGGTAAACTGGGCATTAGACCCACCCCTAGTTTCTTCCAAAATGCATTTCATGTTCTCGACAAGGTTCAATGCCTAGAGAATCCCATTCGAGAGATCATATTGCACCCTTGTCTAGTTTAAACATGCATTTGCATTATATCTACTATAAACACAGGTGATCTCCAAAGCCTCCAAGTCTCGAATAAGATGCTCATCATGCATTTATATCTAGTTGACATGTGTCAGAGCCCTGCGACTCAATGCATCTATGACAATATTTTCCTTCTCTGGATTATAGTGTATCTCGAATGTATAGTACCCAAGGAACTCCATCCACCTCCTTTGTCGCATACTCAAATCCATTTGGTTTAATAGGTACTTTAGGCTCTTACGGTCTGCAAAGATGTCGATCTTCACACCATATAAGTAATGCCGCCACAACTTTAGGGCAAATATCACAGTTGCCAACTCTAAGTCGTGGATTGGATATTTCCTTTCAAACACTTTCAGCTGGTGAGAGGCATAAGCTATAAACTTCCTAAACTGTAGAAGAATGTAGCTTAAGCCGCTCCCTGAGGCATCGCGATAGATCTCATAGCCTTCTACACCACATGGTGAACAAAAAATAGGCATCGTGGTCAGATGACTCTTCAACTCCTCAAAAGCTCACGCGCACTTTGTCCTCCAAATGAACTACTGATCCTTCCTTGTAAACATAGTGAAAGTTAGAGATATCTGTGAAAATTTCTCTATGAAGCGCCTATAGTAGCCAGCAAGTCCAAGAAAGCTCCTGACTTCCGCCATAGTAGTAAACACATGCTACTCCCATATCATAAGATTCTTTGTCGGATCCATGTCAATACCCTCTCCACTAACCACAAGACCAAGAAAATTCACTGATGATAGTCAAATGATTTTCCTGATCCTCGTCTGACTGAGAGTATACCAAAATATCATCAATAAAGACGATTACAAATTGGTCCAAATACTCTTGAAAGGTCATGTGCACTAAGTAATGAATACCGTTGGCGCATTTATTAATCCAAATAACATCATGGTGAACTCATAATGACCATAGCATGTACCAAATACTATCTTAAGAATATCACTTTCCCTTATCCTCAACTGATAGTAATTGGACTTTAAATCTTGCTTCGAATAGACTGTTGATCTAACTAGCTAATAAAATAAATCATCGATTCTCGGAATTATATATTTGTTCTTTTCCGCCAGCTTGTTCAGTTCACAATAGTCAATGTGTAGATGCAAGAGTCCATCCATCTTATTCTTGAGGAGGACTGGTGCGCTCTTAGGTGACGTACTCGGTCATATATAGACTTGCTCTAGCAAATCCTATAACTGAACATTTAATTCTACCATATTCATTGGCGTTATATGGTACGGTGAGCGTGACATAGGATTCGCACCTGGCACCAACTCAATAGCAAATTCGATCTCTCGATGTGGTGGAATCCTAAGAAGATCTTTGGGAAACATATCTGTGAACTCCGACACAATAGGAACGTCGCTCAGACTAGGCTTTGGCCCTATAGCTTCCAATTGCATGAAGAATAACTCTGCACCCTTCCGAATCGCCTTGACCACTTGGATAACATACATTAGTATCTTGTTCGATATTCGCATACCAGTGAACTTTGTCTCACGTTTGGTGTTCTGCCTTAGCGTGACTTCCTTTGAGTTTCAATCAATATAGGCACGCTGCTCTAAGAGTTAGTTCATGCCAAAAAAAATCACATAGAACTCAGATATTGGTAACACAAATGCTTCTAAACTAAATTCACGACTTTTTATCCGCACCTGAACACATCAGGCTTTATCTGTGCACATCAAGATGTCGTTAGGCATCAGTATATTCAATCTATCTTTTGACAAAAAAGAAAGCACTCTGATACACAACACGAAGTCCCTAGATAAAAAGGAGAGAGAAGTTCCTTGTATCGAACAGTGCACTCGTCGGATAGTCCAAATTTAGGACAAAACCTAATTCAAACAATTTAACCAATGCATAAGGTAACAAGTATATAAAGTGGTAAGAGTTGTATTCTAAATGAAAGTCTTTGTTCAAGGGTAGCTAAACACCTAGAGGGGGTGAATAGGTTTGTTTTGACACTTTTAAATCTTTTAGAGTTATGAGTGTGGTGTGTGTTAGAGTTAGTTGTTAGCTTTAAAGAATCATAATAACAATGTAATGCAACATCAACGATAGATTCACAGAATTGAAGAGCAAGAAATAATACACAATAAAAATTTGATTAACACAAAATTGGATAATTATAAATAAAAGTGCCCCAAGGAACCGATCACAAATGTCATTGTTAGGCATCTGTTTCCTTAATGACTATGCCCCTGCTAGACCTTTTAGCAGACTTCTCCTCAACTTCTATCTTCTTTTTCCTTTGACTTTCAAAGTAATTGTATGGCTTTGGAAAATATTTGCTAGGTTCTGGAGTATCTGACTGCACAGTACTATCCTTCTTATCATTTATAAAATTTCTCCTGATCTCTTCATTTCATTCATGTTTAGCCCATTTTATGGAGTTGTATAGTTTACTTCTTTCAATTTTGTTTTCTTTAATCTGATCCCAAGCAACCAAAATAATAGTCATAGATTGAGGACTCCAAAGTTCAAAATCAGGTCTGGACTCCACCTTTTCTCTGTGTCTCTTCTTGCTTTGCCTGATCTCATAATCTTCCTCAGTAGCAGCCTTATCTTTGCTCTTAGATAGTTGTTGAGTGGTGGGGCTGAAGGTTGGAATTTCAGCAATAGTTTCAACTCCATCACAATCTGTGTGACCTTCAAGATAAGGAAATCATCATATATAAAAGAATATAGGCCTAGATATCCTATGATAACATTTGAAGTCTAAATTGCATTTCCTGCACTGGCCTTAATCATCGATTTCTCCCCCTTTATGAATTCTTCAAATATGATTGTAGACAGGGAGTCCTTGATAGAGGAAATTTTTCATCCAAATAATTAACAACTTTGGTTACATGATTCTTAACCTGTAGCATGTGGTCTTCTAAGTGCTGAGTGCAGGCATCCATTCTTCTTTGTAGAATGACTTTATTTACTTTCATGATTTACTTTTGTACTACATGCACCATATCCATGTTTCCTGAGGTGATGATTTGATTCTCTATGATGTCATTTTGCGTTTTCCTAATCTCAGCAAACTTTTTTTCAGTATATGTAATAGTTCGAGTAGCTCTTTTAAAGAATGCAACTGTGTTAGCCTTGAGCAGATTCACCTCAAATCTTATAGACTTGATCTCAATGGATATATATTATCTTAGTTCTTTGATAGAATCATCCACATAGTGTTCTATTTGGCTCCTCTAGTCATCTAGTAGTCTTTTAAATTGAGCAATGAAGGAGGAAGACATAACATCAGCCTGTTGAGATGTCCCTTGGAAGCAGAAATCTTCATCAACCCTCTTTATATCTCCCTTAACTTCTGAGTTAGCCACTAAAAACTCAGAGTAATGATCAAGAATATAAGCAGTAGGCTCATCAGTCTCAGATAACTCAATAACATTTCTAGTTTCTTGAGCAGGGAGATATGTATGAATCTCCCCCTCAACCTCATCAATGTCCATATAAACTTACTAAACCTCAGTAGCTATGTTGGGGACATAACCTTATACTAGCTCTAGAACCTGCTCCCCCTCAACCTAAGCACTGGTGGGATTCAACTGGAATTTGACCAATTCTTTCCTATAGGTTATCCAAGAAAGAGTCAATCTGGTCTTGTAAACCAACAGAAGATTGACCTTGCTCCCCCTCAGCGAGATCATCTAATCTGAGAGTCTCCCTTTCATTATCTACACAAATTTTGTCCACAACAGCACTAAATAATTTCTCAACATGTTTTATTGGAGTATCTTCAGATTGAAAAACACTACTTGGTAGAATTCTTGTAGCAAGTTCTGATGATATAAACACCTGAGCACTTACATCTCTCCTGATCTCAACAGTTGATTCAAATAGTTATGGGTCATGAGGTTCTTCACCTCTGCTCTCAGAAGAGTTGTATCAAGAGCTCTCTTTAGTGATTGTAACTACTTTCTTTATCTTTTTGCCAGTTACAGTTGGTGTGGGAGCAACACTTTGTCCCACCAGTTAAATATCCTTTAGTCCATTTTCCTCATGTGATGTATCTTAGATCCTAGACTTACTTCGAGGATCCTTGGATCTAAGCTCAGCAAGAATAAGGAGAGTATTCTCCCCATATTAGGTTCTAGAATACATTCCGCTATCCTCTCAAAAATAATCTTTCCCTATTCAATTTTCTTTGATAGAATTACTCTGGTCATCATCTCAAACATCTTTCTTGAAATCATATCATGAGAACCAGTCTTGCAAACTAAGGCCTTGCCTATGACATCTGCCAAGAACTTCCCTTTTAGGTTCACCTTTTTCTCATGATAGAACCTGTCGTGTGCTTTGACAGTCAACGCCTTTTAAGTGTTGACTTAACATCCTCAATAAAAAGATCATCCTCTTCATTTGATTGCCCAAACATAGTCTATTTCAAAGCCTTACTCAACCTCCTTGAGGAAATTTTGATTCGATTTCCACCGATAGATGTCTTAATCTTATTGGAAGACGGGTCCACTTTGACATTATTATACATTTCCAACACTTCTCTTTTCCAAATGGAACCTGGTTTTGACAAAAAAATATCTAGGTCGGTGGTATTCAAAAGATGAAGAACTACCTATAATTCTTATGGCGCATCCTAGAATCTATTTCTAACGAGTTCAGATCCATCGAATAGGAAATCTATACCTTTGGGTGCCATTGAATCCTTGAGTTGCTTGAGAGTTGAAGAACTTTGCTCGAGAATACTATAGCAGGGATGCAGTGAGTTGAATATGGTAAGGAACTATGTATTTTAACCAAGGCACACATTTCAATTTATAGTTACCCATATTCGAGAATGTGGAGAGGCATGAACCTGTCGTGATATACACAATTTGATCAACGATAGAGATTAATCCTAAGAAATAGTCGTAATATGATCTGCCAGATTGAATGCGTTGAGTGCACTCAATGCACGCGATGCCTGTTGAGCTAGTCTATTTCTTTCTTAATTACCTGCAAAAGGTCAATCCTCCAAAGGCATATAGGCACACATTTATATTAATAGTTACCCATATTCGAGAATGTGTAGAGGCATGTACCTATCATGATTTACACAATTTAATCAATGACTGAGATTAATCCTGAGAATTACCTGTAATCTGATATGCCAGATTGAATGTGTTGAGTGCACTCGACGCACTCAATGCTCTACATGGCCGGATAGTCAGTCCATTTCTTTATTGATTACCTACAAAAGTTTAATCCTCCAAATGCATATATGCATGTAAACATAATGATGTTACTCCAAGTTAAACATACCCAACTAAAATTTGATGGTGTTAAACTTTACTTCATCTAGAGACTTAGTGAAGATATCAGCCACTTGTTTGCCTGTAGGGACAAACTCAAGACTATTGTCTTCCTTCTCAACATGCTCTCTAATGAAATGATATCTAATCTCAATATACTTGGTCCTACTTTTAGAAACATGATTCTAAGAAATTTAGATAGTACTAGATGAATAACAATACATAGGAGTTTTACTTAGATGAAGATTATAATCTTGGAGTAGATGTTGAATCCACAGTAGCTGTGCATAACAACTCCCAGCTGAAATGTATTCAAATTCTTTAGTGGAGATTGCTACACTGGTCTATTTCATGCTGCTATATAATACAAGTATTCTCCCTAGAAACTGATAGGTGCCAGAAGTACTTTTCCTATCTTCTCTACAACTTGCAAAATCTGTATCTAAATACCCAGTGAGTTCAAAATCATTATTCCTAAGGTTCCACAGACCAAGATCAAGTTTTCCCTTGAGATATCTCAAAATTCTTTTGGCAGCAGAATAATGAGATTTTTTTGGGCATGCCTGGTACCTAGCACAAATACATATAGCTTACATAATGTCTGTCCTACTAGAAGTCAAATAGAGAAGGGATCCAATTATGACTCTCTATATAAGGTTTTATCAACAGGTTTCCAAGTCACATACTTATCTATTAATATACTTGACCCCATTGGATTTTTCATGATGGACGCACTCTCTATTCCAAACTTTTTGATTAAATTCTTGGTGAACTTAGACTGAGAGATGAATAATACATCCTTTAACTATCTAACTTGGAAGCCCAAAAAATACTTGAGTTCACCTATACAACTCATCTCAAACTGCCCTTACATAAGTTTTGCAAACTTCTAATAAAGGTCGTCATCAGTTGAGCCAAAAATTATGTCATCTATATAAATTTGGACTAGGATTATCTTACTGTTTACTTCCCTTAGTAATAATGTCTTGTCTATCTTCCCCCTTGAGAATTTATTCTCATTGAGAAAGCTAGACAAAGTTTTATACCATGCCCTAGGGCTTATTTCAACCCATACAAAGCTTTTCATAACTTAAATACATAGTCAGGAAAGTTAGAGTTAAAAAACCTGAGGGTTGCTCAACATAGACCACCTCTTTCAGGTCACCATTCAAAAAAGCTGACTTAACATCTATTTGGTAGACCTTAAATCCTTTATTACAGCATATGCAAGGAATAGTCTTATAGCCTTTAGTCTAGCAACTGGTGTAAAGGTTTGATAAAAATCAACACCATCCTCTTTCCTATATCCTTTGGAAACCAGTCTAGCTTTGTTTTTGGTTATAACACAATTTTTATCAAGCTTGTTTCTATAAATCCATTTACTTCCTATGATGTTATGTCCATGAGGTCTGGGAACCAGCTTCCAGACATTGCATCTCTTGAACTAGTTCAGTTCTTCTTGCATAGCCATAATCCAAAATGGATCTATGTTGACATCTTCAAATTTCTTGGGTTCAACTTGAGACAGAAAGCTTGAGTACATTGCAATATTGAGGCTTCTGCTCCTTGTTGTAACCCCTAGGCTTGCATCTCCAATGATCAAGTTTCTGGGATGATCTCTCAGATGTCTGACTGCAGTTGGAATTCCTTCTATAACATCTTGAACACACCCTTATCCTATTCTTGTTCAGTATGAGTTGTATCATAGATGATCGACTTGTCCAACTTTAATTATGCACCTGCAGATCTAAAAGAGCTTGGCAGCTCACTGTGAATCAAAGAGGACTCATCAATTACTATATTGACTGACTCTTCTACTACTTGATTCTTTAAGTTGCAGACTCTATGGGCTTTATTATGGTTACTCTACCCAACAAAAATTTCCTCATAAAACTCGGCATCAAACTTTGTCAAGTAGGACTTCTCATTGTTAAGCACAAAACATTTGCTTCCAAAGATTCTGAAATAGGCAAGATTTGGTTTTCTATCTTTCATAATATCATTGGCAGTCTTCCTGTGGTACATGTTGATAGTGGATCTATTCAGGACATGAAAAATAGTGTTCACTACCTCAGCCTAGAAATATTTTGGGAGAGAAGTGTCTCTTAGCAATGTCCTACTAGCCTCTATGAGAGTCCTATTTTTCCTCTCAGCTATCCCATTTTGTTGGGGTGTTCTTGGATAATAAAACCCCTAAAATATACCTTGCTCTTCACAGAACTGTCATGCCTTCAAATTGAAATTATTTATCATGGTCACTTCTGATTTTGACAACAAAACAGTCCTTTTCATTCTGAATTTTCCTAACAAAGGTCACAAAACTATCAAGGGTTTTAGACTTTTTCTTAAGAAAGAATACCCATATAAATCTGGAAAAGTCATCAACTATCACAAGAGTGTAGACTTTCCTACCTAGACTATGAACTAGCATAGGACCAAATAAGTCTATATACAGGAGGTAAAGACACCTCTCAGAGTCCTTGGCCCCAATGCTCTTTAAGAAGGCTTTTATCTTTTTTCCCTTGTTGGC
The DNA here is from genome assembly GCA_039513925.1 of Platanthera zijinensis. Lineage (NCBI taxonomy): Eukaryota > Viridiplantae > Streptophyta > Magnoliopsida > Asparagales > Orchidaceae > Platanthera > Platanthera zijinensis. The sequence goes on from CM077090.1 coordinate 121,753,883, forward strand.
ATGCAAAGCAAATGCCCTCTTTGGTTTATTTCAGATTGGGTCCATTTCTGACTAGCTCTTCACTGAAGAGCGTGCTGATTGCCTTGTAATTCAAGTGAGCAATCCTCTTGTGGCATTGCACATAATAAGAGTCGTTCTCATTTGCAACAAAGCACACCTAAGAGTCTGAATCTATACAAAGGAAATTTAAATAGTAAATATTTCCACTCATAGTGCCTATCAAAATGACCTCTTGGTCACTTGACCTTTTGATCAGCCACTTATTCTTTTGGAAGACAATGACATAGCCAATATCATAGAGTTGGCTTATACTAATCAGATTGTGTTGTAATTTTTCCACATAAGCTACTTTTTTAATTGAGACTATGTCATTGGTAATCATACCATGGCCTTTGGTAACTCCCCTATCTTAACCTCCAAACATGACTTTACGCCCATCCCTCACTAGAGTATTTTCTTTAAATGGCTCCTTATTCCATTCATATGTCTGGAAAAACCACTATCCAAGTACCATATTGGCTTCTGATGGGTACTTGGACTTACCTACAATCACAAGGTTAATTTACCTTAGGAACCCAAAAGAGTTTGGGTCCTCTATTCATGTTAACTTGAAAATTGCTACATCTACTAGCAGTAGCTCTTATAGGAAGACTCATCCTTGCCCTTAGAAGACTTGGGTTATATCAATAGCCTATAGTATAGTGATCTACCTTTCCACAACACCAACACTCATGGATATTGTATCTCATCTTTTGAACAGCCTTTGATGTGTGTAAGCCATCAATCTTTATCTGTTCAAAAGGGAGAGGATCAACCTTCTTCCTTTTTTCTTTCAGCAAAAATTTGGCTGAAAGTAAGTCTCCCAATAGGTACACTTGGTTTATCCTTATTTACACCACCAAATGTCTTCTTTTCAGTTAACATGGTGTTGATGGCATCAGAAATGACCAAGTGAGGCTTGTCGGTAGTCTTGCTCACACCCTTACTCTTTGTATAAGGAACTTGAGGGGTGGCTACTGCCTTACACTTGAGAGTGGGTGCAGGAGCACCAAACACAAATGGTCCATGGGGTGCCTTCAGTACACATAATCTCATGGAATTTCTTCTTCTATTATAAGTAATAATAAAGCTCTTACAGGAAAAATTTCTATTCTTCCAGTGACCATACATAATGTCATGTTGTTACCTATCAGAGGGAAGAATAACCTTCTGAAAGGTGGTCTGAGGCACAACTAGAGCCTTGGCATTCCCTATGGAATCGACAGCTCTAGTATTCCACTTGAACCCTAATACCCTCTTATTATTTTGAGAGGAGAAAGTACCAATCAGTGGAAGCACAGTCTTTGGCTTAGAAAACTCAGCCACAAGCATCCCCTCTTTGAGGAGCTTCTCGTCAAGATTCTTAATGATCTTGTTCTTCTAGCTAATGGTACCTATTTGGATAATTGAGATTGTATTTAGATGATTAACTTACATCCTCATCTAGGCTAGCATAGAAGCTAACTCATATTTCAAGGAGTTAGTTTGCTATAGTGAAGTAATCTCATCAGCTTGTCTCTTGACAAGCTTCTTTCTCTTCTTCAAAGCTTCCAAGATAGCACCATATTTGTCAATCAATTATTTTACATCCTCATCAGATTCTGATCCATCATCCCCACTAGATGAAGTGGATGCCTCAGAGTCTAATCCAATCTTATACATAGAAGGAGAATTGGGAAGAGAGAGTACCTCATCAGGAACAGAACTATCCTGATTATCTTCAATTAAGGCCATGAGGTTAAATTCTTCATCATCTTCATAATCACTGTCAACAGAGGATAGTGGTGCCCTGCTGCCTATTATGGTAGCAGGAAGATTAGCCTTCTATTAAATAGTAATAAGACTAAGGCCTCTCTTCTTCTGATTCAGAAGACTCAGAATCATTATTTGACAAACAGGTTTTTTCTTGGTCAAAAAGCTCTTTTCAGTATTCTTATCCTTGTAATGCTTATTATCATTTAATTTCTCATTCTCCTTCCTATTGATTGGACAGCCAGCAATGACATGTTCAGATCTATTGCAATAATAGTAAAGAACATCAGTCTTAAACTGTCTGTTCTATTTAGAATCATACTTTTCCCCAGACGGGTAATTTTTGTATTTCTCTATGTTTGTATATGGATTTCTAGAGCAAGAGCTTGAAGACCCCTTGTTCTTCCACTGTCTTCTCCTGTTCAATGTCCTTTTGAACTATTTGGAGAACAAGGTAAGTTTTCCATTTGATAGTTAATTTCCTGAGGTGATGGGATCTGAGCACTCTTACTCAGCAGCTCTCCTTGGTGGAGAAGGAGTCTTTTACCTGCACCACCTTGTAGCTTCATCTTTGAAGGCCAAAGTATTCTCTCTGTTGAGGGTTTTGACAGCATTTTTTCCGCCCTTCTGGAGTTTAGCTGCAGCTCATGAGATATCAGCTTCCCAAACAAGTTTTGGGGTAGAGTGCTGGCCAGGTTGCCATCCTCCTTGATGTCACGGATCTTGATATACCATTCAGCTCGTAGTTTGTGAACTGTCTACCATTGGTGATCAAACTATTCACAATATTGATAAACTTTTCATAGCATTCAGCTATGGAATCCTTCTTTCCTTGCTTAAAGGCCTCATACTACTAGTTAAGGAGGGATTTCCTGCCTTCCCTCAAATCCTTTATCCCTTCCATATACATAATTAGAGAATCCAACATCTCCTTAGCATTTTTGTAGTGGACCAAGTTCTGGAATGTAGAATCATCTATGGCACTTACAATAATATTTTGGGCCCTCTTGTCCATAGTGGCCAGAATTACTTCATCCTTGGTCATCTCAATGTATTTCTTGGGATTCTGGACAATGACATTTACAGCAGAGACCTTCATTGGAATGAAAGGTCCCTCTTGAAAAGTTATGCATATCGTAGGGTCTGAGGCTTCTATGAACATCCTTACCCTCTCCTTTCGAATCCCAAAATTACCGTTCCTATAAATAGGAAGTTTATTAGAACCAAAATCCTCCTGGTTCTCACCTGAATCCATGGAGATAAGCTTCTGCTACCCTTGGAGATCTTATTAAGACTGTTAAGTCTATTTTGAACAACCTCCCTTTGATACTACTTGAAACTCTTGTACAAGGGTAGCTAAACGCCTAGAGTGGGTGAATATGTTTATTTTGGCACTTTTAAATATTTTAGAGTTATGAGCTTGGTGTGTGTTAGAGTTAGTTGTTAGGTTTCAAGAATCACAACACTATACAAGATTTTATAGTGGTTCCCCTATTTAGGATACATTTACTTTTCTCCTTTACCTATCTAGCAGTGAGCTAGATTCAGTTAACTTCTCTTATATTCTCGGCTCCTTGATCTTGCACCTCAGATACCTCAGGATCTCACAACTCAGAGTGAATCTCACTACTACAACTCAGATTGATTACAGTCCTACCTCAGGCATAGCAACCTAATACTCAGAGTTAAGCAACTCTTACCTCAGGCACAACAGCCCTACCTCTCAGAGATAAACCAAATCTCTAACCTTAGATCCCTCAGGATCCTACCTCAAATCTACTCCTAGATCCTACTCACTCAAAGACAATAGCTCCTACCACATTGCCTTTATAATGCAGGCTTACAGCTCAGATCACACAGTGATCCTACCGTTTGAGTAAAGTTTTGTAGTAATTTACTCTAGATAAATAATCCTCTGAGTCTTCTTCCTAGAATGTGTAGGAACATTCCTAACTCTTCACAACAATAAGAATGCAAATCTTCAAAGTAGTTCTGTATGGTATTGTATCCACAATAGCCCATATTTGTATGAAGATACCCTTGAACTAAGATGAATTAAATTTATATTTAATGTCATTCTTTAGTTGAGTGCTTGTAGGTCATTATTGCCAAGTATAGACCAATTTCTGTTTATAATGGGTCAATAAACACAGGACCTTGCAATGTAATCCCTCATTGTGTGATCCATGGTGTTGACTCATGTGTAACCTCTCTATTAGGATGCACTTCATTTTCAAGTACTAGTTCAATGGGAGAAAGGAAGGGTTGTTGGATTCAACAAAGAAGAAAACCAATTTTTTCAAGAAAATTTCCTAAGTCCATTTCTCGAGAAATTGAAAACTTTTTCTCGAGAAGTCTAAGTCCATTTCTCGAGAAAGCATAGCTGTTCTCGAGAAACCATAAGACATCTCAGGAAATTATCTTAAAATTCTCCAAGTCCTTTTCTCGAGAAATGCCCTGAAGCTTTCTCAAGAAGCCAAGTTAGTTCTCAAGAAATTCAAAGAAGTTCTCGAGAAGTCGAAATCATTTCTCGAGAAGCTAAGTCTTTTTCTCGAGAAATCAATTCTTTCTCGAGAAATCAATGCCTCAGTTTACTGAATTCTCGTCAAATAAATTTCTCAAGAAGCCAAGTCATTTCTCGAGAAAGAAATTCTTTTCTCGATAAATCATATTCTTCTCAAGAAATCAATCTTTCACTTCACAGAATTTGCGCTAAGTAAATTTCTCGAGAAGCCATATTATTTCTCGAGAAAGCAAACCATTTCTCGAGAAATAATATCCTTCTCGAGAAATCAGTAATTTACTTCACGAAAAATTTTCTCCAAGTCTTTTCTCGAGAAGCCAAGTCATTTCTGGAGAAAGCCATTCATTTCTCGAGAAATCTACTTCTTCTCGAGAAATGGACTTGCAGATTTTTTGTTTCAAATTTTTTGCAGGATTTCAATTTATTCTGAGTTAATGATGATTGATCCATTAATGGATCTTTCCTTAATGACTCTTGACTGTTGAAGATGTTATATATATATATTCTTTTCAATCGGATTCTCTAACCATAATCACAAGAAGAATATTTTCAGTAATCATATAATCGCTCTATCCAAAAATCGAGAGAAGCCACACGTCTCTGTCGATATTCTTCTTTGCCGCTCTCTGACAATCCAGTGATTCAAGTGGAGAAACGATTCGACAGATCCAAGATTTCAAGATTCTTTAACATTTATTTGATCGGGTCGGATCCTAGTTACTAGATCAGGCTTCTCGTTTTCTTCCTCAACCTTCTTCATCAAGTTGTTCAAGTTTCAAGAAGGAAGACCCTTGAAGTTTTCAGATCTTGAAGTATAAACTTTTTATTGTACTTGTAAAATTTATTTTAACTCTTATAGGAGCCTTGTCTCCGAGATTGTAGGAAGTTTGTTCTTGCGAGTGTACATCCGTTGGTGGATCGAGTTTGTATACCCGGTTTGTGGATCGATTTTATAGATCCGGTTTGTGGATCGAATTGTAGATCCGGTTGTGGATCAAGGTGTAGGAGCGTTGATCCGAGTTATAAGATTGTGATAATATGAGAAAGGTGAAGTTGCCAAATCTTACCCTTCGTGGTAGATAGGCGAGGTAGGACAGTGAACGTACTTAATACGGGGAACAACTATAAATCTCTGTGTTTGTGTGCTTGAGTTTTTAGATATTTTTATTCCTCAAAAAGATACAAACATCACCTATTTAACCCCCCCCCCCCCCCGCCCCTCTAGGTGATTCAGGTAGACGTTGGATACTTTCAAGTTCTACTTGTGCTGAGAAGAACTGTTGCAGAGCTCTTCTCCTTCAAGCTTGAGTAGATCTGAAGTTTAATGCAGTAGCCTTGAAGAACAACAATAATAATAATGAGTGCTCTACTAACTAACCCTTGCAAAAAAATAGGGTTTGAGTTCTAGCGGAAGTCTCTCGAGATTTGGGAATCAACCACTTCAATCAACAAAAATAATAATCTCTCCTTTTAATTCCTCTATTTCAGCTTTTATATCTCTAACTGTAACAGCTCTTTGATCCGTATGGGTAAGTTGTATGGGCAGCTATAAAGTATCTTTACCATTAACTGTACAGTAGAAAGCGTGCGACACAATTTGTCCTTTAGCGCACAAAACCCGCTTCATTTGAATTTGGGATGACATCAGCATGACTCAGCGCTTGTGGACTTAGCAACTTTTACCATATTGTCTGCATAGGCATTGAGTGAAGTCTTGTGACTCAATGCATCGAGGCGTTAAGTGCTGTATTGAGACTCAATGCATTTGAACATTAAGTGTTAAATGCTGAAGCGTTGAGTGGTAAGTCTTCACTCAATGTAAGAACACTTAGCTAAATAATAGTCTAACTTCTGAGGCATTGAGTGAACCTTCATCACTCAATGATGTTGCCTTTGACAGCTTAACATATAAGGCATTGAGTGAACCTTCATCACTCAATGATGTTGCCTTTGACAGCTTAACATATAAGGCATTGAGTGAACCTTCATCACTCAATGCTTTTGCACTTAACTAAATTCTTCTGGTTGATGGTGTTTAGTAAACCTTCTTCACTCAACGCTTCTTGAGTTGGCAATTATCCTGACTGAAGGCGTTGAGTGAAACTTCTACACTCAATGTTTCTGGACTTGTATAGAATTTCTGACTGAAGGCATTGAGTGAACCTTCTACAGTCAACGCTTTTGGACTTATCTGCTTTCTTTGATAGGGCATTGAGTGAGCCATCTTCACTCAACACTATTGTACTTGGATAGATTTTTTTTTGAGTAGGCGTTGATTGAATGGCCTTCACTCAATGATTCTGGACTTAGGCATATTTGAGTCTAGCTCCACTGAGGCTTTGAGTGACTGAACTTCTGTCAATGCTTTTAGGCCTCTAACATTGAGTTATGTGTACTCACTCAATGCATTTGGACTTAGGCATATTTCTGCCTTTCTGTAGTATCCTGTCTTGAGTCCAACCAAACTTCTGACCCTTTCAACCTATCTAATCAATGAACAGTGCACAACCTATATAGATTGAACTAGAACACATATCAAGTGCAAACATGTGTATACTATTTTCTTGTGGTACTTCTTCAAATCAAGAACATTGTGATCAATAGACCTAACACTAAACCGTATATGTCACCAAATCACCTTGCTTTATGGCCTCTTGGTGTCCAAGATTGTATACTCCGGGATGGGATGGGGAATAATGGGATGATGTTGATTCCAATGCCATTGATTTCTTATCATAAGATACTCCTACATTTTTCTCAATCTTTGGAGGACCACTATGACATTCTCCAGCCATGTGTCCCGGCTTACCACAAGTATAACAAATAATTAGGCCTCACCCAGTAGTTGCTCCAGAAATAACAGATGAAGAAGCTAACCCAAAAGATTTGAACTTCTTGTTCAACTTATTACGGTATCCAGATTTTGCAGAGCTCAATACTTTGAATTCTGCCTTCTTCAGGACCAAGTCCTTCTTACGTTGAACACTTTTTAAATCTTGTTCCAGGGATCGAATAGTATTTATCAACGTCAGAAAGCCCAGCATCATCGTACCTTAGAGAAGCAGCCTCGGACTATCATGCAAACCTTTATAGAATCTATTTGTCTTGCACTCCTCGTTAGATATTATAGAGCCCATATACTGCCCCAATCTTGTAAACTCATGCAAGTAGTCATCAAAATAACTCTCACCTTGAGTTAACCTCTAGAGTTGATTCTCCATAGCAATCCTCTATGTAGAAAGGAGATACCTCACCAAAAAAACCTTGAGAACTCCTCCATCGAGATATCAGACAGTTGCCTTATAGTAAAATAATGTATTTCCAGCTCATCCCACCAGATTCTTTGCTCACCTTCTAAAAGAAAGGTAGCCACAGACACTTTTTGCCTCTCCTCCGTCTCTGTCAACATCAGGGTTCTCTTTATTCTTGAGAGACAAACTTTTGCGTGAGTGGGGGATCCAGATCCCTCAAATATTGGAGGTCAGAAGCTCATAACATGCTTCAGTTGCTTTATCATCGATCACCTTATTACCAAAGACTCATCGTGCACATGTCGCATGGCAAAAGCCTAAACTACGCAAACCCGTACTGAGGCAACTTCAGGGGTAAGAGATTGTACTTTCCCTCCTATTTGTGCATTGATCATTGTGAACATGACTTCAGCAACCAACCGTATTGTTTAGACAAAATGATGAGGTGTAAGCACCTCATCTTGTGCACAACTCTTCACTGAGCACTGGAGCTAAGACTACCCCACACCGCTTTTAGTCACCTATAATCATAAAACACACAATTAAGAGACTAAACATATTGTAAAATAGCAATTATAGGAACACGCGGGTTCCGTAGACATGTGTATGTTCATTCCTAAGTGGAAATTCATGGGTTCTTTCATATTATAAAGGTAACACACATACATGTGCTCACCACCCATTAAAATAATTCGACCATGAATTTGAAGAAGAAAGACCGACACAAGAATCTAATACAAAATTATAACACCCACATCCATCACGTAGAATATAACAGAAGTTTCGGTCGGGGCCCCATGCCATATTCCATGGGCAGTCAGTGGAGTAACACATTGAAACCAAATCATTTATGCATCATAACTTAGAGTTGCATTCTAGCGAAAGTTTTTAAGTTAATAAGAACCCCACACCAGAAATGTCCACTAACAACACCAAAGGAATGATAATAAATACACAAAGTGTTTTGGCCTTAAGGCCTTACAAACTATTCTCTTCACAAAAGTATATTACATACATCGGTACACAGGCTGGCCAAACAAGAAAACAGTAAAACACACTTTGCTTGGCCTTCGAGGGCCGACATGGCTCAATGGGGCTTCAACCCGCTACTTCCTACTCATCTATACAACACCTGCATAGGGACAATCCACCAAGAGGTGGAAAAATAAGGTAACGATCAGCTTTAGCTCACCAAATTATACTGACCCCACCCCTCATTCAGGGTGGCAGTGCTACTTCCCTGCAGGTAAACATCATGTATATATAATTGCATCAAAATGTGCAATTTAAGAACCATTCACCACAGACATTGGGATGTACGACCATACACTCCGTGCACTCAGGGCATATTCTTGGTGTGCTGAGATTCAAGCCCCACTACTATACTCAGTGACGGTCTACATTTGAGAATTTTCTTTCGGTGTGTTGAGATTCAAGCCCAACCTATTTGAGCAATTTCTAGTATTTCCAGCCTGAAGCATAAGAATCTCCTCTATGCTATGAAAAATTCAAAGGAGCTCTATTACCTTTAGATATAATACATTGACTCACTCCAAGTTGTACGCCATAGGGCAGGTACAGTTCAGCCATAACCCATTGCTCAAGTCATAGGATGCAACAAGCCATGACGTGGGTCAGCCTCTCCTTGACCGTTCACATACATAACTGCATTATGTTTTAAGGCTAGCACTCAAGGCCACCAGTGTTGGAACTCTAAGCACACATCTCAACATATTGGCCCCTAGTCTCTAAGAGATAGGCCTCGCAAACGTAGCTCTTTAGGAGCTATTGGCGGCGGTACCAAACAAAACCACAGGTCTGTCTCAGGCTTGGTTTCACACCTATCACACAATCAACTGCTCAATGTTCTCTGCCAATCCAGCTATCGCTAACTGTAGCACTATCGGGGGCATTACTAACAAAACTTTGATTCTAAAACACTTACGGGTGTTTTCCTGGAGAACACCTCTAGTAATTTTTGCAGCAACCTGTAACACCCATGACTCTATAACCTCCACATTTAACCGCAGAGTCTTCTACGACACACAAATTATTCATCACTAATCCAGACCAACCTATCAGGATGGGCTTCACACAACATGTCTATTCCATATTTCGATTCCAGATTCTATATACAAGTTTAACACCGGAGATATCATCGATCAACCCATTGGAAACCTCCTGTTCTTTGCCAATTGGTGAGGGTTTCCATGCACATGCAACATAAGGACTTCACTTGTCCAAGAAGGAAGGTCGTTACCCTTATAGATCGCTTAGGAGCCATGAACAAGGATTGTGTCTGGATGAAAAGGATCTCCTTGCCTTTCTCTTTGTGGATCTAGCCTCAGCTCGCAAATCCAACCATAGGAACTCCTTCAGAAACTCTCCAAAGATCTTCCTCCGGCCCACTTCTTCCTTTCTTCTTTTCTTTTAAGGTTTCAAGAGAGAGTGAGAGAGAAAGAGTAAATGAGTTTCTTTCCCCTGCTCCTCCAACTAAGTAGACATGGGATTAAACCCGTCCATAAGATAATTTCATCAAATGAAATCAATGGTCGCGATTTTATCCGCAAAACTTTTTTTAAAGCTATCGTTGAGCGATATCCACTATCGCGATGCGATAGCTCCAGTGGGGCCACTTGACCTAGTTAGCATCGCTCAATGTTAACTTTTCCTCCATCTAACACGTTGATGCCTGCCACGTGGCACACTATTGCCTGGCGATAATTAGTTAACGTCAATGATATCTCTAAAGACCAACTCTTTGTTGTTTTCATTATAGGAAACCTAGGGTGTTACATTATTTCATGGCGGGGGGAAACCTTAATGTATTTCTAACGTAGGACAGGCCTATAGGTAGACGCGGTCGAGTGGTACTCTATTATTATATGTCATATAAACAATCATAACTAAATATATTATAACCAAGAACACCTATAAAATGTGAGAGAAATGTGAGCATAAACAATACTACGACATAAACCTTAAGTTTGATGCGAATGGGAATGTTCCAATCATGCAATTAATACCAAAGTGCAATTATGGGCATCTCGGTGCACAAAGAATCCACTCAAAATGAGGGTCCGGTGAAGGGTCCCACTACAAGGGTGAAATGTAGATACACCTTACCCTATATTTTTTGCAAGAGGTTGCTTCTAGAACTTGAACTCGTGACCTCGAGGTCACATGGACAAAACTCTGAAGATTAAATATCATTCCAAAGTGCAATTAATTAATAAAAAATGATTTTGAAGCTTATACATTTAAAGCTGTTTCACCCATAAGGACACGAGCTCCAGACACTCCTGAAGAATCTGAGCCTAGCACGTCAGGATCCGAGCTATCGGATGGGGAATTTTCCCTAATCACCAAGATGTTTAAGAAGCGGCTGAGCAAGAGAAGACAAATGAAAAATAAGTTATTCTCTTCAGATTCCAGGAGATCACATCGTGATGGTGATCGTGCTAAGTAAAGCTACAATAAGGAGGACAGGTATAAATCAAAACCGAACAAACAGTTTTCCTCTGACGTTGTTTGCTACTGTTGTAATAAAATAGGTCACATGATTGCGGAGTGTCCTTACAAGAAGAAGGACAGCTCCAGGAAAGACGAGAAGAGATCCTTCAAAGGGAAGAAGTGAGAAGAAAAGAGCTTAGTCGCCAAGAAGTCGAAGACTTTTAGTGATAGTGACTCGAGTGAGTTGAGCTCTGAGAATGAAGAAGCCTACTTCGGGCGCATGGCTCATACAGACGAGGAAGTTGGCGACTCTAAGTACCACAGAAAGGTAAACTCGCACACAATACTCTCTTAATCTGAAATGTCCTCGAATGGTCATGATGGCTACTCTTCTGAAGAGGAAGGTGACTCTGAGTTGATGGCTCAGTACGAGAACCTCTTAAAGGCTTTTGACAAATGTCGTAAGGTAGTCAAAAAGCAGTTAAAAGAGATTGCCTCCCTTAAGGAAGTGGAAGAAAATATGAAGGAAGAAATTGCACAATTACTTCCTCTCAGAGATGAAGTCCACTCCTTGAAAGATGAACTCAAGGGCTCAGCTGAAACGTTAAGTCTAAAAGAGAAATATCTTGATGAGCTGGAAGAAAAGTTTTTGGTAGAGAGGAAACTCGTTGAGAGCTACTCCAAGCCAAAGACTATTCTCCCTCTCATTGATGAGTTTTCCACTCAAATGAAGGGTAGTGCTCTAGTCCACATTGGTGAAAAAGGTAGGGCTGTTAAGAAAACCTCTGCCAAAGAAAAATGGAAGGCCCCTCTTGGTCAAACCTCGTTTAAGAAGTTAATATTCCCAACGAACAAGTTTGATTTTGAGTCGTCCTATGGGCACTATACTAAGCCTACCTATGTAGAGCCTAAGTCACACTATCAAGGATGGACCCGTCCCCGAAACTATGGTGAGAGCGTGTTCAAAGCACCTTACGAAGAAATTCATTTGAAAAATTATGTTCCATTTGTTCATGGTCATAATATTAAGAAGGAACCTAAAGCCAAGCCTGTTGTACAAAAGGATAAGAAGATGCAGAAACCTTGCGTATGCTGCAATCATGAAGCCTCTACCTCAAAGTATGCCTCTGCTAGACCTAAGTTTCAAAAGTTAAAGCAGGAGTACCCGCGAAGGTACTATAGGTTTGACTGTTGGTGTTGCGGCAAAATTGGTCACTTTGGCGTAGATTGCTGGTACAACCCCGCCAATTTTGTAGCTCCACGAGTTAGCAATGCGAGACCGACCACTCGCAAGGTTAATGTTCCTAGTGCTGCTAAGCTGACCAGGAACCAAACACCCAAATACGTTTGGGTTCCTAAGGTAAAATGATTTATTTTTGCAGGATTGTCCAAAGGCCAATAGAACTCCAATCTGGTATTTGGATAGTGGATGCTCTCGGCACATGACCGAGATAAGAAGCCTTTTGTGTGATTATACCCTAGTCAAAAACAGACCAAAATTCACCTTTGGAGGTTCAGACAGGTGAACAACAAAAGGTTATGGTATGATTTCCAACGGCGTAGTCTCTTTCACAGACGTGTCTTATGTTAAAGGATTACATCATAATATCATAAGCATAACTCAATTATGTGACAAAGGCATACGCAAGGATAAGTGTTTAATAAAGTCATCTGCAAATCTTGAGACGGTTTTAACAGGCACTCGGAGTAGAAATATTTTTTGTTTAAATTTCTTTGGCTTAGATAATTCTACCCCAGTTTGTTTTATTGCAAAAGATAGTGCGTCTTTTTGTAACCAATGGCACAAGAGATTAGCACATATTAATTTCAAAACCTTAAACATGTTATTTCCTCACAACTTAGTGCACATTTCCCCCATCATTAAATGCCTTAAAGAGAGTCCATGTCACTCCTATCAAATGGGTAAGAAGACACGGGCTACCTTCAAGGGTATTGCTAAAAAGGATTTTTCATGAAGCTTATACTTTCTTCATATGGACTTATTCAGTGCTATGCCTATTCACAGTTTAGGAGGTAAGGTCTATACGTTAGTGATTATTGATGTCTACTCGCGTTTCACATGGGTTTTCTTACTGAAGCACAAGTCAGACACCTTCGACTCTTTCACTAATTTTTTTCCGACAAATTCAGAACGAATTGGACTACTCAATGTTCAAAATCATAAGTGGCCACAGAACAGAGTTCTGGTCTTGTGTCATGAACAAATTCTATGAAATCCAAGATATCTTTTATGAGTTTTCCTCCCTACGCACACCACAGCAAAATAGAGTTGCTGATTGAAGGAATAGAACCCTAATTGAAACATGTACAACCATATTGAACGACGCTTCACTACCAGAGTATTTCTGGGCTAAAGTAGTCAACATGGCTTATCACGTACAAAACAGAGCACTCATCAACAAAAGCTATCGTAAGACCCCCTATGAGTTATTGAAGTGCAGAAAAACGTCTGTGTCCTATTTTAGAATCTTTAGAAACAAATGCTTTGTACTTAACAATGGTAAGTATTACCGCACAAAGTTTGGTGAAAAGTGTTTTGAGGGTATTTTTGTAGGATATAGTGAAAGTGAGGGATAGATCTAGCTTTACCCTAGAGGGGGGTGAATAGAGTATTTTAAAAACTTTAATTTATTTTTATAGAGGAATTAAAGTAAGTGATATAAGTATATCTCTACTAATATATGAAAACTACTCTTTGGTGAAACATTGTTTTATGTTCCTATATTGCCCTTATAGTTGTATTCATAATTACACAATTATACCAAACTCTAAATTAGTATATTATAAAGACAATATCCTTTTAGGTAATTACACAATTTTAAAATATTAAAATACAAAAAAATAAAAACACTAGATATCCTAAACCTATTGTCTCTAGCTAGGAATGACAAGAGAAAATTTAAATCTTTAACGTTAAAATATAATTTATTTTACAAAATAAAAATTGTATTCTTGATTAATATTTTTTACGGTCATTTTGAGTACTCATATGTATATGTTACGGAGCGGGCGGAGCCCGCCGGGAGCGGGCGGCCCGCCTTTGTCAAGCGGAGCCCACCGTCGTCGGGCGAAGCCCACCGTCATCGGGCAGGTATTGTCGCGTGAGGCCATTGGGGCGGGTATTGTCGCACCCCCGCCGAATGCCCCCAGGGCCGAAGGCCCGTTCCCTTCACTTGTATATATATATAAAGAGAAATCACAACACACAAATAAATTGAAAACAATCACAGATGACACAAGGATTTTTATAATGGTTCCTCAAAAAATCTAGGTACGTCTACTCTTCTACCACCCTGGTAGGTATCCACTACAGGCTTTTGCTCAGGTTCCCTGCCACCATAAGATGTATTTTCTAAGAGATATCTAGCAACCCTTTGAGCTTTTGACCAGGTGCCCAAAAACTAAGCTTAAGTCTTTTGATTAGGTGACTTAGAAACTAAGAGTTAACTTTTGAAGGGAGTTAAAATCCTGTACACAGTTTAAAAAATAAACTATAAGAAGTTTTTGTTGTCTTCTCTGTAAAATATCTCTGAGAAGACTTTAGTGGATGATGATGCAAAAAGCTCCCCTTGATTTTAATAGAGATTTGAGATCAGGAGGGGAGACTTTTCTTCAAGGTGTAGGCCTTCTTGAATCTGACTAATTGAAGACTTTTTACTGGAAGAGCCTGAAGCAGAATATCTGTATCTCTATATGTGTTGATCTATATCTGTAACCCCTAAATATATAACCCTATTAAGCAACAATCTTCTGAATATAAAATGTCTGAGAAGAAATCAAATATTAGAATTAAAACCATTCTATTAAATGCCTGAAGAATTCTTGAGATTTATAACGTCCCTGGATTTAATTAAAATTAAAACTCTGTGATTAATCCATATTTAATGCTGCCTTAAATGGCTATATTCATTTAGAATATTTAGCATTAAATATCATAGTTGTAACAGATTGTAATTGAGCTTTTGAAATCATTCTGCCTCTGAATATAGAAACTGCCTGATCGTCGAACTGAGTGAGGAATTCGTCAAACTGAGTCTGGAGTTCATCAAACTGAATTTTCTCATTCGTCAAGCTGAGTTCAAAGTTTGTCGAACTGAGCTTGGCTTTCGTCGAATTAAGCTTCTGAGTTGAGATCAGAGTTCGTCGAACGGAGCTCAGTGTTCGTTGTGCTAAACTCAGAGTAAGAAACCTGAGTTCATCGAACTAAGCTCAGCGTTTATCAAACTAAGCTCTGTGTTCGTCAAATTGAACTTCTCTGGAATTCCTTCTATAGTAACAACCCTGGAAAAAACCCTATGACCATAGTCTATATAAGTTGGGTTAAACTAAACATCCTAAACATAAAATAGTGATCCTATCCCAAATAAGTCATAGGATGTCCAACAATCTCCCCCTATTTGGGTGAGGATACTATCAAAAAATGAAAAACACAAAGCATAAATTTTTATAGAAATATAAATTTTCAGCAGATAAAAAAAAATGCTTTGTGAAAGTTTATAAACAACATAAAAGTTTAAATTTATAATCAAAAATTAAGAGTCCTTCTTAGGTTCTGCATGTGGAGAATCTGAAGAAGATTTGGTAAAAGTCAGCTTCCTGGTTGGATCTTCATATTCCCTTTTACTTCCTTAAGATTTTGAGAACCTATGATCTTCAGGGAAGTAGTTCTAGGCACAACTGCTTTAGGATGCAAACTCATATATTTGTCAACATTGAATAAGCTCTTCTTCTGATATCTATCCAATTCCTATTTCCTATATGAGGACATAGTAGTGAATTGAGAGGTGTCCTTACCTTCTGTCCTTGCTTTCTTAATCTGACAAGGAGCAACTTGCTCATTGAACCTTGTCATTTTATAAACGTGATCAAGCTTTGGATCATACACTTAAGACGCTGGCATTTCTTAGCTAGAGTGTTGCTTGCTGCTTTGACTGATGTAAGTATCAAACCTTGTAGGTCAATCCTTCCTGTATTGAGTTTGTCTTGAGTGATGAGAAGAAGGCCTCTGAGAAGAATATAAAATTCCTGTTGATCCTACTGCTGGAGGAGGAGGAGTTCCTCTCCAAGACTTTGTTGGAGAAGGATATCTCTTCATCTTCTTCCTATTCTTCTGCTCATTTTTGGAGTATCTCATCCAATGTGGAAGGTCTGGAGTAAGAGGTATTCTATACAGAATATAATAAGGGATGTCTTCTACTGATAAAGGTTGATGAGCAACCATGACTAGAGGCTTCTTCCTGGCTTTTCTTTTCTTAGAAGCAGAATCTTCTGAATCATCAGACTCTGAGTGATCATCAGATTCTTCCTCTTGCTAATCATATAAAACATCAATTTGCTTATATACATCAGTATAATTATCAACCTGATCCTCTGGCTATTTATATATATTATCATCTTCCTTAGCTACCTCTTCCACATCTTCATTAAGAAGATCATCAAAATTGGGCATATGGGTTTCATCCCAAACAGGTGGGGTAAAAATCATGTTCAATAATATCTATTATATTATCAATTGCTGCAGTTTGAGAGACTGGATTAGAATAAGGAGGCTTTACTCTGAGACTGGATCTTAGTTGTTCTAAAACTAGGGATTCAATAGGAGCAGTATAGCAAATTATTGCTTTAGAAAGATCTTCAACAAAAACTGGCAAGCTAGGTAAACTAGGAACATAACCATGTTGTAAATCAAATACTGATAATGAAAGTGAGGGGATAGATCACACTAACTCTAGAGGGGGGTGAATGGAGTTTAAAAAAAACTTTTGATTAATTTTTATAGCAGAATTAAAATAAGTGATATCTATATGTATAAAGGCAGAAAAGAAAAACAATCACAGCACACAAAAAATAAAAAATAGATCAATCCAGGCGACACAAAGATTTTATAGTGGTTACCCTAAACTTAGGTATATCCACTCTTCTACCACCCTTGTAGGAATCCACTATAGGTTTTTGATCAGGTGCCCTACCACCAGAATATCTACTTTCTAAGGGAGATATAGCAACCCTTTGAGCTTTTGACCAGGTGCCCAAAAACCAAACCAAGTCTTTTTATCTGGAGACTTGACAACCAAAAGATAACTTTTGAAGGGAGTTAAAAACCCTTTATACAGGAGAGTTAAAAAGAAAATGATGGTGTCTTCTCTTTCTCAAAGCACTGAGAAGACTATTGGATGTTTTTCTTGTCAAAGCTCCTCCTGAGATGTAGAAGAGTTCAGGAGAATGAGATCTTTGCTCAGTGTGTAGGCCTTCAGATTGAAGATTGATCTTTAAGAAAGTTTTAGACTGATGAAGATTGTTTGTCTCTTGAAAGTCCTAAAGCAAAACTGAAGAAGACTGAAAATGTATGAGAGTTGTGTTGTTCTTCTTTTAGTTTTTTGTATTCACAATTCAATAGCTTCTGTATATTCTGTTCCTGCAATCTTCTGAAAAATGTTTTTTATATTCCTTATAGAAATCAGCTTTTGAATTTTAAATTATATCTTTGATTGACTGCGAAAAATCTGGGAGACTGAACAACTAAAATTATCTTTAATTTATTTCCTTAACTGTCCCAGTAAATAAGCCAAATAATTACTCTGTGAATACCATAATTAATGATGCCATGGAACGACTATATTCTAGATAACATGGAGCATTAATTATCAAAGCATTATAGGCATATAATAATCAATTTTGAAATAAAATTGCCTTAGTCAATACTAGAAAACTGCAGGGAAAATAGCCGAACAGAACCTGGATGAAGTTAGTTGAAATCAGGAAAAGTTCGTCGACCTAAGATCCAAATTTGTCAAACTAAAACTCTCTTTCGTCGAGCTGAGCTCCAAGTTCTCTGAACAAAAAATTCACTTACCAATCTGAGCTCCAAGTTCGTCGAACTGAGATAGTCTTTTCGTCGAGCTGAACTTCTGGGAAGAGATCGGAGTTCGTCGATCTCAGCTAAGATTTTGTCGAACTTACCTCAAAGAAGAAGTCTAAGTTCGTTGATCTCAGCTAGGATTTCGTCGAACTCAGCTCAGATAAAGAACTGAGTTCATCGATCTCCAATCGAAGAAAGTCGAGCTTAGTTCAGCAATCTAAAAATGACTTTTCTGCTCTTAGAAAACTGCTTTTCTCTGAAGGTATTCTGTCTTTATGTCTTCTGAAGGTTGATCCAACCAAACTATGTTTGTTGACCTGACCTAGACCTAGAAAAAGACTTATGACCCTATACTATACAATGTGAGTCATCTGAGAATCCTAATAGTGAACCTAGCTCAAATCAATCCTAAATAGGTGGGGTTCCAACAATCTCCCCCTATTTGGTTGAGGTCACTATGAACAATATAACAGAAAGAAAAATAACAAAGCTGAAAAATACCTGGCAGAATTATAATTGTTCAGTAGATATATAACAATAGTGCCTTGTGAAATATTTACACAAATAAACAAGTTCAAATCAAAAGAAGAACAAGCAAAAATGTCAAGCTTTCTTTGAATCATTTTTCTTTTCATCAGTAGCTGGTTTGGTGAAGATAATTTCTCTATTTGGATCAGCAGCTTCCTTAATAGTCATTTTCATATCTTGTGCTCTAAGGATTGTGACAGTAGCAGCTCTAGGTATAACTGCTTTAGGATGCAAAGACATGTATGTATCAACATTAAAAAGATTTTGTACCTGATACTTTTCAAGCTCTTTCTTCCAATAAGAAGACATTGTTGTATATTGAGAAGTATCTTGTCCTTCTTCTTTGGCTTTCCTGATTTAAGGTAGTCCTATCAGTTCTTTGAACCTGGCCATCCTAGAGTTAGGATCCATCTCTAGATCACACACTAGGGACAAAGGCCTTCCTGGACTAGGTTTTTGAATATCTTGAGCATGCTGCTACTATTGTTGTTGCTTGCTATACTGAGACTGAGATTTCAATTTAGATGGACTATCTCTGCTGTTATAAGAAGATCTGGATTGATAGGAGTGAGAAGTAGATCTTTGACTTTGGGAAACATTTCCAGAGGATCCAGCTGCTAGAGGAGGAGGTGGTGGAGGGCCTCTCCTTAATGGAGGTAGAGGAGAGTATCTCCTGCTCTTCTTCCTTGCTTTTATTTAATTTTTGGAATATCTCATCCAGTGAGGGGATTCTGGAGTGAGCTTTATATTATGCAAAATATTATAAGGAGTATCAGTAGATGGATTGGGCTTTAGAGCAGCCTTTGGAGGAGCCCTTTTCTTTGCCTTTCTCTTCTTAGAGCTTGTATCCTTAGAATAATCAGAGTCTTCTTCATAATCAGAAGAAGAAGAATTTGCTGTATTATCATATAGATCATGAATCTATTTTAGCATATCATCAGAGAGAGAGGGATGAGCCTAAGGCTGTATAGTTTCAGCCTGAGGCTGTTCTTGAATTACTAGATCTGTAATAACTTCTATAACATCTTGGTCTTGAATAGACTCACTTTCCTCTTCCATGTCTTGAAACAAGAACTCATCAAGATCAAGAATGGGATACTCAGCCCATCTAAAGGTTGGAGGAAAAAAAAACCTTTGGCTCTGAATCAATTATTGGCTCTATAATAATATCAGAAACTGAAAAGCTTGTCCTAAGTTTTTCCAAAATTTCAGGACTTATAGATGACGAGTAACAAACTATTACTTTAGACAAATCTGGAATAGAATCAACAAAAACTGGTAGATTGTTATTGTGCAAAGAATCAAAAGAATGTAGAAAAGAAGTAAATCAACTATGGGATTTATGATGAAATCACCAACAGCTGTTATTTTTGTATCTTCAGAATAAATAAGAATCTTTGTATCTTCATCCATAATCTTAATGATTTCTACTGGAATTACTTCTTCTGGAACTGCTGCTACTAGAGGAGTTGGAGCTGCTGCTACTGGATCTTCTTCACGGAACATCTCCCCCTGCCTAGTTTCAGAAAGTCCTGAAGTCAGGCCCCTAGAAGAAGAAGGGACAGAAGAGGAGAAAGCAAGCTGAGTAGAGAGAATAGAGATAGAAGCAGCAAGAGGGGCAATGGCCTCATCTATAAGCTTCTTAAGAGATGGAGAGATGAATTTTAGAAGATCTTGAGCAATATCAGAGAAATTGAGATACATTGGCTCAGGAGAAGATGGGGTATAGGTCGATTGGTGACCACCGTTTGGATAGATGGATATGGTTTGAGATAGGTTAGATTGTTGAAGATGAGGGAAAGTGGACTGAAGACTTGATGTATGGGTGGTATCTGGAATTTAATCTTGGTGAGGAAAATGTTATGGAGATGGAGATGATAGAATATTGAATGTGGAGATTGACATATGTTAATCTGGATGAGTAGATGTAGATGGGAGATCATCAAGATGAGATGGTTGAGGAGATTGAGGAGGTGGAGAAGGTACATCCTTAGTAATATGGATTGGTGATTGTTGTTGAGATGGTGAGACTGGAGGAGTGGAGGTAGAGGGTTGTTGAAGTGGAGTTAATGAAGGAAATATTGAATGGGGAGGAGATGGAGGATTAATAGAAGAGAGAGCATGAGCTTCTTTATGAGGTTGGGAAGTGGTTGAATCAGCCCTTGTGTTCTCAGAAGCTATTTTGGAAGAGGAGGCCCTGGAGGGCTTGGGAATAGTCCTCTCCCATCTGCCAAATAGGGCAGAAGTAAGCCTTTTTGAGGCATTGATGAAACTAGTCTGGGAGACCAATAGCTCTGGAGCCTTTGCCTGCAAAAAGATTCCTAGAATCCTTCCAAAACATACACTCTTCTTATTGATTTTCCTTTTTATCAAATCAAACAAAATACTTCCCCAGTTTACTAATTTCTGATTAATTAGGGAATACATCAAGTGGAACTGATGCGTAGTAATATGATCATTTGTAGAGTGCTTTCCTAACAGCACTTTGCCTACAATATCAGCCAAAAATCTATAGTCTATAGATAAATTCATCTTTAGGAGGTGGTTAGGGTTTCCTGCAGAGTGAGCTAACCTATCTAGCATCTCATCAAATTCTCTGCTAGATAATTCTATCACATCTTATCCATTCACAAAACCAAAAATTTCAGTCAAAATTTCGGGAGGAAGAGGAATCAGGTTACCAGAAATCGAGCAAATAAGAACTTGAGAATCCTGAATCTGTGTAGTGAAAACCCATTCTTTGATCTCTATTATAGGTAGTTTGATTCTAGTTGTCATGAGAAATTTCAGATTTGAACTTTCAAAAAGCTTCAGAATATCTTGAAATATCTGATCAGAATAAGAGAAAGATTCCATGTCGATATCAAATCCTGCATTGAACTTCATGGTTGCTAGAAGTGCTGGAGAAACCTCCATTTCTCTACAAAAATAGCAAAAGATCAAGTGTAGAGGGGAAGTCGAAAGCGCGGGATGGAGTTCGGGAAAAAAACCTAATTATAGGTTTTAGAAGATTAAAAGACAAACTCTGCCAGACAAAAACAAAAAACTTCGAGCTCAAATCGACGAAATTACCCATAAAGAGATAAATGTCGCCGACCTAAGTATGCAGAGCGGGAAAATAGATCGTCGATCTCTATTAGATGAAATATTAAGAAATGAATTCATCGATCTCCGTTCGATGAAAAGATTTCACAAAGATATTTCGTTGATCTCCGTTTGACGAAAAACTTTAGAAGAGTTCACAGATCGTCGATCTCCATTCGACAAAAAGTGATCAATTATTAAGACCTTAGACAGAAATCAAATTTGTCCTCCTCCATTTATCATACCTAGTTGATTTAAAAGTATTAGATTTTTCTTTTCATCCAAGAGTTTGGTGAAAATGTATGCTCTTTGTAAATCAGTAGAGATAAAGATAAGGTTAATTTTCTTTTTGTCCACACAATCTCTGATAAAATGATGCCTAATTTCTATAAGCTTGGTCCTACTATGATGCACTGGATTTTATGCAATGAAAATTGCACTGGTACTATCACAAAATATAGTTAAATTACTTAGATTGTAACCATAATCCAGGAGTTGGTTTTGAATACACAAAATTTGTGAACAACAATTGCCAACTGCTATATATTCAGCTTCTGTAGTTGAAGTTTACACAGATGTATGTTTCTTACAAAACTAAGACACAACTCTATCACCATGGAACTGGCTTGTTCCTGATGTTTTTTTCCTATCAACTCTACATCCAGCAAAGTCAGCATCTGAGAATCTAGTTAATTCAAATTCTGACTCAGTTTGATACCAGAGTCCTAGATTTGGGCAACCCTTTATATATCTCAAAATTCTTTTTAAAAAAACAAGGTGAGATTCTTTAGGGTTCACTTGGAACCTAGCACAAAGACATATAGCAAATATTATATCTGGCCTACTAGTTGTGAGATACAACAAGGACCCAACAATAGCCCTATATGTTTTCTGATCAACTAGCTTTCCATATTCATTAGAATCAATCACAACATTGGAAGCCATGGGTGTTTTCATAGCGGAGGCATCAGACATCCGAAATCTCTTAACTAACTCCTTAGCATATTTAGATTGGGAGATGAAAATGCCATCAAGGAATTGCTTCACTTGAAGACCAAGGAAGTATGAAAGCTCACCCATGCTGCTCATTTCAAACTTGGAATGCATTAGGTCAGAAAACCTTTGGCATAGTTTGGAATCAGTAGAGCTAAAAATGATGTCATCTACATATATTTGCACTAACAAAATTTTATCTTTACCATGCCTGAAAAATAAAGTCCTATCTACAATGCCCCTAGAGAACTTATGCTCTAAGAGAAAGCTAGCTAGGGTCTCAAACCAAGCTCTTGGAGCTTGCTTTTAACCATAGAGAGCCTTATACAATTTAAAAACGAAAGAGGGATGAGTTGGAGAGATAAAAACTGGTGGTACTCCACATAGACTTCCTCTTTGAGTGCACCATTTAAGAAGGCACTCTTAACATCCATCTAGTAGACTTTGAACTTCTTGTAGGCTGCATAAGCAAGGAATATCCTGATAGCTTCCAACCTTATAATAGGGGCAAAGGACTGATAATAATCAATTCCTTCCTCCTGAGAATAGCCTTGAGATACCAATCTTGCTTTGTTCCATATTATAGCTCCTTGTGCATCCAATTTGTTTTTAAATACCCATTTAGTTCCAATGATTGGGTAGTCTTTGGGTCTTCGAACTAAATCCCAAACTCTACATCTCTCAAATTGATTGAGCTCCTTTTATATTGCAATAATCCAGTGGGGATCTTGCTCTGCATCTTTTATGGATTGAGGCTCAAGTTGAGATATGAAGCAAGCATGCATCATATCTTGGTTGAGTTGATGCCTTGTTTTCACACCAACTGATATGTCTCCAATCACTTGAGATATAGGTTGATCTCTAAGTGTGACAAGATTAGTAGTAGGAGTTTGTTCAGTAACAGTATTGGGAATTAATTCCTCTTGTGGAATTATATTGGTTGTTATAGGTTCAACAATTATTTCAATGATATCTTCTTCACTGTCTTCATTAACTTGTGGAGAAGGATATGATATAACCTCTTGGGTCAGGTTTAAATCATCCAATTTCTTACATAGTTGGGATACTTGCAATAAATCTCTGGTAGAAGAATCCTTCTCCTTGTAAAACATGTTAGCTTCATCAAATGTTACATGTACAGATTCTTCCATTTTCAAAGTTGATTTTTTAAATATCCAATAGGCCATGCCTACTTGGGAATATCCAAGAAAAATTCCTTCTACAGCTTTGGGTTCCAACTTTCTAAGATGTTTCTTATTATTATTGTGTATATAACATCTACAATCAAATTTAAAATAGTTAACTTTAGGTTGCTTCCTTTTAAGAAATTCATAAGGAGTCTTACCCTTAAGTTTATGTAATAAAATCCTATTCAGAACATAGTTTGCTGTGCTTACAGCCTCTGCCCAAAAGGATAGGGGCAAGTAAGCATTCACAAGAAATGTCCCTGCAGATTCAATAAGGTTTCTATTTTTATTTTCTGCTACCCCATTTTGTTGAGGAGTTCTAGGAGCAGAGAAGCAATGTATGATACCTTCCTTCTCACAAAACTCCTGCATGAGAAGAGAATCAAACTCAGTGTCATGATCACTTCTAATCAATGCAACTAGAGTAGAGTACTCAATCTGAATGCTCTTAAGAAAGTCTGTAAGAACTTTGAAGTTATCTGACTTGTTTCTCAAAAAGAACACCCAAGTGAATCTAGAGAAGTCATCTACAATAACTAAAGTATAGGATTTCCCTCCCAAGCTCTGTACTGCAATGGGTCCAAAGAGATCCATATGTAGCAAGTACAGAATCCTGGGTGAATCACTCTTATTAATAGATTTAAAGCTATTTTTAGTTTACTTGCCTAATTGACAAGCCCTGTAGAGTCCTTCCTTCTTGTAGGGGCAAGAAGGCAATCCTCTAACAAGGTTGTCCCTAGATAATTTAGTAATATTTCTAAGGTTAACATATCCTAGTCTTTTATGCCATAAATCATTATTATTACTAATCTGATTGAACAAACAAATTTCTGAACTAGCTAACTTGAAATTAACCATATAAATATTTCCTTGTCTAAGTCCAGTTAAAAAAGTTTTGTTATCTATTGAAGTAATAATACAGGAAGATTGGTTAAAGGATACCTGATAACCTTCATCACATTACTAGTTTATGGATATCAGTTTATGTTTTAAACCACTCACATATGCTACCTTCTCTAATGTAACAACTCCAACTTTAACATTACCATAGCCTTCTATTTGGACAACGTTAGAGTCTCCAAAGATCACCTTTGGTCCGTGCTTTGACTTATAGTCAGTTAATTTGTCCTTGCTTCTTGTCATATACTTTGAGCATCCACTATCCAAGTACCATTGTTGCTCTATTATAGGATAAACCATCACCTGCAAGAAAATAGTTCGAGTGTTCTTGACCCAGGTAACCTTTGGTCCTTGATTCTTTTCAAATTTAAAACTAGAAATATAAGAAATTCTTGTTGACTCTTATAGCCTAAGGGATGGAATTTTCTTGGTGGAATTATCCAATATGTAAAGGGATTGAAAAATGATTTAGATTGATTAACATTTCTGTAGAAATTTAGGTTCTGTTAAAATTATCTGAGCTCGACGAATTCCAGTAAGTTCATCGATCTACGTTTGACGAATAGGGATGAGTTCGTCGAACTCCGCTCAGAGAATGAAAGTATTCATTTCTTATGCCCCAATTTCGTCGATCGCGGTTCAACGAACCATATAAATTTCATCGATTGTTGTTAGACGATTTATTATATATAAAATCTGCATTCATATTTCATCGATCTAAGTTCGACGAACCATATGCATTTCGTCGATCTTAGTTTGACGAAAAATGTTGAACATGGTTTTAATTGAAATTTTTACTTTTCCTTTTCTTTTGTTTGGGTTTTTGAAATTCTTCTGTTTGTTGGTTGTTGTCTACTAATTTCTCTTTGCCCTTTTCTGATATGAATTTGATATGGGTTGAAAGAATATTTTTCTTAAGTATTGGTGGCTGACTAGATGAAGCTCCTAAGCCTAATTTACCATTAAGCCTAACATTTATTGTGCTGGTTATATCCATTAATTTAATACTTCTCCCATTTAGGGATTCTTCAAATTGTTTAGCCTCATTTAGTTCAGTTTTTTAAGAAATGATTTGTTCAGAAGCTTTATCTACTTAATCTTTTAGTTTTATGTTTTCAAAAAATAAATTATCATATTCAACTAATTTGTCTCTGAGAAGTTTGATTTTCTTCTCAGATTTAATTAAGTCATTGCATAGTAACTTAAATTCAGTTTTAAAATGTTCTGAAGTAAAATCAAAGAAGGATTTTACCTGATTCTCTTCTAACTCAGAATCCTCGGCTTCTAATTCTTCATCTTTTAATGGATTGCTTGATGTATCGATAGCCATCAAACAACTCTCCCTGGCTTTGGCCTCTTCTTCATCTTTACTGGAGCTAGAAGAAGAAGACTCTTCTTCAGACTTACTCCAAGTCTAAGCAACAAAGCCTTTTTCTTTCTTCTTATGCTTACTAGAAGAAGGCTTTCTATAGTGCTTCTTGGAGTCCTTATCTTTCCTTTTATCCTTCTTCTGCTTCTCTGGACACTCAGGCAGAATGTGTCAAGGCTTCCTGCAACCATAGCAAACAATTTCCTTAGCAGGAGTCTTATCATACCTTGTTTTGTCTTCATTCCTTGTTGACCTTCTTCTGAAGTCCTTCTTAGCCATTTTGTAGAATCTCTTGACTAAGAGACTCATCAACTCTTCATTTGCTGGTAGTGTTTCTTATTCTTCAGATGCCTAAAATGCAATACTTTGCTCCTTCCATCCTGAGGTAGAAGTCTTCTGTTCAGCTGCTTCTCTAGTCTTGATAAGCTGCTCATAAGACTTGAGCTTTCCTAGCAAAGACTCAGTAGAAATTTCATTTAGGCTTCTGGACTCCTTGATTGGCCAGATCCTAGAGTCCCATGTGTTAGGGAAGCACATAAGGATTTTATCATTGATCTCAGTCAGTGATATGTTCTTGTCCAGGTTCTTCAGCTCATTGATGATCAAGCTGAGTCTGTTGTACATATTAGCAACTGCCTATAACTCTTATTTCTTGAAGTTCTCATATTGGGAAATGAGATGAGATCTTCTATCTTTTCTTTCATCAGTTGATCCTGCTACCATTTGGTTAAGAGAATCTCAAATGGCCTTTGCTGATGTGCATTCTGCAACCTTCTGGAATATATCATCAGACATAGTTTAGGCCAGAATATTCATTGCCTTAGCATCAACAATCTTGGCTTTCTTCTGTGCTTTAGTCCACTCAAGTGGTGGAACTGCACTGGTGCTTGTAGATGTTATTGCAGAAGTAGTAGGGGTGCCTGTCAAAATGGAATTATAGATGTCTTCATCAATTGAATTCATATACAACCTAATCCTTGTCTTCCAAAGTGCAAACATGTTAAGGTTGCATACTGGAGGTCTGGTTCTTGAATATTCTTTATTATGTGTCATGATAAAAAGAGACAATAGTATAATGAGATCTACCAAAGATCTTTTGGTTCAGGAGTTAGCCTGTAAAACCAAGCAACCTTTCCTCTGATACCAATTGAAAGTGAGGAGATAGATCACACTAACTCTAGAGGGAGGGTGAATAGAGTTTTAAAAAACTTTTGATTAATCTTTAAAGAGGAATTACAATAAGTGATATCTATATATAAAGGCAGAAAACAAAAAAAATCACATCACACAAAAAATAAAAAATAGAGCAATCCAAACAACACAAAGATTTTATAATGGTTACCCTAAACTTGGGTACATCCACTCTTCTACCACCCTAAAAGGAATCCACTATAGGTTTTTGATGAGGTGCCCTGCCACCAGAATATCTATTTTCTAAGGGAGATATAGCAACCCTTTGAGCTTTTGACCAGGTGCCCAAAAACCAAACCAAGTATTTTGATCAGGAGACTTGACAACCAAAAGATAACTTTTGAAGGGAGTTAAAAACCCTTTGTACAAGAGAGTTAAAAAGAAAATGATGTTGTCTTCTCTTTCTCAAAGCACTGAGAAGACTAGTGGATGTTGTTCTTTTCAAAGCTCCCCCTGAGATATAGAAGAGTTTGGGAGAATGAGAGCTTTGCTCAGGGTGTAGGCCTTCAGATTGAAGATTGATCTTCAGGAAACTTTTAGACTGATGAAGATTATTTGTCTCTTGAAAGTTCTGAAGCAAAACTGAAGAAGACTGAAAATGTAGGAGAGCTGTGTTCTTCTTTTAGTTTTCTATATTCATAATTCAATAGCTTCCGTATATTCTGTTCAAGCAATCTTCTGAAAAATGTCTTTTATATTCCTTGCAGAAATCAGGCTTTGAATTTTAAATCCTATCTTTGATTGACTGCAAAAAATTTTGGAGACTGTATGGCTAGAATTGTCTTTAATTTAATTCCTCTACTATCCCAGTAAATAAGCCAAATAATTACTCTGTGAATACCTTAATTAATGCTTCCTTGGAACGGTTATATTCTAGAGAATATTGAGCATTAATTATCAGAGCATTATAGGCATATAATAATAAATTTATAAATCAAACTGCCTTAGTCAATACTGTAAAACTGCGGGGAAAATATTCGAACAGAACCTGGATGAAGTTAGTCAAACTCAGGAAAAGTTCATCGACCTGAGATCCAAATTCGTCGACCTAAAACTCTCTTTCGTCGAGCTGAGATCCAAGTTCTCTGAATAGAAAATTCACTTACCAATCTGAGCACCAAGATCGTCAAACTGAGATAGTCTTTTTGTCATGCTGAACTTTGGGGAAGAGATCGGAGTTCATCGATCTTAGCTAAGATTTCGTTGAACTCAGCTCAAAGAAGAAGTCTGAGTTTGTCGATCTCAGCTAGGATTTTGTCGAACTCAGCTCAGAGAAAGAACTGAGTTCATCGATCTCCGATCGACAAAAGTCGAGCTTAGTTCAGCAATCTTCGAACGAATTCTTTGCTCTTAGAAAACTGCTTTTCTTTGAAGGTCTTAATGTCTCTATGTCTTCTGAAGTTTGATCCAACCAAACTAATTTTGTTGACCTGACCTAGACGTAGAAAAAGACTTATGACCCTAGACTATATAATGTGGGTCATTTGAGAATCCTTATAGTAAACCTAGCCCAAATCAACCCTAAATAGTTGGGGTTCCAATAGATAATAAAGAATGTAAGTTAACTGTGGGATTAATAAAGACATCACTAACAGTAATAACTTTTAGCTCATCTGATAACTCATCCTCAGCTGCACTTGTCTTTTCTAAATCCTGAATTTCAACAAAAACTACTGCTTCTGTAACTAGAACTTCTGCACTGGCTGTGACTGGAACTTCTTCATTAAGCATCTCCCCCTGCCTAGATCCAGGATGAAATGAATCTAGGCCCCAAGAAGAAGGGACAAAAGAGTAAGAGGCTATTTTAGAGGAAAGTTCTGTTATGGAAGACAGAACATGAGCTAAAGCATCATCCCAAAGTTAATTGAGAGTTGGAGTGATGAATTCCAAAAGATTAGAATCAATGGAAGAGAAATCAAGATACATAAACTCAGGTGTATTTTGAGTAGATGTAGAAGGTGGATTTTGAGTAGATGAAGAGGGAGCATATCTGTTAGCACAAATTATACAGATAGAGAAAGGTTGTGTTATAGATGGAAGATAAATGATAGTGGGAATGTCATCAGGAAAGGTCTCCTGGATGGGTGAGTGAGGTGTAGATAGTTGAGGTAGAGATAATTGAGGTGAAGATGAAGGAAATGGAGAGAAATGAGGTGGAGAAGAAAGAAGTGGAGATGAAGGTGGTGACTGAGAAGTTGGGGAATTGGTAGTGAAGGCTGAAGATGGAACTTCTTTAGGTAAAGTGGTTTGTTGAGAAGGAGGTGTAGAAGGTCTAGGTGAAAGTTATGGAGAATGTGGGGTGGAAGAAACATGAGGAGCAGAAACCTCTTCTAGGGTAGGGAGAGTGGATGGAACAGCCCTGGTGCTTTCAGAAGCTGTCCTAAAGGAAGCTGCCCTTGAAGGGTTAGGAAAAACCCTCTCCCATTTTTCAAATAGGGCAGAGGTTAGCCTCTTCGAAGCATTGATGTGTATGGTCTGAGAGACCAACACCTCTGGACATTTAGTCTGGAGAAAAATTCCCAAGACTCTGCCATAACCCCCATTCTTCTCGGTAACCTTCTTTGTAATGGAATCAAACAAAATTGACCCCCAGTTAATGGTTTTCTGATCAACCAAAGCACACATCAACAGAAATTGGTGTAGGGTGACATAATCATAGGCCTAATGTTTGCCCAACAGAACCTTACAGACCACGTCGACCAAAAACTTATATTCTATAGAAAAATTCTTTTTCAAGAGATGGTAAGGGTTTACTTGAGAGTGACCCATTCTATCTAGCATAACATCAAATTCTATACTAGATAGTTCTATATCATCTTTTCCATTGACGAAACCAAAAATTTCAGATAAAATTTAAGGTGTTAGAGAAACCTGGTGTCCTGAGATTGATCTTGTATTGGTTGAGATATCCTGAATCTTGGTTGTATGAATCCATTCTTTAATTTCTACGAGTGGAAGCTTTATTCTGGTAGTAATAAAGATTCGTAGATTCTGTGTCTCAAATAGTTGTAATATGTCCTTGAAAATTTTATCTGAATGGCTAAAGGATTCCAGGTCTATATCGAAACCTGCATCAAACTTCATTGTAGAGAGGATTGCTTGTGAAATCATCATTGTCCTACAAAACATAAGAGATCAAGTGCAAGAGAAATGGAGAATGAGCGGGATAGAGTTTGATGAAAACCTAAATATAAGTTTTCAGAAGTTGAAAAGATGAAATCTGTCCGACGAAAAACAAAACACTAAAATATGTTTGATGAAAATCTCACAAAGGAAATACAATTCGTCGATCTCTGTTCGACGAAAGGTTTAAGAAAGGATTACATTCGTCGAGCTCCATTTGATGAAAGGTACACAATTTGTCGATCTCAGAACAAAAGTCAATTTAAAGACTCTCCATCTATCATTCCTAACTGATTTAAGAAGAAAAATGTTTCTTTTCATCTAAATGTTTAGTGAAAATGTCTGCTCTCTATAAATCTGTAGAGAAAAATACAAGGCTAATTTTATTCTTATCTACATTATCTCTAATAAAATAATGCCTAATTTCTATATGTTTAGTCCAACTATGAAGGACTAGATTCTGTGCAATTGAAATTGCACTTGTATTGTCATAAAATATAGTTGAATTATTTAAGTTGTAACCATAATCTAGTAACTGATTTTGAATCCACAAAATCTGTAAACAATAACTACTTGCTATAATATATTCAGATTTAGCAGTTGCAGTAGAAACAGATGTTTGTTTTTTGCAAAACCATGACACAAGCCTATCACCAAGAAACTGACAAGTTCCTGATGTGATTTTTCTATCAAATGTGCATCCAGCATAGTCAGCATCTGTGAATCTAGTTAATTCAAATCCTTACTCAATAGGATACCAGAGTCCTAGATTAGGACAACCCTTTATATAACTCAAAATTCTTTTTACTAAAATAAGGTTAGATTCTTTAGGATTAACTTGAAACCTAGCACAAATACAAGTTGCAAACATAATATCTGG
This sequence comes from Platanthera zijinensis, assembly GCA_039513925.1. Classification (NCBI taxonomy): domain Eukaryota; kingdom Viridiplantae; phylum Streptophyta; class Magnoliopsida; order Asparagales; family Orchidaceae; genus Platanthera; species Platanthera zijinensis. The sequence continues at coordinate 121,785,037 of CM077090.1, forward strand.
TCTACTAGCGGTTAAATATAATAGAGACCCAATGATTGCTCTATATGTTTTCTGATCAATAGGTTTGCCATATTCATCATTGTCAAACACAACATTAGAGGGCATAGGTGTTTTCATAGAGGAGGCATCTTACATCCCAAATCTTTTAATTAGCTCTTTAGCATACTTAGATTGTGATATGAAAATGCCATCAGGTGTTTGCTACACTTGTAAACCAAGGAAGTAAGATAATTCACCCAAACTACTGATTTCAAACTTTGAATGCATTAGGTCAGAAAACCTTTTGCAAAGTTTAAAATCAGTAGAACCAAAAATTATATCGTCAACATATATTTGAACTAGTAAAATTTTGGATTTATGATGTCTAAAAAATTAAGTTTTATCTATCATGCCTCTACAAAATTTATGTTCTAATAAAAAACTAGCAAGAGTCTCATACCAAGCTCTTGGAGCTTGTTTAAGACCATAAATAGCTTTATAATTTTAAATACATGAGTAGAATAAGTTGAAGAGATAAAACCTGGAGGTTGTTCAACATAAACTTCCTCTTTGAGTTCTCCATTCAGAAATGCACTCTTTACATCCATCTGATATACCTTAAATTTCTTGAATGCAGCAAAAGCAAGAAATATTCTGATAGCTTCTAATCTTGTAAATGGAGCAAATGTCTGATCATAATCTATTACTTGCTCCTGTGAGTATCCTTGAGCTACCATTCAAGCTTTATTTCTCACTATAACTCCTTGAGCATCCAATTTATTCCTGAAGATCCATCTGGTTCCAATGACTGGATAGTCTTTGGGTCTTTGAAATAAGTTTCAAACTCTATATCTCTCAAACTGATTGAGTTCCTCTTGCATTGCAATGATCCAATGAGAATCTTGTTTTGCATCTTTATGGATTGAGGTTTAATCTGAGATAGAAAACAAGTATGCATCTGATCTTGATTGATTTGATGCCTTGTTTGCACACCAGCTGATATGTCTCCAATCACTTAAGATCTAGGATGATCTCTAAGTATGGCAAAACCAACAGGTGGAGTTGGTTGTTCAATAACTTGTGTTGTTAAATTCTCTTGTAGAATTTCATTAGCTATTGTTGGTTCAACATAAACTTCATGATTTTCTTCATCACTGTCTTCAGCAATCTATTGAGAAGGATGCAATGTATCCTCTTGTCCTAGGATTAATTCATCTAGTTTCTCATACAGATTTGGTACCATAAGAGAATTTATGGTAGAGGTATTCCTCTCCTTATAAAACATGTTAGTTTCATCAAAATATACATGTACAGATTCTTCTATCTTAAGGGTAGATTTATTATAGACCCTATAAGCCTTACTAATAAAGGAATATCCAAGAAATCAGCTTTTGCTTCAAGTTTTCTTAAGTATTTCTTATCATTATTGTGAATATAACATTTAAATCCAAAAACTTTAAAGTAACTTACTTTAGGTTTCTTATTTTTAAGTTATTCATAAGGAGTTTTACTCTTCAGTTTATGAATGAGACTCTGTTAAGAACATAGTTTTTTGTGCTTACTGCCTCTTCCCAAAAGGATAGGGGCAAGTGAGCATCTGCAAGTAATGTTCTAGCAAATTCAATTTGACTTCTATTTTTCCTTTCAGTTACCCCATTTTTTTGAGGAGTTCTAGGAGCAGAGAAACATTTTTTAATGCCTTATTTCTCATAGAATTCTTTCATCATAGGAGATTCAAACTCCGTGCCATGATCACTTCTAATCAATGCAATTTGAGTAGAGTACTCAATCTTGATGTTCCTAAGAAAGTCTATAAGAACTTTGAAGTTATCTGACTTGTTTCTAAGAAAGAACACCCAAGTGAATCTGGATAAATCATCAATAATCACTAAAGTGTATGACTTTCCTCCCAAACTTTGTATTGCAATAGGTCTAAAAAGGTTCATATTTAGTAGATACAAAATTCTGGGTGAATCACTTTTAGATATGGATTTAAAACTATTTTTGATTTGCTTACCTAATTGACAAGCCCTACAAAGTCCTTCCTTCTTGTAAGATCTAGAAGGTAGTCCTCTGATAAGGTTGTCCTTAGATAACTTAGTAATAGTTCTAAGGTTTATATGTCCTAACCTTTTATGCCATAGTTCATTAGTTTTACTTATTTGATAAAACAAAGATATTTCAGTTTTAGCAGAGTTAAAATTAACTAAATAAATGTTACCATATCTAACTCCAGTTAAAATAATTTTATTTTTATCAGATATAATAAAACACAAAGCTTTATTAAAAGATACCTGATAACCTTCATCACATAGTTGACTGATGGAGATAAGGTTATGCTTAATATCACTCACATAAGCTACCTTCCTGAAGGTAACTACTCCAACCTTAACATTGTCACAACCCTCTTTCTGGCCATAATTGGAGTCTCCAAATATGACTTTTGGTCCAAGCTTTTCTTTGAAGTCACTCAAGTTAGCTTTTCTTCCTGTCATGTATTTTGAGCACCCACTATCCAAATACAACTGTTCCTCCGTGGTAGGATAGTTCTTTTTCTGTATAAAAACTAGTTAGGTGTTCTTGACCCAGATTACCTTGGGTCCTATTTATCTATCATAATAATTAGAAATATAAGAACATTCAGGTTGATTTTCATAACCAAGTGGATGATATCCTCTAGGAGTAATAATCCACTCAGTAAAAGGATTTTTCAATTTTGGGTTTGAATGTTCTTTTGAAAAGAATTAAAATTTCTGTTTGAAAATTTTAAGTTCGACGAACTGTACTAATTTCGTCAGGCTTCATTCGACGAATAGTAGTGATTTCGTCGAGCTCATTCATAGAATAGTAATATTCATTTTCTGTGTTCAACATTCGTCGACCTCTGTTTGACGAATAATATTGATTTCGTCGATCTCGATTCGACGAATTCTATTGAACATAGTTTTTCTGAAAGTTCTTGTTTTGTTTTAGTTTATTCTTTTGTAAAACTTAAGTAACTTTATCTATATCTTCTAATTTTTTTCCTTTAGCAGAAATAAATTTTACAGAGATAGGTAAAATATTTTTCTGAAGAAGGTGAGATTGACTGGATGAAGCTCCCAAGCCAAGTTTACCATTTATTCTTGCATTGACTGTGCTTGTGATGTTCATCAGTTTGATACTTCTCCCATTAAGAGATTATTCAAACTTCTTTGCCTCAGACAATTTGTTTTCTAGTGAAACTTCTTTTTCTTTAAGAATTTTCAATTCTTCTTCAAGTTTAATGTTTTCTGAAGATAAACTGTTCAATTCATTTAATTGTTCCCTGAGAAGTTCTATTTCCTTCTCAGATTGTATCAAATCTTTACAAAGTAATTTAAAATCTATTTTAAATTATTGTGATGTAAAATCTAAAGTTGATATTACTTGGTCTTCCTCAGACTCAGATTCAGAATCAGAATTGCTATTTGATGCATCGATTGACATCAAATAGACTTCTTTAGCTCTTGATTCTTCTTCATCTTCACTTGAACTGGATGAAGATTCAGTGTCTGATTCACTCCAAGTTCAGCTACAAAGCCTCTTTCCTTCTATTTGTGTTTGCTGGAAGAGGGTTTGTGTGAATGCTTCTTGAAGACTTTCTCCTTTGATAGTTTAACTTTCAAGGCAGCCTAAACACCTAGAGGGGGGGTGAATAGGTTTTTCTTTACTTATAAAAACTTCTAGGCAGAATTCAATTCAATAGCTAACACAATTTACACAGCAATCACAGAAAATAAAACATCACAGATTACACAATGTTTTATAGTGGTTCCCCAAGGTTTGGGTACATCCACTTTCCCCCTTCACCTATCTAGCAGTATGCTAGATTCGGCCAAACTTCCACTTATCTCAGATCAACAGATCCTACAACTCAGAACCCAACTGGTTCCTACAACTCAGGCACAACTGCCCTACCTCAGCCTTGCCCCAAGGCCTACAACTCAGAGAATATCCTTCTCCTATACTCAGGCAAACTGCCCTACCACTCAGAGTTCAACACTCCTACACTCAGCCTTTATAACATAGGCTTACAACTCAGATCTGTGTAAACAAATCCTACAGAAATATAGAAAAGATTATTAATCTGTCTTGCCAAAGTTGAGAGAGAAAAGGCTAAGACAATTCTTGATCAGCTGATGCAATCAACTGTATCTGAGCCTTCTTCAAGGCTTCTTGAAAATGAACTTAGCTGAGTTGATTCCAAATAGCTTCTTGAGAATCCACTGGTGGTTTCTTTCTTCTTCTTCTAATTCAGGCTTGATCTCTCTCTATCCAGCACTTTGAAAGATTCTTCTGAATTCTGATTAGAACTCTTCTTAGATCTATCCTTAGATAGTCTTCTTAGATATCCCGGAGAAGATCTTCTTAAGTGCCTAGCACTTTCTTGAAATGAATTGGATCGTAATCCTTCTCAACTTTTTGATTCTCAACAATGTTTTTCAACAGTTGCTTTCTCCTTCTGAATCCATCTATTTATAGACATTCTTCATGGTAACCGGCTGATCCGGTTTCTAACCGTTTTCTGACAAGTCTGACAGCTTCAGTTAACCGGTGGCAACCCACAGCTGTCAAGTCCTCAAACAAGTCCTGTGCCTTAGTCTTGAACCACAAGTTGTTGACACAGTCTGTCAGAAAGTGTCGAGACCATCTGTCTAACTGTGTCGACACAATTGACTTTGGTGTCGACACAGTCTTCAGTGATGTCGACTAAGTTGCCTTTGAGTCGACACAGCTTCTTCTGAAAATAACTTGGTCTTGACTCTTCAGTGTGTCGACACAAGTTCTGTGTGTCGACACAGTTGTTGTAGAATCATGACTTAGTAAGTGTCGACACAGTCTTCAGGTGTCGACAAATTCATTTCTTAAATCTGCTTTAATGTGTCGACTTAATCACAATGTGTCGACACATTCTGCTGGTGTCGACAAACTTGAGGTCGACTATTTTCTTCTGTGTCGACACATTCAGCTGATGTCGACAATCTTGAGATCGACTATATTCTTCTGTGTCGACACATTCTCCCAATGTTGAGGTCGACGCTTTTCATCTGTGTCGACACAAATTCCCAGAGTTGTGTCGACTCTTTTCTTCTGTGTCGACACAAATTCCCAGTGATGTGTCGACTACTTCTTCTGTGTCGACACTTTTTCCCAGTATAGTAGTAGACTAACTACTATGTGTCGACACTGCTTCCCAGTGTTGTGTCGACTCTTTTCTTCTGTGTGTCGACACTGCTTCCTCTGTGTGTCGACACTTGGACTTAGAATTTTTCTGCATACTTTATCAATTCTTCACCTGCACATGTCAACTTAAAACAACATCAAATACACCTTGATGTATATCATTGAGCTAGGTTGGGCTTCTTCAAATCAGGTACACATTTTCCAATGTACCCAACAATCTCCCCCTATTTGGAGAAGTCATAACCCCTATAGCCAATGATATACACCATTTATAAACAGTACTAAATGATGATTAATGACATAACAGGAATACTTAATATAAACAACACATAAAAAAAAATTCACCACAGAATGCACATTATAATATGCCAAACAACATTTTGTTTATAACTGGGTAATGTTTGATTACAATGTTTTACATTTAATGATTACATCACAACATTACAAAACACTATAAAAGAACTTAAAACATAACCAGGATTGATCAGGCTCTCTAATTATAATCCCTTTGCCAGATTGAATTGTAGCTGTCACAGGAGCTTCTGATTCTTCAGCTATCTTCTTTCCTTTAAGATCAGCTTTCTTCTGAGCTTCTTCCTTGATCCTTTGCCTTTCAAAATAATGAAAAGGCTTTGGGAAGTATTTGCTTGGCTCCTTAGCATCAGATGGCAGTCTTCCCAGCTTGGCTTTCCTTCTGAATTGTACTATTGCTTCTTGTCTTGCCTCATACTTCTGCCATTCTATTTCATTGTACCACTTGCCTCTCTCATGAACTTTATCTTGTACAGCTTTCCATGCAGTGAGTATTATGTTCCTTGAAGTAGGACTCCACTGCTCATAATCTGGCTTCAGTACAGCCTGCTCTCTGAATTTCTTCTTTGCTACTAGAGCATCTTGCTGTTCTTTTAGAGTAGCCTCAGGCTTATCAACCTTTCCAAAGACAATATTAGTAACCTCCTTTGGAGGACTATACATTCCTTGAACCTTCTGATCAATCATGTCAAAATCTGGAGGGGGGTAAATGACTTGGGCAACCTCAGGTTGAGTGCCTTCAAGTAGATTTGATTGTATTCCTGATTCAGCTACCATAGCATCATCACACAATGGGGGATATCCCAAAGTGGCTCGAATGCTATTGGTCACCCATTTGGAGTGCTCTGAGCCTGCATGAATTAGCATCCTCTCCCCCTTTATGGCTTCTCTAGATACATGATCTCTTAGATCTTCCTTTTGAAATCGGATTTGGCCATCCAAATAATTCACACCCGTCTTTAAAAAATGGTTTTAACTTTTAAGCTTTTCAGATATTTCTTTTTGAGAGGTTGTGATGGCAGTCTTAACAGATGCAATGGCAGCTTGAAAATTCTTATCAAAATCTTCCCTTTCTTTGGCTCTATCTGCAGGCAGACCTGGAACAATCTTCTTTACCTTCTCAATGATCTCATTATGAGATTCAGTTAAATTATCATTCATTCTGATCTGATTTTCCAAAACATAACTTTGCTTCAAAGCAATGTCATCCACCTTTGTAGTGATAGCCTCCTGTTGTTTAGCTAGATAAACCACAGCATTGCCACCCTTGTGGAAGCAATCTGTCATTTCAGTTTTATGCAAGTTGACCTGAAACTGGATGGACTTGATATCCTGAGCTAAGTCAAACTGAAGTGACTTGCTATTCTCATCAACATACTTTTCCATAGCCAACCTTTGTTCATCCAATTTTACTTGTAGATCTATCATAAATTTGTTGTAATCAAAGGCTGGAGATACTTGTAGAGGTGTGGTCTGTAAAGCCTGCTTATAATTCTTGCTTCTTCTCTTGAAGACAACAAGTTTTCTTTTCTTTGCCACCCTGGCATCTTCAGTTTCTGTTTCAGATGAAGTATCTACATGAATTCTTTCTTGAGGATGATGAATTGTATCTGTTCCAGGGGTCTGTTGCTCAGCTTCAACATCCACTGGCTCACCCTCAACCTGTGGCTCAACTTCAGCTTCCTGATCAATGTCCATACCTATGGACTTCTCAATATCTGGTCCACCTCCTACTTTATCAGCAGTAGTATCAATATCAGGGAATAACTCCTCCATAGTAAATTCCAGTTGAGCTGTAACTTCTGCAGCAGTTAAATCTTGAGATAAGTTTAACTGTGCTTCCTCTTGTACTTGCACTTCAGTATTTGTAGTATCTGGAGTAGGAGTGGACACTAGCTCCCCCTGAACCTGTGCAGTAATAAGAATATGAGCAATGTCTTTTATAGTAAAATACATTAGCTCCCCCTATACCTGAGCAGGAGTAGATACCTTTGGAGCAGGAGTGGAAACTGGCTCCCCCTGCATCTGTGCAGGTGTTGACACTTCCTGGACAACAGTTGTGTCTGGCTGATCTTCAACCTGTGTCCTCAGGGGGTCTTCTTGTATTGTTCAGATTCTTGATTCTGTGTAGGGGTTTTCACAGGGGTGTCTGGCCTGCTCTCTTCAGGCACATCCTTGGACAGCACCCTATCCCACCTTGAGAACAATCTCATATCCATTCTTCTCATATGATTAATCTTACTCCCTTGCATTGCTGCATCACTTCAGGAATCACTCCAGTGAGGTACAGGCTCATGATCCTAGCCATGTTAGGCTTCTTGATTCCTTCTTTGATCTTGTCAAAGATCACTCCTGACCAATCAGTAGGAATAGTAAAAACAATCCTGGTCATCAGGCTGAACATATAGGCAGAAATCCTATCATGTCCACCTGTCTTGCAGAGGATTACTTTCCCAACTACTTCTGACAAGAACTTCCCTTGCTGATTCATACCCTTCCTGTTGAATGCAGCTCCAATCTTCAATCCTGAGTCCAGTCCACACCATTGAAGGGCTTCCCTTGTCTTAGATATAGGAACTTCCTCTTCATTCTCAACTACTTGCAATTGAAAGATCTTTCTTAAACTTCTTTGATTAATCTTCACCTTAGTCCCTTGAACAGTGGACTTAATCTTGAGGCCAGTAGAGTGGACTGATGCAGAGATAAAGAACTCGTGCACCTCCTTCTTCCAGATTTTAGTAGGTTCTGAGATGAGAAATTCTAACCCTGACTCAGAGAGGAGGGTGATAACTCCTTGAACATCTGGCGGCGCCTCTGCAAAGGCCTGGCGCACCAACTCATACCCTTCATTGATGTTATCTTCAATCCTTGGCGCCATCGTTTTGTCGAGAAAGCTTGAGAGAAGAGAGAAAGATAGACTGTCGACACAGGGTTTTAGTCTCGAAAACCTTGGAAGCGTGTCGACAGAATGAGATTTTGACCTATTTATAGCCGCAGTTGAAAGAAGTTCAAAAGGCGCCAAAAACAGTCAAAATGTGTCGACACAGACGGAATGTGTCGACACAAACTTCTATTGTCTCGACATTACTTCAGCCTACTATGTGTCGACACCAATTTGTGGTTATGTCGACACCTTAGATAAACAGAAATTCTGTGTCGACTCTAAGGATAAGTGTCGACACATATTCTGTAAGTGTCGACACCATTTTCCTGGTTGAGTCGACATTATATTTCTGGTTAAGTCGACAATATATTTCTGGTTAAGTCGACAATATAACTCTTAAGTGTCGACACATATTCTCTGTGTCGACACAATATTTCTGACTTGTCGACATAATTTCTCTGAGTCGACACATTACTACTGAATGTGTCGACACATTCTTACTTAGCCAATTTCTGTAACTTCAATGTGTCCTTTTTAACACTTGATTATGTTGTTGTTATTACCTTTACTTATTTATATACCACTTCAATTGCATTGTTAATGATTTTGTTAATACATTAATCAATGGTTAACATACCTAATTCAATTTTGAATTTATTGAATTTGGTTTCATCTAAAGGCTTAGTAAACACATCTGCTATTTGATAATCTGTTTTTACAAATTCCAATGAGATGTCTCCTCTTTCTACATGTTCTCTAAGAAAATGGTATTTGATTTCTATATGCTTAGTTCTACTATGAGAAACTGGGTTATTAGCAATAGAAATAGCACTCTTTGAATCACATAAAAGGGGTGTTCTACTTACCTGAATACCATAATCCTTAAGCTGATGCTGCATCCACAATAGCTGTGCACAGCAGCTTCCAGCAGCAACATACTCTGACTCAGCTGTGGAAATTGCCACACTGGTCTGCTTCTTACTACTCCAAGATATTAGTCTTCCCCCCAGGAATTGACAAGTACCTGTAGTACTCTTTCTATCCTCTCTACATCCTGCAAAATCTGCATCTGAATAGCCTGTTAGTAGAAAATCTCTATTCCTAGGGTACCAAAGACCTAGAGTAGGAGTGCCCTTTAGATATCTCAGAATCCTTTTGACTGCAGTATAATGAGATTCTTTAGGGCAGGCTTGGTACCTAGCACAGACACATGTTGCATACATAATGTCAGGTCTACTAGCAGTGAGATATAGTAGAGACCCAACTATTCCTCTATACAATGATTCATCAACAGGTTTACCTGCCTCATCTTTGCATATAGGCATACTTGTTCCCATAGGAGTTCTCATGGAGGAGGATGACTCCATACCATATTTCTTAATTAATTCTTTGGTGAACTTAGACTGGGATATGGACAATCCATCATCAGTCTGTCTTACTTGGAGTCCCAAGAAGAACTTAAGTTCTCCCATACTGCTCATCTCAAACTTCCCTTGCATAAGTTTGGCAAACTTTTTACAAAGGTTGTTTTCAGTAGATCCAAAGATTATGTCATCAACATAGATCTGGACTAAGATGATCTTTCCTTTGGATTCCCTAAGGAATAGAGTTTTGTCTATCTTTCCTCTTGAGAATTTATTCTCAATGAGGAAGGTAGACAGGGTTTCATACCAAGCCCTTGGAGCTTGTTTTAACCCATACAAAGCTTTCCTAAGCTTATACACAGAATCAGGTTTAAGAGGATCTACAAAACCTGATGGCTGCTCTACATATACTTCTTCTTTAAGATCACCATTCAGAAATGCTGACTTCACATCCATCTGGTATACTTTGAAGTCTTGGTAGGCTGCATAGGCAAGGAACATTCTGATTGCCTCCAGCCTTGCTACTGGAGCAAAGGTTTGATCAAAGTCAATCCCTTCTTCCTGCCTGTATCCTTTTGCAACCAATCTTGCTTTATTCTTTACTATTATTCCACTTTCATCTAGCTTGTTCCTATAGATCCACTTAGTGCCAATTATGTTGTGGCCTCTTGGTTTAGGAACAAGCTCCCAGACTTTGCACCTTCTGAATTGATTCAGCTCCTCTTGCATAGCATCAATCCAGTGCTGGTCTTGGATAGCTTCTTCAAACTTCTTAGGTTCCATTTGGGACAAGAAACTAGAATGCAAAACTGTGCTTTGATTTCTGCTTCTAGTTTGCACTCCTTGTCTTGGATCACCAATTATCTGATCAGTAGGATGATCTCTTAGATATCTTATAGCTGGAGGTAGATTCCCTTCAGGTTGAGCATCTCCAGCTTCTTCATTCTGCTGTTCCTCTTGGTTTTCATCAGCTTCCATTATCTCTTGTACTCCCCCTGGACAGCAGCCTTCATTTTCCAATGCTCCATCTTCCTTTGAAGCTTCAGCAATGGAGAGCTTGTCCATCTTCTTGCTTATACCTGTTGAGTCATTTGATCTACAAGACAACTCACAATTGATTAATCTTGTTTCATCAAATACAACATGCACAGATTCTTCAACAACTTGAGTAGTTAAGTTGAAGACTCTATAGGCCTTACTATTTGTGCTGTACCCAACAAATATCCCATCCTGGGATTTGGCAGCAAACTTAGTCAAATATGACTTGCCATTGTTAAGTATATAGCACTTGCAACCAAAGATCCTAAAATAGGATAGATTTGGTTTTCTGCCTTTCACAATCTCATAGGGAGTCTTTCTGTGGCTTTTGGTGATAGAAGCCCTATTGATGACATGACAAGCAGTGTTAACTGCCTCAGCCCAAAAATATTCTGGGAGAGAGGTGTCACTCAATAGAGTTCTACCAGCTTCAATTAATGTTCTATTCTTTCTTTCAGCAATTCCATTTTGCTGAGGTGTTCTAGGTGAGGAGAACTCTTGGAAAATCCCAAAGTCTATACACAAGTTTGTTATGCTTTCAGATTGAAACTCAGTACCATGGTCACTTCTGATTTTGACCACTGTACTATTCAGTTCATTCTGAATTTGCTTTACAAAATTAAGTAATACACTTGGGGTTTCAGATTTTTGTCTCAGAAAGAACACCCATGTAAATCTAGAATAGTCATCTACAACCACTAGAGTGTAGACCTTCCTACCTAGACTGTGAACTGGCATAGGACCAAAAAGATCCATATGCAAGAGGTATAAGCACCTCACAGAATCCTTGTTTTCAAGGCTTTGAAATGAGGTTTTTGTCTGCTTGCCCTTTTGACAAGCTGAGCATACCCCTTCCTTTATACACTTAACTTGAGGCCCATTCCTCACTAGTTCTTTACTAAAGAGTTGGCCAATTGTCTTGTAGTTTAGATGAGCCAATCTCTTGTGCCACTTAACACAATGAGAAGCATTGTCATCAGCTACAAGACAAATGGGGGAAGCCTTATTCTCACATTCAAAATTAAGGCAATACACATTTCTCTTCCTATACCCAGTCAATATGATCTCTTGATCACTTGACCTTTTGATATGACATCCATCCTTACCAAATGAAATGTCATATCCTAGATCACTCAGCTGGCTTATGCTTATTAGATTATGTTTCAAACCTTTTACATAGGCCACTTGGGTGATAGTAATTAGGTTAGAAGAAATGTTACCAAACCCTTTGATGACTCCTTTTTCAGATCCACCAAAGATCACTTTATGTCCATCTTTGACAGATGAATACTCCTTCAGCAGCCCCTTTGTTCCAGTCATGTGCCTGGAACAACCACTATCCAAGTACCATATAGGGGCATGGTTACTTGGATTCACCTGCAATACAGAATTACTTACCCTTAGAACCCAAGTAAGTCTTGGGTCCTTGGTTCAGGTTAGCATTAATAAAGTTATCATAACCTCTTCTAACAGGTAGACTCTTATTCTTTATAACACTTGTGTTATACCAGCAGTCCAATGCAAAATGGCCCCTCTTGCCACAGCACCAACATTCAAACTTATTGTATCTAGATCTAGATACATCCTTGTCAGAAGAATTTCTGTTCATTGCTGGTGCTGTTGCAACTTCACCTACTGATTTCTTAAAACCATTGGGTTTATGACCATAGGTAGGCCTGCTTGCCTTAACACCCTTGTTCTTCAGAACATTTGTCTTAATATGACCTTGAATGTCTTCATGATCATATATGTTAGAAGGCACTTTCTCCTTACTAAACTTTATGGGGACTGAAAGGTTTAGTGGCTGAATAGGGGCTTTGCCTTTCCTCTTGAATCTGCCAGCCCTGGAGTTACCTTTAAATCCTAATCCAGCCTTACCCTTCTGAGTGACAAATTCATCTATCAAGGGTAAGACAGATTTTGGCTTAGAGTAACTAGCCACTAAATCCCTTTCAATTCTAAGTCTGGCCTCCAGACTCTTTACTTGATCATTAGTATAATTAATTGTGCCCATCTGAATAATAGTTATATTCTTCAGCTTGGCAATTTCATTTAATTTTTGATCAAGGACTTTTTCTAACTCAGTTGTTGCTACCCTTAGTTCAGCAATTTCCTGAGCCTGTGTTTTAACCAGGTTCTTGCTTTTCTTAAGGGCCTGCAACAAGTCCCCATACTTGTCTATCAATTGATAGACATCTCCTTCAGATCCAGATGCATCTTCATCACTTGATGCAGATGTAGCTGATTCTTCATTTGTACTACAAACAGAAGTACAGGAAGGACAGTTTACCTCATTAGGACCAGACTGATTCTGGCATATGTCCTCTTCTGATCTTATCATCAAACCCATGCATTGATGTTCATTGATGGAGTCTAGCAACTGCATAAACTCCTCTTCCTCAGATGCAGCATATAGTCCAATATATGCTTCAGCTTCAGATCCTGATTCTGAAGTTGACTGGTCTGACAGACTTTTATCTTTCTTTGCTACAAAGGATTTCTCCTTCTTGCCTTTCTGATAAGTCTTCTTCTTTTCTGAAGATTCCTTCCTTTTGTCAGGACAATCAGCCACTACATGTCCAGGCCTATTGCAACAATAGCAGACAATCTTTGAAGTGGTGGCTTTGCTGGGCTTTGATCTGCTTTTATCTTTCCTTGATGACCTTCTCTTCTGATAATAGTCATCAACTTGCTGTGATGTGGAAGGCCTAGACTTCCATTGCTTCTTTTTCAAGAACCTTTGGAATTGCCTAGTGAATGCAGCAAAGTCTACATCTGACTCACAGCTAACTGAACCCTTATCTGAATTTTCAGAACTATCTTCTTCAACTTCCTTAGGAGGAGATGGTGATTTCCTCCTATTCTTTCTGGTGGCTTCAGCATTAAATGCCACAGTCTTTTCTCTATGCTCTCCTCTTGAGTTTCTTTCCTCCTCCTTCCTTACCATAAGTTGCATTTCATAGGATAGCAACTTTCCAAACAGGGTTGGAGGAGATATCTCAGCCAATTTAGCCACTTCTCTTATGGCACAGATCTTTGTATCCCAATCCTTTGATAAGGATCTTAAGAATTTGTCATTCAGTTCATAGGTACTGAAGACTCTTCCATAGGATATTAGCTCATTCACAATTCTATAGAATTTCTTATAGCACTCAGTTATGCTATCAGATTTTCCTTGTCTAAAGCTTTCATACTCCTGATTTAGCATAGACTTTCTGTCCAGCCTTACTTCTTCAGATCCCTCCATGTAGACAATCAATGTGTCCCACATCTCCTTGGAGGTCTTGCAGTGAATCAGATTCTGAAATGTTGAATCATCTATGGCACTGACAATGATGTTCTGTGCCCTTTTATCCATGGTTGCCAAGATGATTTCATCCTTGGTCATTTCTGAATAAGTCTTTGGTATTTGGATATTTGCATCAAGAACAGATATCTTCATTGGAGTGAAGGGCCCTTCCTGTACTGTGATGTAAATCCTTGGGTCAGATGCTTCCATAAACAATCTGACTCTCTCTTTCCAGATCCCAAAGATTTCCTTCTTGCATATGGGTAATTTCATAGACCCTAGCTCCTTATGATTCTCTCCAGAACCCATCTTCTTGAATCTTGAATCTGCCTTTCAGATCTACCTCAGACTGTTAAGTCCTTTTTGAGGAATCTCCCTCTGATACCACTTGATAGTTTAACTTTCAAGGCAGCCTAAACACCTAGAGGGGGGGTGAATAGGTTTTTCTTTACTTATAAAAACTTCTAGGCAGAATTCAATTCAATAGCTAACACAATTTACACAGCAATCACAGAAAATAAAACATCACAGATTGCACAATGTTTTATAGTGGTTCCCCAAGGTCTGGGTACATCCACTTTCCCCCTTCACCTATCTAGCAGTATGCTAGATTCGGCCAAACTTCCACTTATCTCAGATCAACAGATCCTACAACTCAGAACCCAACTGGTTCCTACAACTCAGGCACAACTGCCCTACCTCAGCCTTGCCCCAAGGCCTACAACTCAGAGAATATCCTTCTCCTACACTCAGGCAAACAGCCCTACCACTCAGAGTTCAACACTCCTACACTCAGCCTTTATAACATAGGCTTACAACTCAGATCTGTGTAAACAAATCCTACAGAAATATAGAAAAGATTATTAATCTGTCTTGCCAAAGTTGAGAGAGAAAAGGCTAAGACAATTCTTGATCAGCTGATGCAATCAACTGTATCTGAGCCTTCTTCAAGGCTTCTTGAAAATGAACTTAGCTGAGTTGATTCCAAACAGCTTCTTGAGAATCCACTGGTGGTTTCTTTCTTCTTCTTCTAATTCAGGCTTGATCTCTCTCTATCCAGCACTTTGAAAGATTCTTCTGAATTCTGATTAGAACTCTTCTTAGATCTATCCTTAGATAGTCTTCTTAGATCTCCCGGAGAAGATCTTCTTAAGTGCCTAGCACTTTCTTGAAATGAATTGGATCGTAATCCTTCTCAACTTTTTGATTCTCAACAATGTTTTTCAACAGTTGCTTTCTCCTTCTGAATCCATCTATTTATAGACATTCTTCATGGTAACCGGCTGATCCGGTTTCTAACCGTTTTCTGACAAGTCTGACAGCTTCAGTTAACCGGTGGCAACCCACAGCTGTCAAGTCCTCAAACAAGTCCTGTGCCTTAGTCTTGAACCACAAGTTGTTGACACAGTCTGTCAGAAAGTGTCGAGACCATCTGTCTAACTGTGTCGACACAACTGACTTTGGTGTCGACACAGTCTTCAGTGATGTCGACTAAGTTGCCTTTGAGTCGACACAGCTTCTTCTGAAAATAACTTGGTCTTGACTCTTCAGTGTGTCGACACAAGTCCTGTGTGTCGACACAGTTGTTGTAGAATCATAACTTAGTAAGTGTCGACTTACAGTCTTCAGGTGTCGACAAATTCATTTCTTAAATCTGCTTTAATGTGTCGACTTAATCACAATGTGTCGACACATTCTGCTGGTGTCGACAAACTTGAGGTCGACTATTTTCTTCTGTGTCGACACATTCAGCTGATGTCGACAATCTTGAGATCGACTATATTCTTCTGTGTCGACACATTCTCCCAATGTTGAGGTCGACGCTTTTCATCTGTGTCGACACAAATTCCCAGAGTTGTGTCGACTCTTTTCTTCTGTGTCGACACAAATTCCCAGTGATGTGTCGACTACTTCTTTTGTGTCGACACTTTTTCCCAGTGTAGTAGTAGACTAACTGCTATGTGTCGACACTGCTTCCCAGTGTTGTGTCGACTCTTTTCTTCTGTGTGTCGACACTGCTTCCTCTGTGTGTCGACACTTGGACTTAGAATTTTTCCGCATACTTTATCAATTCTTCACCTGCACATGTCAACTTAAAACAACATCAAATACACCTTGATGTATATCATTGAGCTAGGTTGGGCTTCTTCAAATCAGGTACACATTTTCCAATGTACCCAACATCCTTCTTCTTGTCTTTCTTCTGATTTTCAGGACATTCTGAAAGGATATGTCCTTGTTTCCTGTAATCATAACAAATAATTTCTTTAGTTGGTGTTTTGTCATACCTTAGTTTATCCTGGTTTCAAGAAAATCATTTCCTTAAGTCTTTCTAGGCCATTTTATAAAATCTCTTGTCCAAAACACTCATAAGTTCTTCATTATCTGGAAGTTGTTATTTCTCCTCAGTAGCTTGGAAAGCAATGCTCTTCTCTTTCTTTACTGAGGGTAAAGTCTTTTGTTCAGCTTCCTGTATTTTGATGAGTTGCTCATATGATTTGAGCTTGCCCAACAAGATTTCTGTGGTAATCTCATTTACACTTTTGCTTCTCTAATTGCCTGGATTCTTGAATCCCATGTGCTAGGGAAACACATGAGAATCTTGTCATTAACTTTTGTTAATGTGATATCTTTTTTCAAGGTTTTCAGTTCATTAATTATGAGACTGAGTCTTGTGTACATATCAGCAATAGATTCAGTTTCTCCCTTTTTGAAATTCTCATATTGAGAAATCAGGTGAGATCTTTTGTCTTTTCTTTCAACTACTGATCCAGCTACCATTGCATTGGGGGAGTCCCAGATGTATTTATCTGAGGTGCATTCAGCAACCTTCTGAAAAATGTTATCAGACATTGTTTGGGCTAGAATGTTCATAGCCTTTGCATTAGCAATTGTTAGCTTTTTCTGAGCTTCTATCCACTCTAGAGGTGGTACAGTACTGGTGCTTACTACTGCTTATGGTTGAGGTGGACCTGTCAAAATGGAATTGTAGATATCCTCCTCAAAAGAGTTCATATATAATCTAATCCTTGCATGCCATAGTGCAAACTTATTTAGATTGCAAATAGGAGATCTAGTGCTTGAATACCCTTTGTTTTTTGCCATGATAAATAAAACAAACTAGATAAAATAAGATCTATCAGATCTGTTGGTTCAAGTGTTAGCCTATAAAACCAAAGAACCACCCTTTGATACCAATTGAAAGTGAGGGATAGATCTAACTTTACTCTAGAGGGGGGTGAATAGAGTATTTTAAAAACTTTAATTTATTTTTATATCAAATTTTAAGTAAGTGATATAAGTATGTATATATATAAAGAGAAATCACAGCACACAAATAGAAAGAAAACAATCACAGATGACATAAGAATTTTTATAGTAGTTCTCCAATAAATCTGGATATGTCTACTCTTCTACCACCCTGGTAGGTATCCACTATAGGTTTTTGCTCAGGTTCCATACCACCACAAGATCTACTTTCTAAGAGAAATCTAGCAACCTTTTGAGCTTTTGATCAGGTACCCAAAAACTAAGCTTAATCCTTTTGATCAGGTTACTTAGAAACTAAGAGTTAACTTTTGAAGGGAGTTAAAACCCTGTACACAGTTTAAAAAATAAACTATAAGAAGTTGATGTTGTCTTCTCTATCAAATATCTCTGAGAAGACTTTAGTGGATGATGATGCAAAAAGCTCCCCCCCCCCCCGATTTGAATAGAGATTTGAGATCAGGAGGGGATACTTTTCTTAAGGGTGTAGGCCTTCTTGTATCTGACTGATTGAAGACTTTTTATTGGAAGAGCCTGAAGCAGAATATTTGTATCTCTATATACGTTGATATATATCTGTAACCCCTAAATCTATAACCCCATTAAGCAGCAATCTTATGAAAATATAATGTCTGAGAAGAAATCAAATATTTGAATTAAAACCATTCTTTGAAACGCCTGAAGAATCCTTGAGATTTGTAACTGCACTGGAGTTAATTAGAATTAAAACTCTGTGATAAATCCATATTTAATGCTGCCTTAAACGTCTATCTTCATTTAGAATATTATTATTAAATATCAAAGCTGTAATTGATTGTAATTAAGCTTTTGAAATCAATCTCCTCTGAATATAGAAACTGCCTGATCATCGAACTGAGAAAGGAAATTGTCGAACTGAGCCTGGAGTTCGTCGAACTGAATTTTCTCATTCATTGAGCTGAGTTCATAGTTCGTCAAACTGAGCTTGGCTTTCGTCGAACTAAGCTTCTTATTTGAGATCAGAGTTCGTTGAATGGAGCTCAGCATTCGTCGAGCTAAACTCAGAGATAGAAACCTGAGTTCGTCGAACTAAGCTCATTGTTCGTCGAACTAAGCTCTGCGTTCGTCGAACTGAACTTCTCTAGAATTCCTTTTGTAGTAAAAACCCTAGAAAATTCTTATGACCCTAGTCTATACAAGTTGGGTCAAACTAAAAATCCTAAACATAAAATAGTGATCCTAGCCCAAATAAGTAATAGGGTGTTCCAACATATAGTAACCATAGTAAGGCATATAGAATTTTCAAAAATAAAACTCTGGTGGTAGAAGAGACTATAAATGTTGTATTTGATGAGACTAGCATGCTATATAGCAGCTCGTCTAGTGTTATTGGTGCAGATGCAGGTACCAGGTTCAAGGAGCTAAGTTAGATGAATCATTCAAAGAGGACACTCCAAGCTTAGTCAAGATCGTCAATCCAGGCTTGGTGGATGAAGAACCTCTAGAGGAAGAATTGCCTCAACCCATAGAGGCTGCACAAGATGCTGCATAGCCTGCTAGAGAGAGGTCAAGGAATCTAGGGTTCCGACACCTTAGATATCACCCAGCTGATCTAATCATTGGAGAGCCAGGTTACGGTGTGAGAACCAAAAGAGGTACAGCTAACGAGATTTTGCATCTAAGTTTTCTATCACAGGTTGAGCCAAAGAAATTCGAAGAGGAAAATAAGGATGCTTCTTGGATTTTGGCAATGCAAAAGGAGCTCAATCAGTTTGAACGATGCAATTTTTTGGAGCTGATGCCCAGACCGAAGGGACAGAATGTGATTGGCACCAAATGGATATTCAGAAACAAGTTTGACGAACACGGAGTAATTATCAATAACAAAGTCAGGCTTGTAGCTCAAGGTTATAGTTAAGAAGAGGGGATCGACTTCGACCAGATTTTTGCTCCAGTGGCTCGGCTCAAAGCGATCAGGTTGTTTCTTACGTATGCTGCACTCAAAGGCATCACCGTCAACCAAATGGACGTGAAGTCAACATTCCTCAATGGGGATTTGAAATAGGAAGCATACGTAGCACAACCCACTAGGTTTTGTCAATTTTATATTCCTTGAATATGTTTATTTCTTAAATAAAGCCCTATATGGTTTAAAGCAAGCTCCCCGAGCTTGGTATGAGACATTGTATAGCTTTCTTCTTGAGAACAAGTTCACAAGAGGAAAGATAGACAAGACATTATTTCTTAGGGAAGTTAAAGGAAAGATTTGGCTAGTGCAAATCAATGTCGACGACATCATATTTGGCTATATAGAAGACAACGTTTGGAAAAAGTTCTCCAAACTTATGCAAGGGAAGTTTGAAATGAGCAGTATGGGCAAGCTGAAGTATTTCTTAGGACTTCAGATGAAGCAATCTGAAGATGGAAATTTCATCTCTTAGACGAAGTTCACAAAAGTGCTTCTTAAGAAATTTGGAATGGAGAGTGCAACCTCGATGAGGACTCCAATGGGTTAAACTGTGTCTCTAGACAAGGATGAGAAAGGGAAACATTTTGATGAAACCAAGTATAGAAGCATAATTAGATCCTTGCTCTACCTGACTGCCAGTAGACTAGATATAATGTTTTCAACATGTGTCTGCGCTAGATATCAGGTGAAACTCTAAGTAATCTCATTACGCTGTTGTAAAGCTGATTTTAAGATACCTTAAGGGTACACCTAATCTTGGCTTATGTTACCCAAGAAGTAATGATGTTGAGCTAATTGGCTTTTCAGATGCTGATTTTGCAAGAAGTAGCGACGATAGGAAAAGCACTTCCGGGACGTGCCAATTCCTCGAAAGACAACTTATCTCTTGGAGCAGTAAGAAGCAAAATTGTGTGGCAACATCTACTGCCGAGTCAGAGTATATCTTTGCGGGTAGTTGTTGTGCACAGCTTCTTTGGATAAGGAATCAACTTGAAGACTATAATTTGAAGTTCAGAGAAATTCCAATGTATTGCGACTCTTCCAGCGCAATAGCTATCGCCAACAATCCAGTCTCCCACTGTCAGATCAAGCATATTGAAGTACACTACCATTTCATCTGGGAGCATGTGGAGAATAAGGACATAGCCCTCAGCTATGTCCCGACAGACAAGCAGGTGGTAGATATTTTCATGAAGCCTCTGGACGAGGCCAAGTTCTCCTTTTTCAAGACAGAACTTGGCATGCTCAACATGGGATCCTGAAGTGATCATATCTGAAGTCAAGGACAAATTCAAATAATATCTTGTATTTCTTGGAAACTTGTGTGGATTTCTCGAAAATAAGTTTGATTTCTCAGAAAAAGGACTTCCATTTCTCGAGAAATATCTAGTTTCTCGAAACAGACTAGATTTCTCGAAAGCCTCTATATTTCTCGAGAAAAGTTTTCTGGGCTTCTCGGAACATCTTTTCTATTTCTCGAGAAATGGCTTATGGATTTCTCGAGAGGCATCATTTTTCTCGAGAAATACCCTAATTTGACAGGACAAATTTCTGAAGAATTTGAACCGCCGTTCCAGGTACGCTTCACTTATTTCTTCAAAATTTTCAATTTTACATAAATAGTTAAGTCCATAGAAATCAAAATCCACAAATTCGAATAGCCTGTCCATATAAAAACTCTTCAGTTCCGCAAGAACGTTCAGCCGTCTCTCTCGCAAAATCAACTGCTTCTTCTCAACCAAATCAGAAATTTCTCATTCTCTACAATCGATGGCTCCATCTTCCAAGATCGGTGTGGGCAGTGAATTCGTTCGCGCAGGCATGGAGGAAATTTTCGACAATTTCAAGAATGTTCTGCTACTTTTGGATTCCGGCGACCTCACCTTAATACTGGAACATCCCTGTAAGGTGTTGTTACCAGAAGTTGCGGAGTTTTTCAGAAATTCTAAGGCAAGAGGTTTGGGAAATTTCTAAAGAGCTCAGTCAGAGACATCAAGATAAAATTCAAGCCATCTTCATTGACCCAGTTTCTCTGATTACCATCAGTTGATGAGGAAGATTATCTGGAAGAAGATGACTACTCAATAACATTTTCTTTTTGTGGTCTTCCTCAGTCTACCACTTCTGTTAGAAGGTAGAATATGACAGATGAAAGTAAACTTTTGTCCAACAATCTAGGCAAGGTTCTTCTATGCAAAATAGGTTCTATTAGATATATTTCTTCAGATTTCTTTGACATGATGAAGGGAGTGGTATGTAGAAAGAACTTTTAGTAAGTACATATGTTGTTTGAGAAAATTAAAGAAAGCTTGAAAGCAGCAAATTTTGGAAGAATTATTTCTCTGTACTTGAATCAGGCTCACCCAGAAATCTTTGACATATCCAAAGGTATGGCAATTCACAACCTGAAGAAAATATCTATTTCCTCCATCTAAAGATGAGAGATCAGAATCCCAAGGCCAGGCCAAGCTCCTCCAACTCCAAGAATTATAGCAGATGTTGAGGACAGGATCCCATCTCCTCCTAACACTGATACAGCTGGCACATTTGGTGCAGCTGTTGAGGGGGAGCCTGCTCCTTTAGCTTAAGAAGAAGTACTACATGACGAGGTTCTAGAAGTAGAAGCTCAATTAGATGCTCCTGCATCCCAGGTTCAAAAGAAAGTTGTTGATGTTATTGAGAAAGTGGTAGAAGACAATCTAGCTCAGTATGATGATGAGCAGAGCACCTTTATGTGTAATGGTGGCTCAGGTATGAATGTTCACTCCACTTCTGACCAAGACACTCTACTGGATACTACTATAGAGGGCATTAACAGGATGATTGAAAGTCTAACATCAGATGACCCCCTGTTCATCCCCTCCCCCTAAAGAGACTACTAAAAAGTCTCCTGAAAAGGTTTCTGAAGATATTCCAGAAGAAATTCCTTAAAAGACTCCTACAGAGATCCCTGAAGATATCCCTATAGAAACTCCAGAAAATTCTCACCCTCAGGAACATATTGAGGGGGGAATGTTGATTTGCTCTCTGAGGAAGAAATTACTCTAGAAATAGTAGAACCTTCTCTCAGGAACTTAGATTTTTCTATGCCTATTATTCTTGGAGAGGAAGGAGATGTCATGACTTCTACCCAAAGAGGGAGAAGTATAGTTGTAATTGAAGAAATCCCAGTATGGACACCTCTAGCTCTACCTCCTCCACCTCCTCCAGCTGATATTATCCCTGAAGATACCCTCTTGGGTAAAATTGTGCTTATGTTAACCAGGCAAAGAGAGTTCTTTGACAAGTCTCTCCAAGAGGTGACTGCAAAAGTGACTTCTCTTGAAAAGGAAATGAGCAGAGGATTTGCTGAGATTCGACACAATACAGGTGAGTTCAAAAGGCTGCTGAACATTGGTGGAAAGGCTATAGACCATACTATCACTAGTGTTGCTGAGGTGATGAATCAAGCACTTACAGTGGCAAACTATCAGATTCTATTGCTAAAGAAGACTGAAGAACAAAACTTCAAAACTTGTGAAGAAGTGGGAAAATTCAAAGAAACTGCCATAGATAATGTGATTGTTGATCATCTGTCAAGACTCGACGGGGGAGGCCACGAGGATTCGCGTGGAATGTCCATTTCCGATGCCTTTCCTGATGAATGCCTCTTCTCACTTTCCACTCCTACGCCTGCTCCGTGGTATGCTGATTTTGCCAACTTTTTGGCGAGCAAAGCGTTGCCTCCACATTTAACTTATCAACAAAAGAAAAAGTTCTTCTCTAGCATCAAATATTACCTTTGCGAGGGTCCTCTCCTGTTCCTCACCTGCGCTAATGGTGTTATTCAATGTTGTGTCCCAGAACTCGAGGTAAAAGATATTCTGAGGCAATGACATGATCGGATGGCGAGCGGACATTTTAGTGTCGCATGGACTGCTCGCAAGGTCCTTTAGTGCGGATTATTTTTGCCTACGCTGTTTCGGGATTCTTTTACTTATGTCAAAGAGTGCAACAAATGTCAATGCACTGGAAATATTTCTCGGCGAGATGAGATGCCTCTGAACAACATGCTAGTCTGCGAGTTATTTTATGTTTGGGGAATTGACTTTATGGGTCCCTTCCCCATGTTGCATGGGAAGCAATACATCCTGGTCGTTGTTCATTATGTGTCAGAATGGGTGGAGGCAGAGGCAGTTGCATGAATGATGCTCGCACCGTACTCCACTTCCTGCATAAAAATATCTTGTCCCGCTTTGGTGCCCAGAGGACTATAATCAGTGACGGAGGTAGTCATTTTTGCAACCAGCAATTCAATCAATTGATGAAAAGGTTCGGTGTTCGTCACAAGGTTGTATTGGCATATAATCCTCAGACTTGTGGTCAGGTGGAAGTTTCGAACAGAGAGCTGAAGCAAATTCTGTAGAATCGATCCACTCCAACTGAAAGGAATGGGCAAAGAGAGTGGATGATGCTCTTTGGGCTTATCGAACGGCATTTCAGATGAAAATTTGGATGTAACCGTTCCAACTGGTTTATGGGAAATCTTGCCACCTTCCAGTTGAATTGGAACACAAGGCACTTTGGGACACTAAATTGCTCAACTTGGACCTTAAGGAGGTGTCGAGAAAGAGGCGGGGGCAGATTTGCGAGCTCGACAAATTCCTCTTGCGCGCGTATGAAAGCACGAGAATATTTAAGGAAAGGAACAAATGCTGGCATGATAGTCGTATCTTGCCCAAGGAATTCAAGCCAGACGACTAGGTTTTTATGTATAATTCACACCTACGGCTGTTCCCCGGGAAGTTGAATTCTAGATGGAGTGGTCCTTACACTGTGGTTAGCGCTTCTCCCTACGACACAATTAAGATTCGAGATAATAAGGATAACACTTTCAAAGTGAATGGGCACCGCTTGAAGCAGTTTGTTGGTGGCGTTACTGAAAAGGATGTGCACTTCCTATGGTTACAAGATCCTGATGATAGCTTGGCTTCTTGATTTGTTTTACTTTCGCTAGTTACTTAATTTACTCACTTGCTCTAGTAGTTACCTGAACATTGTATATAACTGTTAATACAGGTGTTTGATCCATCTTAAGGATGGTAAAGAAAAGGGCTTCTGGGATACAACCCAATTTCGCTGTGATTAATTTGTTTGTTTAGCTTTTTGATGTGCATGCCTATTATTTTCTTGGTTTGGAGATGCTTCTGATGCTACTTGCAGGTGCTTTTGCTAGGGTCGTGGGCTTATTGATCAAGTTTAAAGCCGATATTCTAATATGCTCATCTTCTGAGCATTGGGTAACTTCTCCCCTTATCTCATTTTTATTTTAACTTCATCATATTGTACGGTGCTTTTTAGATTAAGTCTGGGGGGAGCTTGTCAAGGTTACCTCTGCACGTGCACTTCATTTGCATACCAGTAGCTGTTTTTAATTTATTTGTTAGTTCATTGCATTGCGCATCGTTGCACCCACATGAGTGCATACTTGACTTTTTGCGTACAGCGAGCCAAATTGGTATCTTTCGTTAGATTTAGGAAAATTATCTTGCTATCATAGGATTGTGAGACGGGATAAAATGTTGACCCTGTTGTGCTCCTAGTCGAGTGCTTCCGTCTTGTGTAGAAATTAGAGTATAATGAATTTTTCTGCATGCTTTTAGTTTTATACTTTTCTACTTGCGTACATTCTTTTTATTCTACTCAAAAATCGCTGAATCTAGAGTAAGTCTGGGGGGAGCTTGTCGAGGTTACCTCTTCACGTGCACTTCATTTGTATACCAGTAGTTGTTTTTAATTTATTTGTTAGTTCATTGCATTGCACATCGTTGCACCCACATGAGCGCATACTTGACTTTTTGCGTACGGCGAGCCAAATTGGTATCTTTCGTTAGATTTAGGAAAATTATCTTGCTATCATAGGATTGTGAGATGGGATAAAATGTTGACCTTGTTGTGCTCCTAGTCGAGTGCTTCCGTCTTGTGTAGAAATTAGAGTAGAATTAATTTTTCTACATGCTTTTAGATTCGTATTGCTCGAGTCCGGAGGATGGATAATCTTTCTTGTTGGCTAAGAACTTGCCCCAAGCTACTCTCAAAGCATTAGCGCATGGTTAGTTAAGCGTGATTATGATGTAGGCCATCATTTTGTCCAGGTTGAGCTTTGTACCCGCTCCTAAAATCTTATCCTTGCTAGCCCCGTTGTGCCTACCCCTCCTTTAATTCAGCTCCACTTTTATTTCACCAAAGCCTAATAGCCGACCCCAGTAGCATACCCAAGTCTAGCTTCACTGTTTTCTAATTTCAGGATGGGGGTGTTGATTCGGTGTTGTTCTTTGTGAAGTTTGTGGTGGTGCTCCAATGATTTACTTACTAGATTTTTGCAAAAGGAAAAAAAGAGTTAAAGGGAAAACTTATAAAAATAAAGGTGAAAAAGGAAAGAAAAAGAGAAAAGAAATTATATTGGAAAATCTGATTTGAGTAATGTATTCTGTGGAGTAGACGGTACACTCACCCGTATTTGAAAATTTTAGTCTGGGGGTTTGGTGTACCCGCGTGTTTTGTGGGTAGCAGATAGACTATTTTTGTGCTAACTCGGTTGGGTTTGGTGCGTAGCCTTCGTTTTCATCCTTGATTACCTCACCTTAACCCAAGCCCCATTACTACCTGAAGTCCTACGGACTCATGCTTAAGTCAAATTAGTGTCGTGGAGAGAGTGCGAACGGGCAAGCATATGGTCACCGACATTGGTGGATTCCTTTGGAGGTTGTCCCGAATCCCGATCTTTGGCAATACTCGCCTTAGCGGTTAGTTTATTTTCTCCCTACGCATGACCAAAGGATTCACCACAATTCTGTTTTTGAGTAGTCATAGGATTTTTGTTACGCAGGATGAAAAGTATAAACTTTTTGTATGATTAGAAATTTATTCTACTATATTTCTACACTCGCGAGCGTGCGACTTCGCATGGTACTCTGGATCGCAATTACTGTGTTAGTTAGTTCTTTTTCTAGTCTGCAAGGATCTTCTTTGCTCGGGACGCGCAAATAGGTAAGTATGGGGGTGTTATGAGTCCCGTTTATATAGGGTTTTGCGGACTCATCTAGGATTGTTTTCTTGTATTTGCACTTCACTTTTCGGTTGTTTTTTCTGTTATTTCATTCCCATTACGGGCCACATTTAGTGCACTTGTCCTTCCCATTGGTGCGCAATTGTGCATTCGTTTGTTGGGTATGCACTTGATGCTCCCTGGGGCTCGTTCCAGTTATTTTTACTATATATTGTGATTGTTGGAGAGTCCTCCTTGGTTAGATTTCATTGTGTGCAGGTGGTCAGATTTCCCAACTTCTGAATTTGTTTTGTGGAAAATGCATGACCGTGCGTTTTCTTGGCGCACAGTTGGTTTCGATCGTGCGTTTTCTACATATTAGTGTGGAAGAATGACAAGCCCGTGCGATTGCTTCACGCATGGTTTCTTCGGAACCGTGCGCGAAGGAAAT
Source organism: Platanthera zijinensis (assembly GCA_039513925.1). NCBI lineage: Eukaryota > Viridiplantae > Streptophyta > Magnoliopsida > Asparagales > Orchidaceae > Platanthera > Platanthera zijinensis. The sequence goes on from CM077090.1 coordinate 121,811,801, forward strand.
GCACGGGTTTCCTGTAGCCTTCTGCTTTTTTGTTGTTCTGTGGTTGGTCGTTTGACTTTCTTCATGCACGGGCGAAATCGCCCGTGCGTGAGTAAAACGCATGGTTCCAGCCATTTTCCTGCGTTTTTTGCACTCTATCGTTAACGGTGTAATTTCCTTCACGCACGGACAGAATCGCCCGTGCGTGAGTAAAACGCACGGGTCAACGCTTCTTCATCCTCAGATGTTTTCTGGAGATTATTATCGCACAGTTCACGCACGGTCGTGCGCCAGACCGTGTGTGACCAATTTTGCTGACTTTTACTATTTAAGCCGCAGATTTATTCTGGGCCGGACGATTCTGATTTCCCCCGCCATTTCCGCCCTTTTGAGCGAGAACTTGCCCCTCCAGCTGCCCTACTCTCTCTCCTCCTTGGAGGGTGTATCCGGCCACTCATTCTCCTCCAAATAGCTTGATAGAGCTTCGTCTCTGACCGCCTTCGCCATTGCCGACCTTCGAGCTGCTGTTTGAAGTACTTCATTGCAGCACTTGTGGAGCGTTCCGCTCTGATCCGCATCAGCGACCACGACACTAAGAAGACGGGTGTGAAGAAGGAGGTGACAGCCCTTCGGGACCCCGGATACCTCCCAAAGACCGAGCTAGGACGAGGATTGACAACCTTCGCTTCCGGTCGAGAAACTTGGAGAGCTTTCGAGTGCTTGGTTGTATTTCTCCCCCTTCTTTACTTGGATTTATGTTATTCTGAACTTGTGTTAGCTTGCTTGAGGTTTAATAGCCATGTTGTGTTCAATGTCATGTTACAGTTTGGTGTGGTGATCTATTGATTTTGATGTGTTGAAGAGTTCCTCCTTTGTGAGAGAAAGTTGCATTTGATGCGTTCTAGAGACTGCTAGAAGTGCGCAGTGCAAAGAGGTATTTTCGACCCTCAATAGTTCGTTCGTATCCGCTATTACTCTTTGGGGTAATTCCATCTTTGCGACACGGTGACGGCAACCCGCACTAGATTTTTGTTGCTTAGTTTAGGAAACCCGAAACCAAACCCCTTGTTTTTATTTAGAACTTTCATTCATTTCTCTGAAAACAAAATTCATGCTCCCTACTTGCCCTCCGCGTGAGATCGATACTTGGGGAAGCTACTCCTCACTTTTATTACTTGGCCGTGAAAGGTAATCTTACCGCTAGCGCATCAGTTGTACCTGCCCTCCTATCTGCGCATTGATCATTGTGAACATGACTTCAGCAACCAACCACATTGTTTTGGCAGAATGATTAGGTGTAAGCACGTTAGCTTGTACACTACTCTTCGCCGAGCGCTGGAGCTAAGACTGCCCCACACCGCTTTTAGTCACCTATAATCGTAAAACACATAATTAAGAGACTAAACATATTGTAAAATAGCAATTATAGGAACACGCGAATTCCGTAAACATGTGTATGTGAAAGTGCAGGATAAGATCACTCCTAACTCTAGAGGGGGGGTGAATAGAGTTATTTAAAATAATTTTCCAAATAAAAACTTGCAGAGAAAATTTTACTTTACTTAGTGTAAGGTACTATAGCAAATAATCAGAGTAAAAATAAATTCACAGCACAAAGCAAAACACAAAAAGAGACAAGCAATCCAGATGACACAAGGAGCTATAGTGGTTCCCCAAATCTGGGTACATCCACTCTTCTATCACCCTTGATAGGAATCCACTTCAAGATGAGTTGATCAGGTGTCTTGAGCACCAGAGAGTTTTTGATCAGGTTCTCACAAACCAACAGAAGCTGATTTTGACCAGGTTTCAGCAAAACCAAAAGTAACTTTTGAAGGGAGTTAAAACCCTGTACAGAAAGAAAAGGAAAAAGAAATGTTGTTGTCTTCTCTATTCAACAAGCAAAGAGAAGCAGAAGTGGATCTGAAGTTGTTGTCAAAGCTCCCCCTGAGATCAAGATGAGGTTCAGGAAGGAGAGCTCTGCACAAGGGTGACAGGTCTTCAAAGATCTGATTTGCTCCAGCAAAGGATGATCCAAGAGAGTTGGATGGAGGTGTCTGAAGCAATCAGATTTTCTGTGAGAGAGTCTTTCAAAAACAATTTTTCCACAGAGAAAAAGATGAGAAGTCTTGTATTGTTGTTCTCTTCTTGTTCTGTATATTCTCTGTATCTTCTTGTTTTTGGAATGAAAGAAAAAGAATTATATATATGAGTCTTCTTCTTCCTTTTACTTTGATAGCCGTTGGAAGTCAGCATTAATTGCTTTCCTTAACTGTCCATGCCTCAAAGGAAATGACAGGCAGACATTCCTTAGAAAATTCCTTGAGCCATGCACCAGATATGCTGTAACGGCCAATAATTCTTCAGCATTAATTGTCTGTCAGAAGGAATTTGAATTCCTATCCAAAATCGATGGAAGACTGGAAGGCGTCGAGCTCACAGAAAAACGTCGATCTGAGCACGACACATGTCGGCCAGAGAGTGTTTTCTGTAAGCAGAACTGGGATCGACGGAACGTCGAGCTGAGGTCGACTCCACGTCGAGCTGAGGTCGACTCTGCGTCGAGCTGAGATCGACTCTGCGTCGAGCAGAGGTCGACTCTGCGTCGAGCTGAGATCGACTCTGCGTCGAGCTGAAGACTACTCTAACTAGCCTATGTGACCTTTATAACAACATGGAGGTCACAGCATACAATCCCTATAGAAATATAGTCATCCTGGTCCAAATAGTAATAGGGTGTTCCAACAATCTCCCCCTATTTGGATTAGGATTACTATTTACATGAATTTTAGGGAATCAAAGAAAATAAATAAAGCAGATACAACACAAAATAATACAACCAGACATGACAGAATAATATGCAGCATATATAAAACAATATATAGCAGCAGAATTGTTTAAATGTCCTGAGTCCAGAATATAGAAAGTGTCAGAATACCTTACTTTACTTGTCCTTTGATGCTTTGTCTTGATCACTCTTTTTGAAGATGATTTCTCTGTTTGGATTGGAAGCTTCCTTTTTAGATCTGAAGTCATCAGCTGCACCTAAAGATTTTTGATCTCTAGCACTGGGTGGTACAGCTGCAGGGTGGAGTTCCATGTATCTGTCTGAATTAAAAAATTTCTTTGAGCCATACTTTTCCAATTCCTCTCTTCTTTGTTCTGACATAGTACTGATATGAGATGTGTCCAGTCCTCTTTCTCTGGCTTTGTTGATCTCATTTAAGGCAGCCATTTCTGTCATCCTTGCTTTCCAGTAAGCAGGAGTCTTGGTAGGATCTTCAAAGGGAACAGCTGGTTCAAATTTGTTAGATGATGATTCTTGAGAAGTTCTTGGGGTGAGGTCAACTCTAGGCCTATAGGGATAGGGGCCAGAGGTTGGATCAAAGGTTCTTCCCCTGGACTGCCTGCCTCTATAATTTCCTCTTTGTTGACCTCCCCTTTGCTGGCTACCTCCTTGATGTCTTCTGGCTTGATAGGTTTTTCCATGAAGAGCTGAAGGGGCTGGTTTTGAAGAAAGACTAGCACCTGCACCTGCATCAGGAGGAGGTGGAGGTGGAGGCTGATGAACTGGTTTAGATGGACCTTCATTGAATTTTCTCTTCCTCTTCATTGCTTTTCTCTGATTCTGAGAGTACTGCATCCAAGGCTCTGTGATTTCACAATTATATTTGATGTAATAGGGGATGTCATGATCTGTAGCTCTGGCAGGAGGTACTCTTTTCATGGCTTTTGATCTGGCTTTCCTCTTCCTTGCAATAGTTGCAGAGGAGTCATCAGAATCTGTGGCAAACTCATCTTCAGAACTTTGTGATTCTTCATATGGATCTATATATTTTCTTTTGGAGAGGGGAAAGCTGATGGAGGCTGGAGCTGCTGAGGAGGAGACTAAAGGAAGCTCTGCTGTCAGTGGGGAGGAGGAAGCAACCACTGCAGGAGAGGGCACAGCCTCAGGAGCCATAGAGGCTGAAGAGGCTGGTTCCTGAAGGGCTTGGGAGATATGGGCCTCTGCAGCATCAGGTGTCTCAGTCACTTCACCTGAAGTCTCAACAGAAACTACCAAATCAAATCCAACACTAGCAGGAGCCACTGCTACCACTGCTATATCAGAAGTCAAGACCTTCTGAAAGGGGACAATAGCCCTGGACATATCTTCTTGAAGCTGTTCTTCTGTTTGAGGAGGAGCCTCAGGAGCCATGGGTAGGTCTTCTTGTATTGAAGCTGGAGGAGAGAAGCTCTGAAGAGAAGCTGCCAAAGACTGAATGTCTAAGGCACTGCTGATTTGCTGCTCTGAAACTGGAGGAGAGGCCTCAGATACCATTTGATCTTCTGCAGCAGACACTGTTTCTGAACAAGCAACTAATACTGTCTCAGCAACTGATACTGTCTCTGAAGGAGTCTGAGCAATCTGAACTGAAGAAGGAGGCAGCTCTTCTTCTGCTGACATCTCCCCCTGCCTAGAATCAGTGGCAGCTGACTCTAGGCCCCCAGAAGAAGGGCATGCCAACTGAGAGGAAAGGGAGGAGACAGAGGCAGAAAGAGCTCTCAATGAAAGAAGGAGAGGAGCCAGCTTGGCATCCAAAAGGGAGGAGAGCCTAGGAGACAGAAGATCAAAAAGTTGATTGGCTAAGGGCAGGAGGGCTACTTGCTCAAGGGGAACTTGAGTAGCGGTAGAGGGAGTAGCAGAAGCTGAGAATGTAGAAGATGTTGAGAGAGGAGCAGACAGAGGAGGTGTAACTTGTTCCTGAATGGAGGAGAAGAGTAAGTCTGAAAAAGTAGATGGATGGAGGAAGTCATGAGGAGAGGAGGTAGAAGCATCCATGAATGAGTCTTCATGCATGTCAAAAGAAAAGAGATCCTCATGAGGGGTGGAATCCAAGTTTATTGGAAGGAAAGTAGTTTGAGGAGGAAGGGAGGAGGCAATGGTAGATATGGAGGAGGGGAGAGTTAGAGAGGATGAGATAATTGTGGTTGAGGGGATGAAGGTGGATGGAAGGGTGAGGGAGAGAGATGGCATAATTCCTTCTTCTGGACCAGTGGACTGAGGGGAAGTGACCTCTATAGTCCTGGTGTCTGCAGAGGATTTCATGGCTGCTGCTGCCCTGGGATTCACAATTCTCCTGTCCCATTTGCCAATTAAAGCACATGTGAGCCTCTTGGAAGCATTTATGTGCTTCTTTGAGGACACCAGCAGTTGGGGGCAGCAGTGGTTGAGAATCAACCCAAGAACTCTTCCAAAATGGACAGAGTTTTTATCCAACTTTTTCTTAAGCATATCAAACACAATTAATCCCCAGTTGGGATGTTTCTTATCCATTAGGGCAGCCATGAGGCAAAACTGATGCCTTGTTATTGCATCATGTGCAGTTCTCTTTGCACAGATCACCTTTCCAGTTATATCTGCTAATAACCTGTACTCAATTGCTAGGTTAATTTTAAGGAGTTTGGAGGGGTTACCAGCAGCATGCCCCATCCTATCCAGCATCAAGGTATATTCTTCCACTGATAGTTCTATGTCATCATCTCCAGCAGCAAAGTTGAAGGCTTCTGTAATAACCTGAGGTGAGATGGCTACCTCATTTCCTGAAATCTTCCCAGTCAAGATGTTGTTATCTGAAACGATTGCTGTAAGACACCATTCTTTAATTTCTGATTCTGGAAGGGGTATCCTGGTAGACATAAAGTGGACTAGTTGCTGCTCCTTGAAAAGAATCAGTATATCCAGAAGATGTTGTGGAGATCCATCAAAAGAATCGAAATCAATGTCAAAACCAGAGTCGAACTTCATAGCCGCCAGAGCTCCTGTTGTAATTGTCATTGTCCTGCAAAAGAAAGAATACCTTCCAAGATCAAAAGTATAGTATTTGGAGGGAGAAAGCTTGAGCAGAGAAATATGAAAGCGCAACTGCGAACGACGGAGGAAAAATGATTTTATACTTAGGGTTCGACGCAGAAAAGGAAAGAACGTCGAGCTCAGTTCGACGCTCTTGGGCTCTAGAGGAACTGAAACGACTCAACAGCGTCCAGCTTAGGTCGACGTTCGACGCTTTGGCTGAAGCTATACTTCGAGCTCAGGTCGACGTTGAACGAAGACGTCGACCGGGGAGAGAGAAACTCAAGAAGCCAGGGAGCTGTGAACTCAGTTCGACGCTAGAAGCTGAGTTCGACGTTCGACGCTTTTGAGGGCGACGGACCGTCGATCTCCGTTCGACGCAGCGTCGAGCTTAGTTCAGAGCTCAGAACAACCACTCAGACAGAGGAATTTTAAAATGAAATTTTTCCTATTCCTGTTAAGTATGGGTTTCAAAATCTTGGAGTTTTAATTTATGTTGTCTCCATCTAGCATTCCCAACTGATTGAGGAAAAAGAGGTGCTTCTTTTCATCCAAGGGTTTGGTGAAGATATCTCCTCTCTGTAGTTCAGTGGAAATGTATTCTAGTGCAATTTTCTTCTTTTCTATATTATCCCTTAAGAAGTGATGTCTGATTTCTATGTGCTTAGTCCTACTATGGAGAACTGGATTTTGAGCAATAGATATTGCACTGGTATTATCACAAAAGATTTTAGACATCTCTAAGTTGTACCCATAGTCTAGGAGCTGGTTTTGAATCCACAAAATCTGTGAGCAACAACTACCTGCAGCCATATATTCAGCTTCAGCAGTTGATGTGGACACAGAGGTTTGTTTCTTACAAAACCAGGAGACAAGTCTATCGCCAAGAAATTGACAAGTTCCACTGGTGCTTTTCCTGTCTACTCTACATCCAGCATAATCAGAATCTGAAAATCCAGTTAGATCAAATCCTGAGTCATGTGGATACCAGAGACCTAGATTAGGACAACTTTTTACATACCTAAGAATCCTCTTAACTAATGTGAGGTGGGACTCTCTAGGGCTTACTTGAAATCTAGCACAAATGCATGTGGCAAACATTATATCTGGTCTAGTAGCTGTTAGATAAAGTAATGAGCCAATGATTGCTCTATAGTTTGTCTGATCAACTGGTTTTCCAGATTCATCAGCATCTAAAATAGCATTTGTAGGCATAGGTGTTTTCATGGAGGATGCTTCAGACATTCCAAATTTCTTAACCAGTTCTCTTGCATACTTGGTTTGAGAAATGAAAATGCCATCCACATGTTGTTTAACTTGCAATCCAAGAAAGAAAGCAAGCTCACCCATGCTACTCATTTCAAACTTTGAGTGCATAAGTTGTGAGAACTTTTTGCATAAGTTTGAATCAGTAGATCCAAATATGATGTCGTCTACATAAACTTGTACTAGTAGGGTATGGGACCTATGGGTTCTAACAAAAAGAGTTTGGTCTACACTACCCCTTTTAAAATCATTTTCCAACAAAAAACAAGCTAAGGTATCATACCATGCTCTAGGAGCTTGCTTGAGACCATATAAAGCTTTATGCAGTCTAAATACATGATCAGGAAAAGTTGGAGAGATAAAACCTGGAGGTTGCTTTACATAGACTTCTTCCTTGATGTCTCCATTGAGGAATGCACTCTTGACATCCATCTGATATACCTTGAATCTCTTGTGAGCTGCATATGCAAGGAAGATTCTTATGGCCTCCAACCTTGCAACTGGTGCAAAGGTTTGGTCATAATCAATTCCTTCTTCTTGGCAATATCCTTGTGCAACAAGTCTTGCCTTGTTTCTCACAATTATTCCTTGATCATCCAATTTGTTCCTGAATACCCATTTGGTTCCAACAATTTGCTGGTTCCTTGGTCTTGGTACTAATTCCCAAACTTTATTTCTCTCAAATTGATTCAACTCTTCTTGCATTGCAATGATCCAGTTTGGATCTTGCTCTGCATCTTGTATGGTTTGAGGCTCAATTTGAGAAAGGAAGCAGGTGTGCATAATATTTTGATTAACTTGATTCCTTGTTTGCACACCCACTGAGATATCTCCAATTACTTATGAGATTGGGTGATCTCTTGTTGTGGCTAGATCAACAAGGGTTGTTGATGAAGCACCAACCTGTGTTGTTGTTTCCTCTTGTGGAACAACAACTGGTTCTTCACTCTGTTGGCCCTTTGAACTTTCCAGAACTTGAAATTCCTCTTCATTGTCACTAAGTTCAGTGACTTGTTGAATTGGTGAAGGTGATGACCCTTTGTCTGTGATGGTAAGCTGCTTCAGATTTTCTGAAATTGAATGTTCCTGCAAATTGCTTATGGTAGAAGTCTCCTTCTCCTTATAAAACATGTTAGTTTCATCAAATGTAACATGCATGGATTCTTCAATTTTATTTGTGCACTTGTTAAAAACCCTATAAGCCTTGCTAGTCATGGAGTATCCCAGAAACACTCCTTCATCAGCTTTGGCTTCAAATTTAGCTAGGTATTTCTTGTCATTATTGTGAATGAAACAAATGCAACCAAAAATTTTGAAATAATTCACTTTAGGTTTCTTCCCTTTGAGTAACTCATAGGGAGTCTTACCCTTTAGCTTATGTATCAGGCTTCTATTCAGAACATAGTTGGAGGTGTTCACAGCCTCTGCCCAAAAGGTTAGAGGAAGGTGAGCATCTGTCAACAATGTTGTGGCAGATTCAATAAGGGTTCTGTTTTTCCTTTCAACTACCCCATTTTGTTGAGGAGTTCTAGGAGCTGAGAAAGTATGCCTGATACCTTCATTCTGGCAGAACTCTAGCATAAGAAGAGAATCAAACTCTGTCCCATGATCACTTCTGATCAGGGCAATGTGAGTATTGAACTCAATCTGTATGCCTTTGAGAAAATCTGTCAAAATCTTGAAGTTATCAGACTTCTTCCTCAGAAAGAACACCCAAGTGAATCTTGAGAAGTCATCTACAATTACTAAAGCATAAGATTTCCCTCCTAGGCTTTGTACATTAATTGGTCCAAAAAGGTCCATGTGCAATAAGTACAAGATTCTAGGTGAGTCACTCTTATTAAGTGACTTGAAACTGTTTTTAGTTTGCTTGCCTAATTGACAGGCCTTGCAAAGTCCTTCCTTCTTGTAGGGACCAGAAGGTAGTCCTCTAACAAGGTTATCTTGGGATAACTTAGCAATGGTTCTAAGGTTCACATGTCCTAATCTTTTATGCCACAAGATGTTTGGTTTTGAAATGGAGTTAAACAGGCAAATATCTACTACAGGTGAATGAAAATCCACTAAGTAAATGTTACCTCTTCTGTTACCTGTCAACACAGTTGTGTTGTCCACTGACTGGACTTTGCATATGGCTTTGTTAAAGGTTACTTGGTATCCTTCATCACACAATTGACTGATACTTATCAGGTTGTGTTTGAGTCCTTCAACATATGCCACCTTTTTGAAAGTGACTAAGCCAATTTGGACTGTCCCATATCCTTTTGTAGTTCCAAAGCTTGAGTCTCCAAAAATTACTTTGGGTCCAAGCTTGGTTTTGAAGGAAGTGAGGTTGTCCTTGTCTCCTGTCATGTGCTTTGAGCACCCACTATCCAGATACCATTGATGGTTCTCACTTGGATAGGTCTTTACCTGCACAAAAACAGCTTATTTGTTTTTGACCCAGTTAACCTTGGGCCTAGGTTGATATCCCTTAAATTCTGAAATGAAGGACATCTCAGGTTGACTCTTATAGCCTACAGGATGATATCTCCTAGGAGGTATGATCCATTCAACATAAGGGTTAAAGTAATGAGATGTGGAGCTAAAATTGAAATTTGAATTAACCCTTGAGAACTGGGTTTTGCTCTGAACTCGGCTCGACGCACGTCGAGCTTCGGTCGACGGACTCAAGTGAGTGCGTCGAGCTCCGTTCGACGGCAAGGTCTTGCTTTGTTCAGAGGGTAGAGGGCGTTGACCTGAGTTCGACGTTTTCTTGCGATTACGTCGAGCTCTGGTCGACGTCCGTCGAGCTTCGTTCGACGTTTTTTGTCCAGTTTCCTGGGTTAAGTCAGCATTCTTCCTGGCCACTATCAAGACTCCTTTACCTTTCTCACTGGTAAATTTGATTGGAGTTGTCAGCACTGTGGGTTGGCTGGATGAAGCACCCAAGCCCAGTGAACCATTCAATCTTGAGTTCACTGTACTTGTGATGTCCATCAATTTGATACTTCTCCCATTAAGGGTTTCTTCAAATTGTTTGGCCTTAGATAGCTCACTTTTCAGTGAAGCTATCTCCTCCCCACACTGCTTCAACTCTTCTAAGAGTCTAAGATTATCTGAGTTAATGGATTTGCATTCAATTAATTGTTCATTTAGAGTTTTAATCAGCTTTTGAGACTCAATTAAGTCAATGCACATAGATTTAAACTCAGATTTGAAATCATCAGAAGTAAAGTCAAATGAATCTATTACCTGATCCTCAGTAAGTTCCTGATCAGATGGGTAGTCAGCATCAGGCTCTGAATCAGTGTTCTTTTGAGATGCACTGATGGCCATCATACAGAATCCCTTTTCTTCTGCATCATCCTCATCATCACTAGAACTGGATGATGAATCAGACTCATCAGAGTCACTCCAGGATTCAGCAACAAATCCTTTTCTGGTGTACTTGCTGTTGCTGGAGGAAGGCTTGTCATGGTATTTCCTTGACTCCTTATCCTTCCTTTTATCCTTTCTTTCCTTCTTGTCCCTTCTGTCCTTGTCTTGATTTTCTGGACAGTTTGGGAAGATGTGTCCTGGTTTCCTGCAGCCAAAGCAGATAATATCTTTATTATTAGATCTGTCATACCTTGGCTTGTCTTTGTCTTTGGATGACCATCTTCTGAAGTTCCTTTTATTTAGCTTATTGAACCTTTTGACCAGTAGGCTCATAAGCTCTTCATTTCCCAACACCTTTTCTTTAGGTTCTTCTTCCTGTGCTTTGAAGGCAATGGTTTTCTCAGCCTTCTCTGTTGGTGTGGATGTCTTCTGCTCTTCTTCTCTCTTCTTAATAAATTGCTCATAGCTCTTGAGCTTTCCTAGAAGAGCTTCTGTGGATAACTCACAGACATTTCTTCCATCTTTAATTGACCATATTCTTGAGTCCCAAGAGCTAGGGAAACAAGTTAGTATCTTGTCATTTATCTCAGTAAGAGATATGTCCTTCTCTAGTGATCTAAGTTCACTTATGATTAGGCTCAGTCTGTTGTACATGTCAGCAACTGACTCAGACTCTGCCTTTTTGAAGTTCTCATACTGTGTGATGAGGTAGGATCTCCTATCCTTTCTTTCATCTGCAGAACCTGATACAATTTCTGAGAGTTTTTCCCAGATCTCCTTGGCAGTATTACAATCTGCTACCTTCTGGAAAATGTCATCTGACATGGTTTGAGCCAAGATGTTCATGGCTTTAGCATCTGCTGCCTTCCACTTCTTTATGTCAGCATCAGTCCCTGAAGGAGGAGGAACAGCTGATGTACTTATTCCTGTGGGAGGTCTTGGACAATCTGTCAATACAGAATTAAAGATGTCTTCATCAAAAGAGTTCATATAAAGTCTAATCCTTGCCTTCCATAGTGCAAACTTAGATAGATTGCACATAGGAGGTCTGGTGCTAGCAAAGTCCTTGTTTTGTGCCATGAGTTTTAAAAGATAAGTAAAACTAAGAAAAATAACCCTTTGAGAGAAATGATCTTATCGGAGATCTTTTGATCCAGGTGTTAGCCTGTATGAATGATCAACCTCCCTCTGATACCAATTGAAAGTGCAGGATAAGATCACTCCTAACTCTAGAGGGGGGGTGAATAGAGTTATTTAAAATAATTTTCCAAATAAAAACTTGCAGAGAAAATTTTACTTTACTTAGTGTAAGGTGTTATAGCAAATAATCAGAGTAAAAATAAATTCACAGCACAAAGCAAAACACAAAAAGAGACAAGCAATCCAGATGACACAAGGAGCTATAGTGGTTCCCCAAATCTGGGTACATCCACTCTTCTATCACCCTTGATAGGAATCCACTTCAAGATGAGTTGATCAGGTGTCTTGAGCACCAGAGAGTTTTTGATCAGGTTCTCACAAACCAACAGAAGCTGATTTTGACCAGGTTTCAGCAAAACCAAAAGTAACTTTTGAAGGGAGTTAAAACCCTGTACAGAAAGAAAAGGAAAAAGAAATGTTGTTGTCTTCTCTATTCAACAAGCAAAGAGAAGCAGAAGTGGATCTGAAGTTGTTGTCAAAGCTCCCCCTGAGATCAAGATGAGGTTCAGGAAGGAGAGCTCTGCACAAGGGTGACAGGTCTTCAAAGATTTGATTTGCTCCAGCAAAGGATGATCCAAGAGAGTTGGATGGAGGTGTCTGAAGCAATCAGATTTTCTGTGAGAGAGTCTTTCAAAAACAATTTTTCCACAGAGAAAAAGATGAGAAGTCTTGTATTGTTGTTCTCTTCTTGTTCTGTATATTCTCTGTATCTTCTTGTTTTTGGAATGAAAGAAAACGAATTATATATATGAGTCTTCTTCTTCCTTTTACTTTGATAGCCGTTGGAAGTCAGCATTAATTGCTTTCCTTAACTGTCCATGCCTCAAAGGAAATGACAGGCAGACATTCCTTAAAAAATTCCTTGAGCCATGCACCAGATATGCTGTAACGGCCAATAATTCTTCAGCATTAATTGTCTGTCAGAAGGAATTTGAATTCCTATCCAAAATCGACGGAAGACTGGAAGGCGTCGAGCTCATAGAAAAACGTCGATCTGAGCACGACACACGTCGGCCAGAGAGTGTTTTCTGTAAGCAAAACTGGGATCGACGGAACGTCGAGCTGAGGTCGACTCCACGTCGAGCTGAGGTCGACTCTGCGTCGAGCTGAGATCGACTCTGCGTCGAGCAGAGGTCGACTCTGCGTCGAGCTGAGATCGACTCTGCGTCGAGCTGAAGACTACTCTAACTAGCCTATGTGACCTTTATAACAACATGGAGGTCACAGCATACAATCCCTATAGAAATATAGTCATCCTGGTCCAAATAGTAATAGGGTGTTCCAACAGTATGTTCATTCCTAAGTGGACATTCATGGGTTCTTTCATGTCATAAAGGTAACGCACATACATGTACTCACCACTCCCTAAAAGAATTTGACCACGAATTTAAAGAAGAAAGACCGACACGAGAATCTGATACCAAATTATAACACTCCCATCAATCACGTAGAATATAACAAAAGTTCCGGTCGGGGCCCCATGTCATATTCCATGGGCAGTTAGTGGAGTTACACATTGAAACCAAATCATTTATACATCATAACTCAGATTTGCATTCTAGCAAAAGTTTTTCAGTTAAGAAGAACCCCAAACTAGGAATGTCCACTAACAACACCAAAGGAATGATAATAAAATACACAAAGTGTTTTATCTTTAAGGTCTTACAAACTATTGTCTTCATAAAAGTATATTACAGACATCGGTACACAGGCCGGCCACACATGAAAATAGTAAAACACACTTTGCTTGGCCTTCGAGGGATGATATAGCTCAAAGGGGCTTCGACCTGCTACTTCCTACTCGTCTCTACAACACTTGCATAGGGACAATCCACCAAGAGGTGGAAAAACAAGGTAATGATCAGCTTTAGCTAACCAAATTATAACGACCTCACCCCTAATTCAGGGTGACAGTGCTCCTTCCCTGTAGGTAAACATCATGTATATATAATGGCATCAGAATGTGCAATTTAAAAACCATTCACCACATACGTTTGGATGTACGGCCATACACCCCATGCACTTAGGGCACATTATTGGTTTGTTGAGATTCAAGCCCCACCACCGTACTCAGTGAAGGTCTATATTTGAGCATTTTCTTTCGATGTGATGAGATTCAAGCCCAACCTATTTGAGCATTTTCTAGTCTTTCTGGCCTGAAGCTAAGACTCTCCTCTATGCTACAACAAAGTCAAAGGAGCTCTATTACCTTTAGATATAATCAAGTGACTCATTCCAAGTCATATGCCATAAGACGGGTACAGTTCAGCTACAACCCGTTGCTCAAGTCGTCGGATGCAACAAGCCACGATATGGGTCAGCCTTTCCATGACCGTTCATATAAATAACTGCATTGTTATTGAAACCAAAAGCTTGGTCTCTCGTGGAGTTCGGGGTCCCAAGAAAGGGGTGACCTCACATCTACTACACTCAGGAGAACGTCACAGGCCAAAGGCTCAGGAAACAAGGAACAGACCCTCGGCTTTAGCGTGGAGGTCCCACCTCACAACTGGAAGACCTTTGAGGTCTCCCCCTCCCTATCCAATGCTTGATCTAGGTGCCTTAGAGGAAGAAAGCAGAGGGATTTTAGTGGCTAAGAAGCAATGCTCTCCAAGGCACCCTCAAGGGTGTATTTATAGTTTTCCAAAACCTAGAGACCAAAAAGTCAGAAATACCCCAAAGACAAATAGGTCCTGAGCCAATAGAAAACATCCACACCAGGGGGTAAATAGGTAATTCTACACCCGAGGGTACAACTGTAAAAGTATGGCCAAAAGAGGTCGGGGCGAGCTAGCTGTTGAGCGAGCACACGCCGGGCGAGACCGGCGGCCTAGGAGAGAAGGCGGCCTGGGCGAGACCGGTGTCCTGGGCGAGACCAGCAACCTGGGCGAGACCGGCGGCCTGGACGATAGTGGTGGCCTGGGCGAGACCGGCGGCCTATACAAGAAGGCGGTCTGGGCGAGACTGGCGGCCTGGGCGAGACCGGCGGCCTGGGCGAGACCGGTGGAATGGGCGAGACTGGTAGCCTAGGCGAGAAGGTGGCCTGGGCGAGACCGACGTCCTTGGCGAGAAGGTGGCCTGGCAAGACTGGCAGCCTGGACGAGACCGGTGACCTGGGAGAGAAGGCGGTCTGGGCGAGACCGGCAGCCTGGGCGAGACCGGCCGCATAAGCGAGACGCGGCCTGGGCAAGATCGGCGGCCTGGGCGAGACGCGTCCTGGGCGAGACCGGCGGCCTGGGAGAGACGCGGCCTAGGCGAGACCGGCGGGCTTGGCGAGACAGTGGCCTGGGCGAGACCGGCGGCCTGGGCGAGAAGGCGGCCTGGGCGAGACCGGCGGCCTGGGCGAGACCGGCGACCTGGGCGAGACCTGCGGCCTGAGCGAGACCGACGGCCTGAGCGAGACCGACGGCCTGGGTGAGACCGGCGGCCTGGGCGAGACCGGCGACTTGGGCGAGACCGGCGGCCAGGGCGAGACCGGCGACCTGGGCGAGACGCAGCTTGGGCGAGCTGCGGCCTGGGCGAGCTGCGGCTAGGCGGGTACTGGCCGGGACGACCCCTCAAAGGGGCCGGTGGGAGACAAATATTTCATCTCCCTACTAGTATATTATGCAACTTGAGCCTAAATTGGCCATCAAGAGTGTCAAACCCCTCGAAAAGCTTAAAAATGCATAGCTATCCCCGCGCCTGCTGTAGGTACCACACTCCGCGAATACAGAGTTGTACAATTATGTTTCAAGGATAGCACTCAAGGCCACCAATGCTGACACTTGATGATTACAATTATGGTAGATTTTTATTGTAATAATTGTAATCATATCCGCTGATTTCTACCTCTTTATTCAAGTAATTGCACTAAATAATTGAGAATTGGTATTGTCATGAATAGTAGAGCATAGTTTAGAGTTTTTACTATTTTATGTATTGAACTTCTCCCTTACTATGTCATTTTTCTAATGCAGGTACAACTAGCCAGTGGAACTAAAAGTCTTGGAGCAAACAGGGGAGTTTACGGGGCCAACAGGACTGAACACAGGAGAAGATTTGCTCACACACGGGTAGGAACACGGCCGTGTGCCTACCCGTGTTCCATCCCAGCTGAAGCCAATTTCCCAGCCCCCGTGTCTGAAGAATAGGAAGAACAATACGGCCGTGTTCCAAAACACGGCCGTGTCAGTACCCGTGTGATCCAACACGGCCCATGATCAAACACGTCCTTTCGTGTGGAACTGCCCTGGAACTGCCGACACGGCCTGCAACACGGCCGTGTCGGAACCCGTGTTCGACCATGTTTGTTATTGGACTATAAAAACCTGGAGAAAATTTTATTCTGCACTTTTGGATTATTTTGCTTGGAGATTTTTCTGGAGAACGAAAGTGGAGCATCCAAGAGAAGGAAGGCTTGAAGGAGATATTTGTATGCATTTATTCTTTAATTTATCTTTTTTAATCTTGTATCTCTCTTGGTAATCCAACTTTATTTATCTTTTATTTTTCATGAACAATGTGTTTGAACAAGTTAGCAATCATGTATCGTTTTGTTTTCGTCAATTTCATTGTATTTTATTCGTATTTGGGCTTGCAAACATTGAGAATTATCCTTATTATGAATGATTATTTATTTTTACATGAATTCCAAATGTCTAGATTGAGAAATTGGATTGTTTGGATGATGGTTAAATCTTCATATTCATGTGTTATTTCTCTTTGTAATTCAAAATTCATGATCGAGAGATATGTTTCTTGGAAAATTAGAATACGAATGAATGGAATTATGGTATTTTAGAGATAAAGTTTCATGAATCCATGTATTAGATAGGGTATTTCATTCAATAAACATTTGAGTATTGTAAATTGTTCGAGAGAAAATTTACTTAACTTAACTTAGATTTTAAATTGCTCGAGAGAGAATTTAATAATTAGTTCAACCTTTTACAATACAATGAATTTGATAGTTTGGTTATTTCATGATTACTCAAATTGATTATGTTCATTGAATACTCTTAACTTTCGACTTGAAACTATTTTTGTAACTCTCCAATACAATTTTTATCCAAATAGTCATAGTTAGGATTAATCTATGTTAGAACTCAACCTTAAGTTTAGGTATGATAATAGAGTGAGAGTGAGTACGAATAGTTGAAATGACCCTGTGGAATACGATACGAGATGTAGAATTCTCTTATACTATGATTGATAGGTGCACTTGCCTGATAGATGATTCAATCTAGCTTATGCCCATCTACATAGTTATGATAAATTGTAGAATGAATCCGCATCAAGTTTAGACTTAGCGAAAAAACGCATCAAGTTTTTGGCGCCGTTGCCGGGGACTCTTTTCAATATTTTGAAAGCTTTAACTTTATTAATCCACCATTATTGTTTACTAATAAATCTTTGTAGATTAGTTTAAAGTAAAATTATATTATTTAATCTCTGTTTTGTAGTCTGTTAGTCTATGACCAGGGCAAGAAATTCTGGGTTAGAACCATTTCATTCTGAACCAGAACGAATTATTCACAACACCAATCACAGAGACGTGGGTATTAACACCACAGATATTGTAGACGATCTGAGAGAAGAAGAAACAGTGAATCAAGGAGAACACCATCCAGAAGATCTAGATACCATGGCCAACCAAAATGAGCAAACCATGTCTGACTTTGCTAGACCCAATCTCCAAGGAACTGGGTCAAGCATTGTTCGACCACCCATTCCAACCAATAATTTCGAACTGAAACCGAGCGTGATACAAATGGTCCAACAATATGTTCAATATGATGGCTTACAAGACGAGGATCCCAATACACACTTAGCCGGATTCCTAGAGATATGTGATACTTTCAAGATTAATGGTGTCTCCAACGATGCCATTCGATTGAGATTGTTCCCATTTTCATTGAGGCATAAGGCAAAGCAGTGGCTCAATTCGTTACCTAAAGGATCCATTACTACTTGGGACATGATGGTTGAGAAGTTTTTGATGAAGTATTTTCCACCGGCAAAGACCGCAAAGTTAAGGAACGACATCTCTACGTATGTTCAAGTGGAGGCTGAATCATTGTACGATACTTGGGAACGATTCAAAGAATTATTAAGGAGATGCCCCCATCATGCTTTACCTTCTTGGCTTCAGATTCAGACTTTCTATAATGGTCTAAATCCAGCCACTAGACAGATGATTGATGCGGCTAGTGGAGGCACCTTGAACAATAAGACACCTGAAGCAGCCCAGCAGTTGATAGAAGAAATGGCAATGAATAGCTACCAATGGACTACCGTGCGGCCGAAGTCTACCAAGCCCGCCGGAATGTATGAAGTGGATGCCGTTACTGCCTTAGCAATTCAAGTGGAGAAGCTCCATCAAAAGATGGACAACCTTTCTTTAGCGCCACCCCCAATGGTACCTCAACAATGGGACCCCTCCCTTGTTGGAATCCCTAGTGGTGAACCTCAAGTGCAAGAACATGTAGACTACATGGGTAATAATCCCAGACCACCGTTCAATCCAGGAAACAACCCATATAGTTTTACATACAATCAAGGATGGAGGAACCACCCCAATTTCTCTTGGGGAGGGCAAGGCAACCAAGGTAAACCACCCATGTTTGGACAACAACAACAACAATTGGAGCCAAGGAAGCCAACATTGGAAGATGTCCTTGCAAAGTTCATGCAAACTACCGATGTTGCCTTCCGTAATCAAGAAGGTTCTATTCGAAATTTGGAGAATCAGATTGGGCAGTTGGCAAGGATGGTATCAGAGAGACAACAAGGAACACTTCCAGGAAATACTGAGACAAACCCAAAGGAACATGCTCGAGCAATTCAGTTGAGGAGCGGGAAGGAGTTACAAGACCCAAGGCTTGCACCGGATACACCTCAAGAGGAGTCTAGTGGAGAAGCACCGAACGTGACACCGATGGAATATCAACCAGCCATACCATATCCAGCAAAGATGAACAAGGAGCGCATGGATGCGCAATACGGTAAATTTATTTCTATGATTAAACAATTGCATGTTAATTTACCTTTTTCTGATATTATTCAAATGCCTAAGTATGCTAAATTTTTGAAGGATTTAATTTCTAATAAAAAGAAAATAGAAGAATTATCATTAGTCACACTTAGTGAAGAATGCTCTGCTATTTTGCAAAATAAATTACCACAAAAGCTTAAGGATCCCGGTTCTTTTTCAATACCATGTTTAATCGGTGATTTGCAAGTTAATAAAGCTTTAGCGGATTTAGGAGCTAGTATAAATTTGATGCCTTATACATTATATTTGAAACTAGGCCTTGGAGAACTTAGCCCGACTAGGATGAGTATTCAATTAGCCGATCGGTCGGTTAAGTACCCAAGAGGTATAGTGGAGGATGTATTGGTTAAGGTAGACAAATTTATATTTCCTGCCGATTTTGTTATTTTAGATATGGACGAAAATATCGAAGTACCACTTATACTTGGTCGCCCATTTCTAGCCACTTCTAGAGCTCTTATTGATGTTTTTGATGGTAAATTAGTTTTGAGAGTAGGGGAGGATGAAGTCACTTTTCAAATTGGCAATACTATGAAACAATCTTTAGATAGTGATGATTGTTGCTATTTTTCTCATGGTGTTGACAACTTATTGTCTTCTATTGATTCTAATTTTTATTATAAAGATCCTTTAGAAATTTGCATTACTAATTGTTTTCTAGAAGACGAAACTAGTAAAGATATTGTTGATCAGTTACTTTTTCTAGATAACTCTGTTTCGATGAATGGAAATACTGAATATAATTTACTTACAAAAGGAGATAATGAAGTTCATAAGAATAATACTAAGGATCCACCTATAGTTGAATTAAAAAAATTACCGGATCATCTTGAGTATGCATTCTTAGGAACTAACTCTTCTTACCCAGTTATTATTTCTTCTAATCTTTCTGAAATTGAAAAAGCTAAATTAATAACTGTGTTAAAGAAATGTAAAGGTGCAATAGCATGGCAAATCTCCGATATAAAGGGTATTAATCCTAGCTTTTGCACTCATAAAATCCTTTTGGAAGAAAACTATAAGTCATCTATTCAACCGCAACGTAGGCTTAATCCTAATATGAAAGAGGTAGTTAAGGCTGAAATTGTTAAATTATTAGACGCTGGTATGATATACCCTATTTCCGATAGTTCATGGGTTAGTCCTGTCCAAGTGGTTCCTAAGAAGGGTGGTTTAACTGTGGTAGCAAACGATAAAAATGAATTAATTTCGACGCGAACAGTAATAGGTTGGCGTGTCTGTATAGACTATAGGAAGTTAAACGATGCCACTAGGAAAGACCATTTCCCTTTACCCTTTATTGACCAAATATTAGAACGCTTGTCAGGACAATTCATATTATTGTTTTCTAGATGGACTTTCTGGGTATTTCCAAATCCCAATAGCCCCAGAAGACCAAGAGAAAACCACGTTCACATGCCCATTCGGTACCTTTGCCTATAGGCGTATGCCATTCGGTCTTTGTAATGCCCCCGCCACTTTCCAAAGGTGCATGTTAGCTATCTTCAACGAGTATGTTGAAGATATCATGGAAGTGTTTATGGATGACTTCTCCGTCTTTGGAGATGCATTTGATTTATGTTTGAATAATTTAGAAAAGGTTCTAAGGAGGTGTGAGGAGACGAACTTAGTACTTAGCTGGGAGAAGTGTCATTTTATGGTGCAAGAAGGGTTAGTACTAGGTCATAAAATCTCCAATCAGGGAATTCAAGTAGATAGAGCGAAGATAGAAACGATAGAAAAGTTACCACCACCCACATTCGTTAAGGCAGTGAGAAGTTTTTTAGGCCACGCCGGGTTTTACCGCCGGTTTATTAAAGACTTTTCAAAAATTGCTAAACCACTTACGAGACTATTAGAAAAGGATACACCGTTTATCTTTGATCAAGAGTGCCTGCATGCTTTTGAGTTCTTAAAAGACAGATTAGTTAATTCTCCTATTATGATAGCGCCTGATTTTACTCAGCCATTTGAAATCATGTGTGACGCTAGCAGTTTTGCGGTAGGAGCTGTTTTAGGACAACGCCGAAACAAACATTTTCATCCTATATTTTATGCTAGTAAAACACTTAATAATGCACAAGAGAATTATACTACAACTGAAAAAGAACTTCTAGCAGTAGTCTTTGCATTTGATAAATTCAGATCCTATTTAACATTATCCAAGGTGGTAGTTTACACGGACCACTCTGCACTTAAATATTTGCTAGCCAAGGCGGAAGCTAAGCCTCGTTTAATCCGTTGGGTACTTTTATTGCAAGAATTTGATTTGGAAATTAGGGATAAACGAGGAGCAGAAAACTTAGCGGCAGACCATCTTTCACGTTTAGAAAATCCATTACGAGCAACGTTAGATGAGTCTGAAATTTCTGATACGTTCCCTGAGGAATCGTTATTTGCCTTATCTTCGAAAATTAATAATGATTATCCATGGTTTGCAGATTATGCAAACTATCTTGTGGCTAAGGTCCTCCCAAAAGATTTTTCATACCAGCAGAAAAAGAAATTTTTCTCCGACTTGAAATATTACTTTTGGGAGGACCCTTTTCTTTTTCGGATATGTGCAGATTCCGTGATCCGAAGGTGTGTATCCGCCGAGGAAGGGTGGAGAATTTTGGAGCAGTGTCATTCAGGTCCTACTGGTGGTCACTATGGAGCAAATCGCTCTGCGAAAAAGGTTCTTGATTCGGGTTTTTATTGGCCCCTTCTATTCAGGGATGCCCAAAGGTATGTGCTTTCATGTGATTCTTGTCAAAAATCAGGTAATATTTCTAAATTACATGAAATGCCGCAAAATTTTATCCTTGAATGTGAAGTATTTGATGTGTGGGGGATAGACTTTATGGGTCCATTTCCAGTTTCATTCGGGAATAAGTATATCTTAGTGGCCGTAGATTACGTATCAAAGTGGGTTGAGGCGCAAGCTTTACCTACTAATGATAGTAGAGTAGTAATCCAATTCCTAAAATCTCTATTTGCGCGATTTGGCACACCACGAACACTTATTAGCGATAGGGGTTCTCACTTCTGTAATCTACAGTTAGATAAGGTATTGCAGAAATATGGAGTCACACATAGGATAGCTACACCATATCATCCCCAAACTAGTGGCCAAGTTGAAGTATCTAATAGAGAACTTAAGCGCATCCTAGAAAAATCTATAGAGGGGAATAGAAAACAATGGTCTAGGAAACTAAACGATTGTTTATGGGCTTATAGGACCGCATTTAAAACACCTATAGGTACCACTCCCTTTAGATTAGTCTATGGTAAATCTTGTCACTTACCTATAGAATTAGAGCACAAGTCATATTGGGCAATACGCTCTCTAAATTTTGATACAAATTCTATAGGGGAAAAACGCAAACTTCAACTTAATGAACTAGATGAATGGAGAACTATGGCTTATGAGAACTCCAGAATTTATAAGGAGAAAACCAAACTATTTCATGACCGTCACCTTCGGAAAACTAAAACATTCAACAAGGGTGATCAAGTGCTCCTTTTTAATTCTAGACTGCGTCTATTTCCCGGGAAGCTTAGGTCTAAGTGGTCCGGACCGTTCAAGGTTAAAGAAGTTTTTCCCTATGGCACCGTCGAACTAACTCACCCTGAAAAGGGAGATTTTAAAGTCAATGGGCACCGGTTAAAGCTTTATAACAATGCACTCCCCCAAGAACTTATTCAACTACAATCATGCCTTCACCTAGATTAAGAGAATGTCTAGACTAGTATAGTATCTTGTCTATATAGGAGAATAAAAATTTTAATGAAACTTGAATTAAAAATAAATAAATTACGAAATCAGGAGAAATTACCAAAGAAGAAGTGTACACGGCCATGCACACGCCCGTGTGCATGGCCGTGTCTAGCACACACGGCTGCACACCCAGCCATGTGAGCAACCGTGTCGATACGGCGAATTTAATTGTTTCAAGTCAGAGAGGTACACGGGTTTCCACCAACCCGTGTCCTTGGCCGTGTGTAATATACACGGCTGTCCACCCAGCCATGTGCACACCCATGTCAAAACGACGATTTAAATTATTTCAAGTCAGAGAAGTACACGGCTTCCCACCAACCCGTGTTCTTTGCCGTGTCCGATCGAGGTTGACCACACGGTAGGGGACACGGCCGTGTTGTTGACCGTGTCCCACCAACACGGGAAGTTTCCCGCGATTTGACCACACGTCTCCTTGAAGACCGTGTTTCCCGCGCAGAAAGATTCCTCAACACGGGTACACACACGGCCGTGTGTGCACCCGTGTTCGACTTCTTTTTATAGGAGGCCGAATTTGCCATTCTCTTCATCACTCCCTCTATCTCCTCCTTCCATTCTTGCTTCCATTCCAGCCGGGAAATCACTCTCCCTCTCCCAAAATTCGCGGAATCGTCTCATTTCTTCGCGCTCAACATACTCGGTAAAACTCCTGGGTTATTTCCATCCAATCTCCTCTTGATCATTTCTAGTCCTAATTTCCTTCTAAATTCACTTTAGATTTGTTTTTTTTTAATTACTATTTTCAGATCATGGCATCTTCTCGTAGCCAAGGTGGTCGCCGGCGCCGCCAGGATCTTCAAGCATTATCTACCGAGAGACGCGACGTCGCTCCGCCACTAACTTTCACAGATCCTATCCACACAAACCGCTATAATCGGCTACAGGCCAAGAAGTATCAGGACATACGAATCATAGACTGGGATGTCCTCGAATCTATAGATCTAGCGGATACTGTGAGGGAGTTGATTTCTGTAGTGGGGTGGCAAGGGTTCTTTGCCATAGAAGAGATAGGATTTAGAGAGCTGACCCTCGAATTTTTATCCACTTTCTATGTAAACCTTCGATCCTGTGTGGCCGATGATGGAAGACCTACAGAGGGGAATATTTCTTTTCGAGTGGGGGGCACATTCTACACACTTTCTCTCTACCAGTTTACACGATATTTAGGAGTATACGATGAGGCATTCCTCCTTAGTGCCGCCTACTCTGACTTGAAATTTGAACTCCCCAGTCGCGAGCAGGCAGGTGGCGTTTGGCGACGTTTATCTTTTGACACCGGCGCCTACGAATCAAAGAGGTCTAAGGCCTCCAAATTGGTCTCCCCCGCCGTGCATTATATTCATCACCTACTCAGCCATACATTGAGCGGCCGGGGCGAAAGCTCCGGTGTTGTGAGTCGACAAGACATTCTTTATCTGCACAGCATGACAGCCCACTATCCTATCCATTTGGGCTATATGCTTGCTCATTTTTTTCTTCATCAGGCGGAGAATTCCCGAGTCGGGTCTATCTGTGTGGCCCCCTACATCACGCGTCTAACCAAGAATATGGGCATCTTTTTACCTCTTCCCCCGATGGCGGTGGTAGCGAAAACTGTGCCCATCACCATGGCCAGTCTTCGAGCCATCCGCCTCGTTACTGCTCGTCAAGGCCGAGGAGGGACTATATATACCATTGCGCCTCGTGGCCTTCATATCCACGACGACGACGACGATGAGGTCGATCCAGATCTCGATGAGCCTCTCATTCCGCCGGCCCGTTCGACGCGTACTCAGGGGGAGTCATCATCTGCCCAGCCTCAGCGACAGTCTCGATTTGCACAGGAGTTGCAGCATTTTTATGACCTTCAGCTATCACCGCGCCTTCAGCGTATCGAGGAGACGCAGCAGCGGACTGAGGACGCCATCTATCAAATCCGGCAGCACATGGGGATTACCAGCCCACCGCGACCAGCTCCTCGTCCATCTCACCCTCAGGATGATCCGGCTGATCAAGATGACTCACCTATGTATTTCTGATATATCTGGCTTTACATTTCTGGCTCTGTAGTGTTATATCTTTAGTATTGTTTTTATCATCTAGTATTTGTATGATCACTATATCTATAAAAATAAAAAAATAAATAAAAAAAATGTTTTATTTCAGATTTTGCTCCTGTTTCGTGTTGTGATGCTTTATATTCATGATTAAAATTTGTTCCCTTGTTCGTTATGTAGTGCAATATTTGTCCCCTTATTTTACTTTATATATTGCAATGAGGACATTGCAACTCAAGTCTGGGGGTATGCTGTATTTTTATAATGAGTATTGACAGTGGAATACATGATTACAATTACTTATATTCTATTTATCATAATACTCTATACACCCCACCCCCTCGAAAAAATTTGATTACTTCTCTTTAAGCTTTCATTACTTCACTCATTGGGAATATAACTATCTAATTCACTTTCGCACGCTGATTAAACCGAATTCGTGTTCAAATTTGTTGATTAGTAACTACGTATAGAAATTCATTAGATTACTTTTCTCCGTATAATTTGGTTTAAAAAGATTGTCCTTTATATTATTAACTAATAATCACTCCATTTTAGAAAAAATTATTTATCTATACTAAAGTGAGTTGATGAGTGTAATATTTTGATAATTGCGTATTAGTAGATCAACAATAACAAAAATTTTCTCTATTGGTGTCTAGAACTTACTAGCGATCCTCAAAACCTTTTGCACATGTTAATTAGTAAAAGTGGAAATGATTTAGGCCTCCTTTTGGATAGCTTGAGCCTTTCTCATCCCAAAACCTTAAACATTATACCTTTGCTCACCCAATTTGAAACTTATCCCTATATTTTTTGTGGTATTCCAACTCTAAAATACACCAAGGCCAATTCTCGTCTAGTAGCACCTATCATTGAGTTCGTCATGAAATGATTTTTCATAGTGATATGTGGCCTAAGTGCGTGTACACCTGCACCCATTCGGAATGATCCCTACTATGAAATCCCTACAAAAACATAGTGATATGTGGCCTGAGTGCGTGTACACTTGCACCCATTCAGAATGATCCCTACTATGGACCTTTGGTTAAGAAACAAAAGAAGAAAATATAAGGGAATGATAATACGTGCAAAGTCTGGGGGTGCTCATAAAATATCAATGTATGTTAAAGGTCTTTATCATACAAAGGGCTCAATTGTGATCTAGTTTTCTTTTGCTTACCCCACCTAAAATCACCTATCCTAAACCAAAACAATACACCACCATACAAGTCCTAAGGATCCAACCTTACTAATTCTCATGAGTGTTATGGAGAGGGTGTGTAAAGGGAAGTGTATGATTATCAACAGGGAGATTTTTAATGTTTGAAAGACTAATGCATATGTTATCAAGATTGTTATTTTCTCCTTACAATAGTTATGGATAACTATAATTATAATTCTAAGAAAGAGCGAAAAGTAGTTAAGATATGTATTGGAGATATTTTTAAGAAAAAGTTATATTTAGAAAAGTCTGCTATACTATTTCCTATACAATTGCAGCATCAAATCTCTATTCGAATTCAAAATAATCAGTGTGCGGAAGAAGAATTATGTATTGGTAACCCAATTGTTTGAATTAGTTTGCTTAGGGACAAGCAAACACTTAAGTCTGGGGATGTGTGATGATTACAATTATGGTAGATTTTTATTGTAATAATTGTAATCATATCCGCTGATTTCTACCTCTTTATTCAAGTAATTGCACTAAATAATTGAGAATTGGTATTGTCATGAATAGTAGAGCATAGTTTAGAGTTTTTACTATTTTATGTATTGAACTTCTCCCTTACTATGTCATTTTTCTAATGCAGGTACAACTAGCCAGTGGAACTAAAAGTCTTGGAGCAAACAGGGGAGTTTACGGGGCCAACAGGACTGAACACAGGAGAAGATTTGCTCACACACGGGTAGGAACACGGCCGTGTGCCTACCCGTGTTCCATCCCAGCTGAAGCCAATTTCCCAGCCCCCGTGTCTGAAGAACAGGAAGAACAACACGGCCGTGTTCCAAAACACGGCCGTGTCAGTACCCGTGTGATCCAACACGGCCCATGATCAAACACGTCCTTTCGTGTGGAACTGCCCTGGAACTGCCGACACGGCCTGCAACACGGCCGTGTCGGAACCCGTGTTCGACCATGTTTGCTATTGGACTATAAAAACCTGGAGAAAATTTTATTCTGCACTTTTGGATTATTTTGCTTGGAGATTTTTCTGGAGAACGAAAGTGGAGCATCCAAGAGAAGGAAGGCTTGAAGGAGATATTTGTATGCATTTATTCTTTAATTTATCTTTTTTAATCTTGTATCTCTCTTGGTAATCCAACTTTATTTATCTTTTATTTTTCATGAACAATGTGTTTGAACAAGTTAGCAATCATGTATCGTTTTGTTTTCGTCAATTTCATTGTATTTTATTCGTATTTGGGCTTGCAAACATTGAGAATTATCCTTATTATGAATGATTATTTATTTTTACATGAATTCCAAATGTCTAGATTGAGAAATTGGATTGTTTGGATGATGGTTAAATCTTCATATTCATGTGTTATTTCTCTTTGTAATTCAAAATTCATGATCGAGAGATATGTTTCTTGGAAAATTAGAATACGAATGAATGGAATTATGGTATTTTAGAGATAAAGTTTCATGAATCCATGTATTAGATAGGGTATTTCATTCAATAAACATTTGAGTATTGTAAATTGTTCGAGAGAAAATTTACTTAACTTAACTTAGATTTTAAATTGCTCGAGAGAGAATTTAATAATTAGTTCAACCTTTTACAATACAATGAATTTGATAGTTTGGTTATTTCATGATTACTCAAATTGATTATGTTCATTGAATACTCTTAACTTTCGACTTGAAACTATTTTTGTAACTCTCCAATACAATTTTTATACAAATAGTCATAGTTAGGATTAATCTATGTTAGAACTCAACCTTAAGTTTAGGTATGATAATAGAGTGAGAGTGAGTACGAATAGTTGAAATGACCCTGTGGAATACGATACGAGATGTAGAATTCTCTTATACTATGATTGATAGGTGCACTTGCCTGATAGATGATTCAATCTAGCTTATGCCCATCTACATAGTTATGATAAATTGTAGAATGAATCCGCATCAAGTTTAGACTTAGCGAAAAAACGCATCAACACTCTAAGCACACAGCTCAACATATTGGCCCCTAGTCTCCAAGAGATAGGCCTCGCAAACATAGCTCTCTTGGAGCTTTCGCTGGCAGTACCAAACAAAACCACTCATTTGTCTCAGGCTTGGTTCCACACCCATCACAGAATCAACTGCTCACTGTTCTCTGCCAATCGAGCTATCGCACACGGTAGCACTATCGCAGGGCGATACTAACAAAACTTTGATTCTACTACACTTACGGGTGTTTTCCTTGAGAACACCTCTAGTAATTTTTGCAGCAACCTACAACACCCATGACTCTATAACCTCCACATTTAACCGCGGAGTCTTCTCCGACACACAAATTATTCATCACTAATCCAGACCAACCTGTCCGGATGGGCTTCACACAACATGCCTATTTCATATTTCAATTCAAGATTCTATATACAACTTTAACAGTGGAGATATCATCGATCAACCCATTGGAAACCTCCTGTTCTTCGCCAATTGGTGAGGGTTTCCATGCACATGCAACATAAGGACTTCACTTGTCCAAGAAAAAAGGTCGTTACCCTTATAGATCGCTTAGGAGCCATAAACAAGGATTGTGTCCGGATGAACTGGATCTCCTTGCCTTTCTCTTTGTGGATCTAGCCTCAGCTTGAAAATCCAACCATAGGAACTCCTTCAGCAACTCTCCAAAGATCTTCCTCCAGCCCACTTCTTCCTTTCTTCTTTTCTTTTATGATTTCAAGAGAGAGAGTGAGAGAAAGAGAAATGAGTTTCTTTCTCCCACTCCTCCAACTAAGTAAGCATGGGATTAAACCCAGCCACAAGAACATTTCATCAAAAGGAATTAATGGTCACGATTTTATCCGCAAAACTTTATTTAATGCTTTCGTCGGGCGATATCCACTATCGCGGTGCGATAGCTCCAGCGGGGCCGCTTGACCCAGTAAGCATCGCTCAATGACCGCTTTGCTTCCTACTGACACGTGGATGTCTGCCACGTGGCACACTATCGCCTGGCGATTTGAGTTAACGTCATCGATAGCTCTAAAGACCAACTCTTTGTTGTTTTCATTATAGGAAACCTGGGGTGTTACATTAGTTCATGGCGAGGGGAAAACCTAACGTATTTCTAACATAGGACAGGTCTATAGGTAGACGCGGTCGAGTTGTACTCTAGTTTAATGTGTCATATAAACAATAACAACTAAATGTATTTTAACCAAGAACACCTATAAAATGTGAGAGAAATGTCAGCATAAACATTACTACGGCATAAACCTTAAGTCTGATGCGAATGGGAATGTTCCAATCATGCAATTACTACCAAAGTGCAATTATGGGCAGCTCGGTGCACAAAGCATCGGCGCACAATGAGGGTCCGGTCAAGGGTCCCACTACAAGGGTGAAATGTAGATAAACCTTACACTACATTTTTTACAAGAGGTTGCTTCTAGAACTCGAACTCGTGACCTCGAGGTCACATGGACAAAACTCTAAAGATTAAATATCATTCCAAAGTGCAATTAATTAATCAAAATTGATTTTGAAGCTCATACATTTAAACACATTTAAGCATAAACATTCAAAATTAGCTCGTAAGGGATAATTGCACAACTCAAAATAAAAATGGTTAGCAAATATCAAGAAAAAGAAAAAGAGTTACTTATCATAAAGAGAATTATTATCGCCAGATAATAATACAATAAGTAAATCAAGCTCCTTATGTTGCTTGCACAATATGCTTATTGCATCGTGATAATGTGTATCTGATACTTTTTTAACTTGCTTGGGCCTTTACAAAAATTGGAGGAATTACTGGATCTTGAGCAAATACCTGCAACAGTTTAAGCATGCAATTCAGTTCAGAAATCATAATCACAAGAGGGAAATGAGTTCTATAAATCCTGAAAAAACTCTAAAGAATAAATATCATTTCAAAAGTCTGACAAATTTTAGCTAGCTCCTGACAAAAATTTAGGGTAACGGTGTATTGTATATGTTGTGCAAAATTAATACAAGACCAGGTGTTCACCCTCCCACCATTAATCATTTTTGACACCAAAAACAAAAATTGCATGTGAATCAACAATGCAAAAAAAATGGGAGACATGTCAAATGCGACCATCCATAAGCCATTACAGCGCAACCCTAAAATACACAAAATGGGCATGGGATTATAAGAACTAATCCCAACGAACTCAGGGTTAATCCATGAGCCACAGTTAAAACTGCTAATGTTAGGCAAATTGATATAATATACTTATATTGGCCACCCTTAGAATGCATATAATTGAAAAATAAAAAAATACATTTAAGGAATTCTATACATGTTCCACTGGCCCACTCTTAGTAAGCAATCTTTCTCCCGCCCAGTTTCATTGTGCTTAAGCTAAAAAGATGAGAACTGAAAATATTAGAGATAATGCCAAGAAATCAGCATAATATACATAAAGAAAAAATCATCATACCCGTGTAGAATATGAACTTCAACTATTGCAAGTTCATTACTAATTTTAATTCCAAATTCCTTGGCACGTGCATCGTTGTGATATTCATTGTTTTCAATCATCTACAAAATGTGAGATACTTAAAAGAAATAGGAGGGGAAAACAAAATAAAGTAAAATAACACTATTTTACCGGTCTAATATTGTTCTCCCTAACACTAGGGTACTGGCAGACCACCCTTAGGAGAGTAGTTAATTGTTTTTCATACAACCTCTTCAAATACCATTGTCCCTTCATAATTTTATAGAGCTTAAAATAATATGATAAAACATCAGCATGCATAACAAGCTTTTACATTGTTCAAAATAGAGAGTGGATTACAAAATATTATGAAGCTGAGGCACATAATCAAATAAAACTATGTTAACACACAATTAATAGAAGGAAAAAAGCAACTATAGAGGCATATAGTTTGACCTTTGTTGATTGCAAAATTGAACATAAGACCAATTGGAAACGTAAATAGCATAACCATAAGTCTCTTGAAAATATTTCATCATTGACTTTAGTGCACCTCTCTAATCAATAAAAAAACTATTATATCCAAAATAAAATAATATAAATGACAATTAGTAAGAGGTTTTGGGTCCTTAGTCGAAACATGCTAAGCAAATGAAAAAAATTAGTAGAAACATACATTAACTCTCATGTTGTTTGTGATGTTAAACCAGAAATACAATATTTTATGCGTCAATTACACATATGTGTGATAGCAACCATTACACCTCTTAAAAATTCTTGATATTTATATGAAACAAAATGTGAAGATATCAATGTCACAATTTTTTATATGAAAACCAAACATTAATTTTTGCATAGGATTTAACAAGACTTGTCCAAAATAAAGCAGCAAGAAGAGAGAAGATTTATATAACAGCTAAGTGAATCACTAATTTTATTCCTAAAGAACTAATTATCATAAATTTTCATTAGAACATAGTAAGCACGTATAATAAACTTCATGAGTTCCAAAAGTTTGGGAGATGGGGCGAGATTAATGCATAAACAAATAAAACAACAGCAACACTCAAGTCTTTATCCCTCTAATGTAAAAGCAGTTACTAGACAAAGAAAAGGGGGAAAATAAGTACGTGCAAAATATCCGTAATGAGGACTTGAAAGAGAAGAAAATGAGGACTTGAAAGAAAGATAAAAATAGTATGAAACTTAAAGAGATTTATATCATTCTAATTTATGAATATATATATAACAATGAAATTTTTTCAAAATACTACAAGAAAGAACTCAAATTTATTAAGGAACTCACATTGACACAATCAGAATCTGATAATGGTCTATATTGATCATCCCTAGATTTGTGATTCAAAATTACAAGTACAAATTTATGGGCAGGTAATGCTGAGATGAATGTGACGGATGACTTATCTATAAGAGTGGGAATATGGTTTAAAAACTATATTTAATTTAGGAAACTAATATAGAAAGAGTTAAATAAATATAAAAAGAATCCATACAAAATGCCCTTAGTATTTAATAAGCTTTCTGAAAGCACCAATGATACTACTATTGGATAACATTGCATATATATTTTCATAAACTGTGAAAATTATTTCTAAAGACAAGTTACCTTAAAATAATATATATATATATATATATATATATATATATATATATATATATATATATATATATATATATATATTAGCAGTTTTTATATTAGGTTGCGATAGAATAAGTAGAAAAAACATCTGTATATGAAAGTCTTTAGTTTCAAGAGTAGCTAACACCTAGAGGGGGTGAATAGATTCTAGGCCTTTTTTATGCTTTTCCTGTTTTAGGTGAGTTGTGATTTAAGCTAGTTTAGCTTTTAAGACAATCACACACAACACAACGGAATTTTATAGTGGTTCCCCAGATTATGGGTACATCCACTATCCCTCCCACCTTTCTAATAGTTTGTTAGGCAAGGAAACTTCTCCAAACTCGGCTCCAAAGAGCTTACAACACAAATCCATCAGGATCTCTCAATCTCCTCCAAGACCTACCTCAGGCACAAAGCCCTACAACTCAGAACAAGCTTTGCTCCTATTGCTCAGTGATCCAAAGATCACCTACCTCAGACTAAGTTAATAGTCCTACACTCAGGCTAGGAGGATAGCCCTACAACTTAGAGAGGAATACTCTCCTACCTCAGATCTGAAACAGATCCTACATCAGGCAAGCTAGCCTATAACTCAGATCTAGTCCAGGATCCTACCTCAGACTTGAGCACGAGTCCTATGCTCAGGCTCACATGCTCTACTTAAGATCCACACAGGGATCCTACCTCAGATCTACAAATGATCCTACACTCAAACTTTATAAAATAGGCTTGCACTCAGATCTATTAAGATCCTACTTGATGAAAGGTTTGTTGATGATGATCTGACCCCAGAGAAATGTTCTTTTTGTCTTCTTCCTTCTGTCCTGAGAAAACTCAGTTCATCTTTCTTCTTCACAACTTCTAGAAATTATTCTTCAAAAATGATCAGCGAGAACTATGAAGAGGCTGCAGGTAGGGTTAGCCCTTGCTGCTCCTTTCTCAGAGAGTTTCTCTGAATATGTTGTTCCAGGTGAGAATAGCAACAACTATCTTCTATCAACTTCTAGATCAGCTGCAGCTAGGGTTTTGCCTTGTTATTTCTTCTTTCTCAGAGACATTTCTCTGAACTTGTTGTTGAATGTGAGAATGGCAACAAATAACTTGCTTGAACTCTTAGATCAAAAGTTTGAACTTTGTTCTTCCATCTCTGCAATAATGTCGAGAGGAAGAAGACGAAATCCAAGGCTTTTCCAAAAGTTGATTTTATCTTTTCTGATTTGTCGTTTTTTATCTTCTGCCATCCAAAGACTCTTTGAGACTCGGGACCATCAATAGTTGTTGGTTGTAACTTATCTTTATCATTAAATATCGTGTAGTAGGCATGCGTCGTCATTTGTCATGTACTGGAAAATTCCCGTAACAATTTGAAATTCTGCTGACATCATTGTTGGATCTAGTTGCCAACCTTAGAGGGGGGTGAATAAGGTTTGATGTATTAACTGGAGTTTAAAAATATTTTGACTCAAGAAATCAAGATCTGGAAGCTACCGCGGGGCATTAGGTAGCTAACGCATGGCGGTAAGTCACACAGCTCATTTTCCTGTGCAGACTTGAGTTCCACTCCACAAACACTCACAATCACTAAACAATCACAACACACAACCAGAAGTAATCAACACAGAAGTAACAGATTTCATTGCATTAATTCTAAACAACAATAGTTCTAAAAGAGTACAAAAAGGTGATCTTGGTGATGCCAGAGATCTAAGGCGGTGAGTAGAAACGATCTTTTGGTTTTTATACCGATCCGCTCCACGGACCGGTTGGCTCTCTCCTTTTCCCTCCAGGAAAAGTCTTCGAGCCAGCTCTTCACC
This sequence comes from Platanthera zijinensis, assembly GCA_039513925.1. NCBI lineage: Eukaryota > Viridiplantae > Streptophyta > Magnoliopsida > Asparagales > Orchidaceae > Platanthera > Platanthera zijinensis. The sequence goes on from CM077090.1 coordinate 121,845,370, forward strand.
TACTCACAAGGAAGGGTCTTAGAGCCCCGCTAAATCCTCCAATCTAGACGTCCCTATCCCCAGGACGATTTCCCGCGGAATCCTACCCGGATTCTGACGACCCTTACCAGTCGATTTTCCTCACCACAAGATTTAGAAAATGAAAGATTACAAGGATAAAAGATGTAAATATTTCAAAGATGAAGTTCTGCCTCTTGACGACTTCTCCGTTGAGCGATCCGCAGTCGGTGCTTGAGATATCCATTTGTTAGCAACCGGCCGACTCTTCGTAGTCGATGTAGATCTTGGATCGTCGGAGTCTTTTGATCGCGGACGTAAGGGAGACGATTCTCTTCTTCTTAGACGAAGATGATTGGAACTGATGCAAGGAAGGAGGCCGAACCCTAGAGTGTAAGAACTTCTGTCTATTTTCATCTGGATTCTCTTGTTGGTCAAAGGCACAGAAACCAAGGCGTCCTTTTATACAACTTCGTGAAAATAAGCTACCGCTAGTGGTAAGACTAGCGCTTGGCGGTAGGTTCGTGTGCTTGTTGTGCCAGCTATCATCCAAATATGGGATAATATTTAAAATGAAAATTTGTCATTTTACCGATGCTAGCGCCACGAGGTTACAGCTACCGCCACGCGGTGATATAGGACACAACGATTCTGAACAGTCGTGTTGATACTCATCGAGAGGCTAGCGCGGCGCGATAATATATACTGCCTGTGGTTGTTTGATTTCTCGAGAAATCCTTCTCAGCATTCATCGAGAGTAGGTTTGCACGGCGCGGTATTTGTTATCTCCTGCGGTAATTTGGTTTTGCGAGAAGTCCTTCTCGTCATTTATCGAGAGGTTAGCGCGACGCGGTAAGCACTACCGACTACGATAGTTTCCCGAGAGGCTTTCCAAGATATTCCTTTCGTTAGCGCGAGCGATTAGACTAGCACGGCGCGGTAGATTCCCGAGGACTCTGTCCAAATAATTTATAGCTACAGCCCGACAGTAAATTCTACCGCTCGGTGTAAGTTTCCATATGAGTCTTCTTCTTCACTTGCACCCTTCAACCTGCGCACTCTATCAACACAAGATGTGATCAAATATAACCTGGGAGTTGATATTCTCAAACACAGGGAACGTGAAACATCGGTTCCAACAAACTCCCTCTTTTGATAATATCAAATCCCGTTCATGAGAAATAATAATGATATAGAGTGCATATATAGAATGAGAGTTATAAGCTAACATTAGGTTGCAGGTTCTTTATGGCTCCCCTACACACACGCTCCACCTTTCTACATGTTCGACTTGTTCCCCCTATTTATATACACACATTATTAACATGCTCCCCTTACATGTAACCCGTGACTTATACTCATGAACAAGCTACTCTATTGTAGTTATACTCATGATACTCATGAACAATCTATTCACCCCCTTTAATAATATCAAATAGGGGTGGGTAAGGGCAGTCAGACATGCGGGATGAAAAAATAGTAAATGTGATGAGTATTAGACAAACATCAGATAGTGCGCACAAAAGGTAAAGATAAACATGACAAGCATAGAGGTGACTCAAAAAAATACATATCAGAGAATTGTAAGCACATGGGTCACACAATGGAGAAAAGTACACAGACAGAGAAGTTAAATTTTTGGATTTAATATGAATTGGACAACACAGACTAAAATAAGCACACAGCGAGTACGTTTACAACACTTTAAGAGTAAGAAAGTAATCAAGTTGAAAAAATATTGAAAAATGCTATTAGTGTAAATCATATGCTAGTACGTATTGTGCTAAAAAGAGATAGCGTAGTTGTAGTCCAATTCTTATGTGCGGAAGTCTTAGACAAGGCAATGACATGTGTTCGTGTAGCATCGAAAGCGAGATAACACTAAGTAAAAATAGCATATTGTACATGGTTATCAGGATCGTCTAGAAACCTAACACAAGATAAATATGGTGAATAATCACCTCACATGTCACTCAATGTCATACATAAGCGAAAAAACTAGGGGCACTAAGCTAAAGATAGAGTCGAGGTGCAAGATCGAAAGGAATCTTTAACCAAGGTGCTCATCCTCGCAATGCTTATGAAGACTTATCAGGAGGAATGAGTAGAGCTTGGGGGGACCGTGACACAAGATGTGATTGCTTGCATATTTTTATTTTATCAGCAAAGAGCTATCACTTTGATTATTATTTTTTATTCACGAAGCCCCGAGTCAATCGAAATCTACTACTTAGATAGATACACTTTAACTTGGACACATATGACTTTCATACTAGAGATTTGGCCCACAGTTTCGCACTTAGTATAATCACAAATGTATCGTGACATTGATTATTCAATGTATTCCTAGCGTGTTAGAATATAGTGTCATGATTTAAACCATGTAAGCTTAACAAATTTTTGTATTTTTCTTGAGTGCACCAGCTAGGGATGTATGTATCATGTGAAGTCATTCCCCTGTCTAAGTTCTCACACATACCTAGAGGCATAGTCAACAGACACGACCCCATATTGTCGCACTCAATAGCTAAGCACCTATAGATTCAGCCCACTATGACCGGAGGACAATGTTTATATATATTATGAGTCTAAACTCAAACATTATACGTATGCGTTATGGTCTAAGTCACAGTCATGTGAGCCCTTATAATTATAAATCAATAGCAGATTTTTTTATCATTTTTTTTAAAACTATTACATTAAAACTAGTACAGAAATATAAAAACGTTACAACGAAAGCAAAAGCATGTTTTGTTTTTGTTTTTGTTTTTTTTTTATGAAAACATGACAAGGAAGCTCAAGTAAACAATGCATAAGCAATGACATGAAGAAAATGAAACATAAAAAAATACAAACAGAAGAACAATTAAACACAAATAACGATTACTAGGATGAGAGATCCAGAACACAAAGTTCGGGTTGAAGTAGTGAGAAACGTGCATCTGGGAGTGGTTTACTGAATATGTCTGCTAGTTGGTCATCGGTGCTAATGAAGCTTACACTCAAGTTCTCATTTTTATATGATCTTGAATGAAGTGGTGACACACGTCAATATGTTTTGATCTAGAATGGTGCACTGGATTATATGTCAAGTCTATGACACTCTTATTGTCGCACCTAAGTGTAACATTCCTACAAGTGAGGCCAAAGTCTTCTAACATTTGAGACATCCATAGTGCTTGAGCGCAACAGCTTCCTAAGGCGATATACTCGGCTTCGGCAGTGGAGAGTGCAACCGAGTTCTTTTTGCTGCTTAACTAGGAGACTAGTGTCGGGCCTAGGAAATGTCATGTACCACTTGTGCTCTTGCGATCAAGTGAACATCCGGCATAGTCTGAGTCTGAGTACCCGTGAAGTGTGAAATCATTGGTATGTGGGTACCAGAGTCCAAGGTTTTGTGTGCCAATCAGATACCTAAAAATATGCTTGACGGCTTTCAAGTGTAACTCCTTAGGGTCAGCTTGATATCTAGCGCAAAGACACATCGTGAATGTGATATCAGGCCTAAAGGCACTCAAATATAGCAATGACCTTATCATACCTCTAAACACGGTCTGATCGATGGAAATGCCACTTTCATCTTTTCCTAATTTAAGAGAGACACTTATAGGAGTTTTGACTTGTTTCAGATTCTCATACCCAAAATGCATGAGCATATCTTTGATATATTTTGATTGACTTATAAAAATACCGTCTTTGCGTTGAGAGATCTAAAATCCTAAGAAATAGGTAAGTTCTCCTACTAGGCTCATTTCGAATTCGGATTTCATTAGGGTATAATTTTTTCATACATCTTTTCATTCGTGGCCCCAAAAATGATATCATCCAAATATATTTGTAGTATAATTAGATTTGAATTTTCTGTATTTATAAATAAGGTTGTGTCTGCACTGCCCATCATAAAGCCACGATCTAAGAGAAAAGTAGTGTGCTAATCGTACCAAGCACGGGGTGCCTGCTTCAGTCCGTACAAGGCCTTCACCAACTTGTATACGTTGTTTGGATATGCGGCATTCATGAAACCATGTGGTTGCGCGACATACACCTCTTCCTTAATATACCCATTCAGAAATGCACTCTTAACGTCCATTTGATATAATCTAATTTTATTATAACTTGCAAATGCTAAAAACATACGGATGGACTCAAGACGAGCAATCGGGGCAAATGACTCCTCAAAATCCACACCCTTTATCTGAGAATACCCTTGAGCCACCAACCTAGCTTTATTTCATGTTATCCTAGACTCATCATCAAGTTTGTTTTTGAAAAACCATTTTAAGCCTATAACTGGATGGTTATCTGGACACTCCACTAAAACCCATACCTTACTTCGCTCGAATTGGCTCAGCTCCTCATTCATAGCTAAGAACCAAGATTCATCTTTCAAGGCTTTTGAGACGTTCTTGGGTTCAATATAAGAAAGGAAACACAAATTTGAAAATGATTCATGAAGTGCAGACTGAGTTTTAACTCCATGAGATGGCTCTCCTATGACTAGTTCGTGTGGATGTTGCTTCAAAAAATTTAAGTTACTAGGAGGCCTATATCCTTGTACAAGAGTTGGAGTTTCACTCGCCACAACTCTCTCCTCTCCCTTATCCCCTATCAGTACACTCTCATCAACCTCCTCTTCATTCGGCTTGGGCTCGTTAGTTGGAGAATTTTCATCGAAATGCACATGAGTCATTTCTTGAACAACTAAGGTCCTCTTATTGTAGATAATATAGGCCCGACTCTTGCTCGAGTATCCTAAGAAGGTAACTAGATCAGATTTTTCCTCAAATTTTCTACGGTCCTCTTATTGTAGATCATATAGGCCCGACTCTTGCTCGAGTATCCTAAGAAGGTAATTAGATCATATTTTTCCTCAAATTTTCCTAGATGATCCTTAGTGTTTAGTGAAAATATTTATTGTCAACTAAGTCCACCTATGGGGGGGAATAGGTCCCATGCAGTCTTTTGCGGAATATAAATAACCTGCACAAATAACAAACACAGCAAAGAAAAGAAAACAAGCAATTATAGTGGTTCTCTGATTTGGGTACGTCCACTCTCCCCTTCGACCTATCTCCCACCAAGGGGCGACTCGATCACTTCACCAAATGGATTGAAATCCAATCCTCACACTACGAAAGGAACCCTTCCAAACGAAGGAGTCACTACTCCTCCACCACGGGTTGTACCCAACCCTTACAACTAGGAATCACTATTCCTTTACAACAAAACAAAAATAGAATGTACAAGAAATACAAACTACACTTGTGTAGAACCCGATGTCCCTTTTCGTTCGTTGAAGCGTTCTTGATTAATACGAAGAGTCCACGACCGGAGCACTCTCTTGGAGAGGATCTTATAAAGATCGGCGGCGGAAAATGAATGCGGCGGCGATGCTTTGTAGATCCAAACTTCTTGACGAAGCAAGCAAGGTCTACCAATGATCTCAATCGGATCGGTCGTCTCAATCAATTCGGAATGAAGAACTAACCTCGTTCAATAAATCGAGAGACAAGGGATCTCGAGAGAGAAGCGTGAGACGCTATACTAGCCTTAGTTCTGTCATCGGGAGATCAAAGATGATCTGAGATCTGTAGCGGCGACAACCTTGCGAGCGGCGATGGCGACGGGAGGATTTCTGCGATCGGCTAGGTCACGCTCGGCGGCTTTGATTTCTCGTGAATAATTACTGTTGAAGTTCGAAATAAGCATGTACATATACCCTGAGGCCAACACTAAAGTCCTTTGTGGGACCCACAAAGACAAACCATAGCCCCGACCAAAACAACGTAACCTGTCTTGGTTTGGTCCAGCGAGAGACGAAATTTGCCTAAGGAAAAATCGGCGAGAATCGTTGGTGATTCCCGACAAAGTCGGCGGGAATCACTCACGATTCCCGTCGATTATGCCTTAGCCGATTTCAAGTTGTAAAACTAGTCAGCCTGCGGGAATCAGCGGGAATGCAACCTGATTCTCGTCGAATCGGCGGTAATCAGAACGATTCTCGTCGAAGTCGGCGAGAATCACTTGGTGATTCCCGTCGATTCTGCCTTAGCAGAATTTCTGTAGGAAAACAGTCTTCCGGAAGAGGTCGGCGGGAATGAAGCCTGATTCCCGTTGAATTGGCGAGAATCACAAGTGACTCCCATCGAAGTCGGCGGGAATGACCTAGTGATTCTCGCCGATTTTAACTTAGACGATTTTTCTGTTCCTTTCTATGAACTTGGTCTTTGACCACTCATTGCTCCTCTTCTACTCTTGATCTATCTTGATCCTGTACTTGAAAATAAGTACACTCCAATAGAGAGAGCACACGTGAGTCAACATACTGATCTGCTCAACGAGGGATTACGTTGCGCAAACCCGTGTATATTGACCCACTGCACCCTTACATTGGTGTGTACTTAGCGTGGAATAGCTGCAAGCACAACTTGATAGAAAAACATCAAATACATTGTCTATTCAACTTAGCTTGTTCAGGGGCTTCTTCAAATCAGGTACATTATGGATAAAATACCCAACAATCTCCCCCTATTTGAAGAAGCCTAAACCCTACAAGCTAAGGTGAATAGAACGGATGAGAATAAAAATCATAAAATAAAATTCAGCTGAGAGTGAAATTCATTACCATTTTCCTGAGGGCATACTTAACATTGGCAACCCCTTAGCCTTAGCCGCGAGGGTAATCTCCCCCTTTTCGACTTCTACAAATCAGGGACTACACTTGGAGCACAAAGCTCCCCCTCAGTTCTTGCATCCGTGCTCGATCTTGAATCAATAGTAGATGCTCCCCCTTGATCCAAGAGCCTTGAGCCCTTCAGGCTTCAATCTTCATAGTTCAGCATATCGATTTCAGTTTTGAAGAGACTGAACTTGGCCTCGTTTAGGGGCTTTGTGAAGATATCTGCAACCTGCTTATCCATGGGGACATAGCAGAGAGATATATCATTGTTTTCCACATGCTCCCGAATGAAGTGATAGCGCACTTCAATATGCTTTGTTCTGCTGTGCGACACAGGATTGTTCGCAATTGCTATTGTGCTCGAGGAGTCGCAATACATCGAAACTTCGCTGAACTGCAAGTCATAATCTTTGAGCTGATTTCTGATCCATAGAAGTTGTGCGCAACAACTGCTTGCTAAGATGTACTCAGATTCAGCCGTAGAGGTTGCAACATAATTCTACTTTTTACTGTTCCATGAAATAAGCCTTCTTACGTGGAATTGGCACATCCCGGAAGTGCTTTTCCTATCATCCCTACTTCCTGCAAAGTCAGCATCTGAAAAGTCTATCATATCAACATCATTGTTTCTTGGGTACCACAAGCCAAGATTTGGTGTACCTTTAAGGTATCTAAGAATTCGCTTTGCAGTGACATAATGACATTCCTTAGTGTTCACCTGATATCTGGCACAAACGCATGTGGAAAATATAATATCTGGTCTACTAGCAGTAAGGTAGAGCAGGGATCCAATTATGCTTCTATATTTGGTTTCATCAAAAGGTTTCTCTTTCTTATCCTTGTCCAGAGACACAGTGGATCCAATTGGAGTCCTCATAGAGGTTGCATTCTCCATTCCGAATTTCTTGAGGAGTTCATTTGTGAACTTCATCTGAGAAATGAAAATTCCATCCTCAGATTGTTTCACTTGAAGTCCCAAGAAATACTTTATCTCTCTCATGCTGCTCATTTCAAACTTTCCTTGCATAAGTTTAGAAAACTTCTTGTAAAGATTGTTGTCCGTAGAGCCGAATATTATGTCATCGACATAGATTTACACCAGCAAGATCTTGCCTTTGACTTCCCTAAGAAATAATGTCTTATCTATTTTTCCTCTCGAGAACTTGTTCTCAAGAAGAAAACTAGACAGAGTCTCATACCAAGCTCGAGGAGCTTGTTTTAAGCCATATAATGCTTTATTAAGAAAATAAACATGATTAGGGAATGTAGTATTAACAAAACCTGGGGGTTGCGCGACATATACTTCCTCTTTCAAATTTCCATTCAGGAACGCGGATTTCACGTCGATTTGATAGAGAGTGAATCCTTTGTGAGAAGCATATGCCAGGAACAATCTGATCGCCTCGAGCCTTGCAACTAGTGCAAAGGTTTGGTCGAAGTCAATCCCCTCCTCCTGTCTGTAACCTTGAGCCACCAGCCTGGCCTTATTCTTTATGATGACACTGTGTTCATCCAGTTTGTTTCTGAAGATCCACTTGGTGCCGATCGCATTCTAGTTCTTTGGTCTTGGAACAAGCGTCTAGACGTTGCATCGTTCGAATTGATGCAGTTCATCTTGCATGGCCAATATCCATGACGCATCTTTGTTCACTTCGTCGAACTTCTTTAGCTCAACCTATGACAGAAAACTAAGGTGCAAAATCTCGTTAATTATACCTCTCCGAGTTCAGACACCGTCGCGAGGATCTCCTATGATCTGATCTCTGGGATGATCCCTCACGTGTCGGAGCTCTAGGATTCTGGCATCGAGAGCTCTGACAGCTTCTTGGGCTTCTCCTTCTTTTGGAAGATTTTCTCCAACCTGATTGTCAACTTCTCCAGTTGGCGTTGAGGTAGAAATCTTGACATACTTGGGAGTTGCACCTTTTGCAGTCTCATCGAGACTTAGCTGTTCAAGCCTTGCACCTGCATCCTCAAGAATGCCACTAGAAGAATTGCTATGAAGCAAGCTTCCTTCATCAAAAACAACATTAATGGACTCCTCTACCACTAGGGTTTTCTTATTAAAGACCCTATATGCCCGACTATGGCTACTATAGCCAATGAAGATGCCTTCGAAGCATTTTTCTCCGAATTTAGTACGCGGGTACTTCCCATTATTAAGTACATAGCATCTGCAGCCAAAAATCCTTAAATAGGACATGGTCGGTTTCCTGCCTTTCAATAGCTCATAAGGCGTCTTATGATGATTCTTGTTAAACAATGCTCGGTTCTGCACATGACAGACCGTGTTGACAGCCTCTGCCCAGAAGTACTCTGGAAGAGTGGCATCATTCAACATTGTCGAACATGCTTCAATGAGCGTTCTATTTCTCCTCTCCGCAACTCCATTTTGCTGAGGAGTACGCGAGGAGGAAAACTCATGAAAGATATCATGTTCTTCACAGAATTCTGTCATAGCACCAGACTCGAATTCTGTTCCATGGTCACTTCTGATTTTGACCACGGAGCAGTTAAGTTCGTTCTGGATTTGCTTGAAAAAATTAGTGAAGATGTCAAACGTATCTGACTTTCGTTTCAAAAAGAACACCCACGTAAACCGAGAGTGATTATCAACACTCACTAGCGTATACGATTTGTCTCCTAAGCTATGAACTTGCACTGGACCGAACAAGTCCATATGCAGAAGATAGAGACATCTGGAGGAGTCTTTGTCTACAATGCCCTTAAAGGTAGCCCGAGTCTGTTTGCCCTTCTGGCATGCAGGATAAGGGCTATCTTTTATGCACTTAATAGTAGGGGCATCCCTTACTAAGTTCTTAGAAAACAACATATTAATTGTTTTGAAATTAATATATGCTAATCTCTTGTGACATTGTTCTCAAATATATGCAGTGCCTTTTGCTACTAGGCACACAGGGGTAGAAGAATCTAAGCTAAGAAAATCTAAACAAAAGATATTTCTGCTCCTAATGCCAGTTAATACCGTCTCCGAAGAGGCACACGATATTATCAAGCACTTATCCTTACAGAACTTAACGTTGTATCCGTCATCACACAACTGGCTTACACTGATAAGGTTATGGTTTAACCCTTCAACATAGGCCATGTCAGTGATAGAGAATACACCGTTGGATATCTTTCCATAACCTCTGGTGACTCCTCGATCAGATCCTCCAAAGATGACTTTGGGTCCATTTTCGACTGGGGAGTAATCACGCAACAGGCTTCTTGTCCCGGTCATATGTCGGGAAAATCCACTGTCCAAGTACCAGATTGGCGTTTTGGTGGCCTTTGGACATACTTGCAAAACAAAATCAGTTTCCCTTAGGAATCCAATCGAACTTGGGTCCTAGATTCCTTGTTAGCACACTCCCCCTGGGGTGGTTAACCTAACGAGTGGTCGGCCTCGCATTGCTAACATGAGGAGTCTCGTTGAATCTTGGATTAAACCAGCAATCCACGGCAAAGTGACCAACTTTTCCACAGCACCAACAGTCAAACCTATTGTACCGCTTCCTAGGCTCCAGCTTCACCTTGGGAATGGAGGGTCCAGCCGGGGCCTTGGATCTGGAGGTGGAGGCATCATGATGACAGCAGTCACATGATTTCTTCACTTCCTATTCCTTCAGTATAACAGGCTTGGCTTTTGGTGCCTGCTTTCTATTATGGCCGCTAGAGAAGTGGCCATAATTCTCTACTTGGATTTTCTTATAAGGTGCCTTGAATACACTCTCACCGTAGTTTCGGGGGAAGGTTCAACCATCATACCGGCTCTTGGGCTTTTCATCCGAGGGCTGGAAGAAGTGGCCATAGGTTGACTCAAAGTCCTGCTCATTGCAAGGAAAGCTAGGCTTTCTGAATATAACAGGGTCGAGTGGGGCCTTTCCCTTTTCTACAATAGAGGCCTTCTTAGAAGCCTTATTTTTCCTCTATTTTTTGTTTCTCTTGGATGATTTACCAGGCACACCCACATGCCCTAAGCCAGCCCCCTTTGCTTGAGCAGAGAATTCATCAACTAGAGGAAGAACGGTCTTGGGAATGGAAAAGCTTTTGATAATCTTCCTTTCAGCCGCAAGCTGTTCTTCCAACTTGTTGATTTCTTCCTGTTTTAGGTCAAGGAGCCTTAGAGACTCTGAGTGCTCAGAAGTTAGGCCCAGGTGTTCCTGTCGGAGAGAGATCAAGCTAGTGATCTCTTCTCTTAGAGACACACCCTCAGCCTTAAGGAATTTGACTTCCTTTTTCTGAGCCCTCAACCTCTTGCGGCATTCCTCAAAGGTATTGAGCAGAAGCACATACTTTTCGAGGAGCTCAGCTTCACGGGCAGATGGGTTTTCCTCGTGATCATCATCAGGAGACTCAGAGTCAGAGTCAGAGAGGGGGTACGATCTTTTACCTTCCCAGTAAATGGGGGGCAGTCTCCTTCTGAGTCAGAGCGACCCACTAGCCCGAAGTAGGCTTCCTCATCATCACTGGAGTCTGAGGAATCAGATTCACTCAGTGTCTTTGGCTTTTTTGCAATGTAGCTCCTCTCCTTCTTCTTATTTCTAGAGGACCTGTGCTCTTCTCCCTTCCCCTTATCTCTCTTGCTTTTGTGGCAGTCAGCAATAACGTGACCTGGCTTATTGCATCCAAAGCAAATAATGTCATTAGAGCGATGTTTGTTCTGTTTGGATTCATACCTATCAGAAGAATAATTCTTCTTCTGATGTCTGGAGGAGGAGCCGTCTCTCTTTCTTTGATTCCTCAACTTGAGTAACTTCTTAAACTCCCGAGTGATGAGGGAGAAGTCTTCTTCAGATAGCTCTGAGCCGGAAGAGCATGGCTCAGAGTCTTCTTCCTCATCCTTTTTCTGAGAGCGGGACGAGGCTGCACCCTTGCCTTTCCTTGAGTGATTGGCTTTCAGGGCCACAGTCTTTTCTCTGGCAGCGGCTTTATCGGCTTCCTCTTCAGCTTTTCTGGTGTTCAGCTGAAGCTCATAGGACAAAAGTTACCCAAACAGAATCTGGGGATCAATTTCTGCCAACCTGCCAAATTCTCTGATGGCGCGGATCTTGGTGTCCCATTCCTTAGTAAGGGATCTAAGGAATTTGTCATTTAGTTCACCATCAGTGAACACTCTATCATAGCCCTTCAGGGCATTGACGATCTTAAGGAAGTTCTCGAATGTCACTCTGATTTCTTCCTTGGGACCTTGCCTGAAGGCCTCGTACTTCTTGTTCAGAAGGGATCTTCGATCACCCCTTACTTCATCAGTGCCTTCCATCAGGATGATCAGGCAGTGCCATATGTCCTTGGCAGTCCTGCAGTTGTAGAAAATCTGCATCATGGAATCATCGACGGCGCTTACCAGAATGTTCTGAGCTTTCTTGTCAAGTCCGACAAGCACCACCTCATCCTTATCCATTTCAGAAAGTTTCTTGGGCACTTTCTTGGTTGGATCAATGGTGGAGGACTTAGTGGGGATATAAGGTCCCTCCTCCACTATCATGAAGAGTCAGGAGTCGACTGCTTCCATGTAGTACCTGATCCTTTCCTTCCAGATAGGAAAGTTCAGCTTGATGCACACTGGAATCTTCCCTGAATACTTGAGTCCTTCCATTTCAGAGATCTTCTTTCTTCTTGACACTAGACACGGGATCTTACTCAAGGTGTTAACCTTATTGCTGAGTAACCTCCCTCTGATACCACTTTAAAGTATCTAGTGTCAACAAAGTCCACCTATGGGGGGGAATAGGTCTCGTGCAGTCTTTTGTGGAATTTAAATAACCTGCACAAATAACAAACACAACACAGAAAAGCACACAAGCAATTATAGTGGTTCCCCGATTTGGGTACGTCCACTCTCCCCCTTCGACCTATCTCCCACCAAGGGACGACTCGGTCATTTCACCAAACGGATTGAAATCCAATCTTCACACTACGGAAGGAACCCTTCCAAACGAAGGAGTCACTACTCCTCCACCACGGGTTGCACCCAACCCTTACAACTAGGAATCACTATTCCTGTATAATAAAACAAAAATAGAATGTACAAGAAATACAAACTACACTTGTGGAGAACCCGATGTCCCTCTTCGTTCGTTGAAGCATTCTTGATGAAGAAGAAGAGTCCACGACCAGAGCACTCTCTCTGAAAGGATCTTGTCAAGATCAGTGGCGGCAAATGAATGCGGCGGCGATGCTTTATAGATCCAAACTTCTTGACGAAGCAAGTAAGGTCTACCAGCGATCTCAATCGGATCGGTCGTCTCAATCGATTTTGAATGAAGAACTAACCTCGTTCAATAAATCGAGATACAAGGGATCTCGAGAGAGAAGCGTGAGACGCTATACTAGCCTCGGTTCTATCGTCGGGAGATCAAAGATTATCTGAGATCTGCAGCAGCGACAACCTTGCGAGCGGCGACGGCGACGGGAGGATTTCCGCGATCGGCTAGGTCACGCTCGGCGGCTTTGATTTCTCATGAATGATTACTGTTGAAGTTTGAAATAAGAATGTATATATACCCTGAGGCCAACCCTAAAGTCCTTTGTTGGACCCACAAAAAGAAACCCTAGCCCCGGCCGAAACAACGTAACTCGTCTTGGTTTGGTCCAGCGAGAGACGAAATTTGCCTAAGGCAAAATCGGCGAGAATCGTTTGTGATTCCCGTCGAAGTCGGCGGGAATCACTCACAATTCCCGTCGATTCTGCCTTAGCCGATTTCCAATTATAAAACTAGTCAGTCTGCGGGAATCGGCGGGAATGCAACCTGATTCTCGTCGAATCAGCGGGAATCAGAATGATTCTCGTCGAAGTCGGCGAGAATCACTTGGTGATTCCTGTCGATTCTGCCTTAGCAGAATTTCTGTATGAAAACAGTCATCCGGAAGAGGTCGGCGAGAATGAAGCCTGATTCCCGTCGAATCGGCGAGAATCACATGTGACTCCCGTCGAAGTCGGCGGGAATGACCTTGTGATTCTCGCCGATTTTAACTTAGACGATTTTTCTCTTCCTTTCTATGAACTTGGTCTTTGACCCATCTTTGCTCCTCTTCTGCTCTTGATCTATCTTGACCCTGTACTTGAAAATAAGTACACTCCAATAGATAGAGCACACGTGAGTCAACACACTGATCTGCTCAACGAGGGATTACGTTGCGCAGACCCGTGTATATTGACCCACTGCACCTTGACATTGTTGTGTACTTAGCATGGAATAGCTGCAAGCACAACTTGATAGAAAATCATCAAATACATTGTCTATTCAACTTAGCTTCTTCAAATCAGGTACATTGTGGATACAATACCAAACATTTAGAATGTAGCACGGGCAACCAAATACCCTAAAGTATGATACAGAGGGTTTCTTTTCGAAACATAACTCGTATAGAGTTCGCTTTAAGAGTGGGTGAAGCATGACTCGGTTCATCACGTAGCTTGTCATGTTAACCACTTCAGCCAAGAAAAATCGTGGTAAGCCAAACTCGGCGAGCATTGTGCGTGCTAATTCTTGAAGAGTCTTGTTCTTTCTTTCTATAACCCCATTCTGTTGTTGAGTGTGAGGGGCATAGAATTCGTGCTTAATTCTTAGGGTGTCACACAGGTTTGAGAAGTCCTCATTTTCAAACTCTCCTCCATGATCTGATCTAATACATTTTATTTTTAGCTCCTTCTAAGTTTGAAGTCACATGCAAAGATTTGAGAATTCGCTAAAGGTGTCAGATTTATTCGCAAGAAAAATTGTCCAGCAATAGAGTGAGTAATCATCTATGATAACAGAGGTGTATCATTTTCCACCTAGACTACACGTTCTCAGAGGTCCAAACAAATCCATGTGAATGATTTCGAGTGGTCTAGACCTGGAAACTTCAGTTTTTCTCTTGAAATGGGTTTTAACAAATTTTCCTTTTTGACAAGGAGCGCAAAAGACATTTAAACTACCGCTTAAGTTGGGAAGTCCCCGAACAAGTTTATTTTTTGATAGTTTTAAAATAAGCTTACTTCCAAAATATCCTAGTCTCCTATGCAAAAGTTCTAAATCTTCATTCTTAGTAACTAGGCAGTTAAAATTAGATGCAGAAATATCATCAAAACTAACAGTGCACATTATGATTTCTGTGAGCTATAAGTAATACATTAGAAGTTTTGGCATCAATAATTTTGCAAGTGTTTGTAGATGACTCAAATATGATATTTAGACATTTATCACACAATTGGCTAATAGAAATAAGATAATGCTTAAGCCATTCTACAAACAAAACATTAGAAATAGAAAATGTCTTGTTACCTATGGTGTCGATTCCCAATATCCGTCCTTTGTTGTTGTCCCCAAAGGTCACCATGTCACCCTTCTTCTTCTCCAGGCTAAGGAACTTGTCTTTATCTCCCGTCATGTGCTTGGAGCAACCAGAGTCCAAGTACCACACGTTCTTTATGTCCTTAGCCTGACAACAGACCTAAAAAGAAGATGAGGGTAAAGTTCTGGTTACCCAAGTTGTCCCACCCACATGATAGGTAGAAGACTTTGGTAGCCAGACTTGCGTATTTTTCTTGGCATCTTTCCTCATACATGAGCCGGTTGAGTGACAAAAATTATGACAGTTTGCACATAAAGTGTAAGCAGTGGATGCTGCCTTTATCGAGTTGCTCGAGCTCTTGCTTGAGGATGGGGATAGCCCTCCAGAACTCTTAACCATATCTTTAGATTTCTTAAAATTGGACTTAGGCTCAGAGTGATGGTGATTTCTGCTCAGTGGTGATGTTGGACTCACATATCCTAGTCCAAACTTCCCAGATCCATGACACTGTGCACCCAACAGTATATTTAAAGACTTTTGGCCTATTCCAAACTTTTGGATGGCACAGTTAAGATCATGGATCCTCGCCTTTAGGGCGGTGTTTTCAGTCACAAACATCACACACTGATTGGCAAATTGTTTCTCGCCATCCTCTACCTTAGCAAGCGACAAGTGAAGTCTCTTCTCCGAGACATTCTTTTCATTTATGAGACTATTCGTTCTCACAGATGACTTAGAGAGACTTGCCTTTTGTTCTTCGATCGTTGTCATAAAGTGAGAGCACTCTAGACACTCGATCTTTTATTTGCCACTTCTAATTACTTCACTTTTTAATTTTTCAAGGTCCTTTTTTATTTTCTTATTCTCGGCTCTCAAGGACATTTTCTCAGAAATAATGCTTTCTAATTTGTCAACTAAATGTTAATAAATTTCAAGAAGTTCAGTATAAGTAGGTGGGGTTACCTCAGTGTCACTCTGGACACTAGACTCATCATCAGATTCTTCTTGATTCTTCCCTATGAGGCATAGATTTGCCTCATCTTCACTGCCAGAGTCTGTGGTGCTTGATTCGTCAGATCAATCCTCATCCTATGTGAGCGCCTTCAGCACCTTCTTCTTCCCTTTGTGCTGGCTTTGCTTTTCTTTCTCCTCCTTCTGGAGTCTTTGGCATTCTCTTTTTAGGTGCCTAGGCTTGTGGCAGTGATAGCACTCCGGCTGGTACTTCTCGTCATTGCTTTCTGTCTCTTTTGATGGCTTGTTCCAACTTCTGCCTTCTCCAGCTCCTCTCTTCAGGAATTTCTTGAATTGTCCCTACTTCTTGGGATTCTTCATGAATTTTTTGAACTCCTGAACGTAGAGGCTCTCCTCCTCGTCTTCCTCAGAATCTTCAGTGGCTTTTATCTCTCGTGCGGCTTCAGCGCCAGTCCCTTCTTCTTCATTTCCCTGGGATATTCCTCTGCTGGAATCTTCAATTCAAGTTCGTGTGTCTTCAGATTGCTGATGAGGCTCTCTAAATACAGGGTGTTGATTTCATAAGACTCTGCAATAGCCATCACCTTTGGGTTGAAGCGAGGACAGTTTTTAGTGTTTATTGTTTACGGTTTTATTTTGTCTGTCTAAGCACACGAGCCGTACTGTGTGATAAGACTGATAACCCTAGAAAGCTGATGGAAGCATTCCGCCAATCCTGTCGCCGATTACGATCCCGATCCCGACGAGTGTTGCCGCCGCCTCTCCTTCAATAGATCTAAAAATCTGCGGAGACACTGAGTGTCCTCTCCCGACCTAGTGCTTGTTTGACAAGTTGCTACGAGTTCTCCCGATCGTGTGGATTTTCTGTAGAGGCGCGGATATACATTTTGCGCTCAAGACACAAGCTGCTGAGTGGTCGGCCCGATTCTTCTGGAGCATCTAGGTTGAGTTCAGACTCAATCCCTCAAAAGTAATTTTATTAAAGCATGTTTTACTTCTTGATTCATGAATATTGTCAGATCCGAACTCATTTGAGTTTTTCTTGTTCTTACTTCCGTTGCGTGCAAAAGTGTTGTGTCATCCAAAAAAAACCCAATAGTGGTATCAGAGGGAGGTTGCCAGCAATATTCATTTTTCCAGAAGTTGCTAAATCCATGGCGTGTAGATTTGATGATTTAGAAGTGTTCTAAATGCCTAAATCTAGTCTTGGATCTTCCAAGGAATGCATGTGATTTCTTTTATGTTTACTCCTTAATAGTAACCGTCACTTTGTTGGTTTGTGAAACTAAGCATGTGTTAGATTTTGAATCTCACCCGAAGTGATGAGCTTGTCTACTGTGTAAGTGGAGTTGGTTTTGCTCATGTCCTATGCATATAAATCTGAAGATTTATAAGTGTCTTAGATGTTTAGATTTAGCCCGGCTCATCAAGTGTTGATGATCTTCTTGTGCACATATGGGATGCATTTGGATTATTATTGCTGAATTTTATTTTCCTTGATGTGCACACTGGTTAAACATTAACCATGATTAAAGAGTTAATCAAGAATTAAAAATCCCCTAAGCAATATTAAGTATTCGGATGCCTTCTGATGGATAACACTATTTCGGCCTCGATCGATGAAGTGTGGGGTTACCAAAGCAAGGTGCATTAATCTATCTTAGTAAGGGTGCGAGCGGATAATTTTTATATCCCACTATCGACATCGGGTCAATCTTAACGTGGTGACCTCAAAGGTTGAGTGCCCAGAGGCATGGGGTTGCATGCACCATATGATGGATCCGAATAAAGAGTTATTCACCAGCCATACAAGAATTGCATAGTGATGCAATTGGCAAGCATTGCCTACCTAAATAGCTGCATTATGAGAGAAAAGACAAAGCTGAGTCATAGTGTTAGTGAAATATGGATCTTGCTCACTAAGAGAGTTACTTACCAAACTCTTCGAATTGATATCGAGGGTTATCAATTTGATAAAAATAGTGGCAGTTATTTTGATTAAACTCCTAATTGAAAGAAAATTATATTTTGAAATGTGGTACTAATTTACTTTGCTTGTATTCTCAAAGAATTTCCATGGCAAGTGGTTCACACTCCACCCTATCCTTTCGATCCATCTTTGAGAAGGAAAAGCGAAGCGGGACAAATTATTTAGACTGGTACAGGAACCTGAGAATTGTTCTCAGGAAAGAACGCAAGCTCTATGTTTTGGAAGAGGTATCCCCTGATGAGCCTACTGGGAATGCATCCTGTGCTAATAAAGATGCATACAAGAAGTATCTTGATGACTCCTTAGACGTCGAATGTCTCATGCTTGCAACCATGAACTCTGAGCTCCAAAATAAACATGAGAGCATAGGTTGCAAGAAAATTGACGAGCATCTCAAGAAAATGTTTCAAGAGCAAGCTCGTCAAGAGAGATTCGACGTCACTAAGGCATTATTTCAGTGCAAGATGGGAGCTCGGGACCTAGTAGAGACTCACGTACTCAAGATGATTGGGTATATCGAGAACCATGAAAGACTAGGGTACCCTCTAGACCAAGAGTTTGCCACAGACCTGATCCTATAATCATTGTCAGATAGTTATGAGCAGTTCGTCTTGAACTATAACATGAATGAAATAGATAAGACACTGCCTAAGCTCCTAGGCCTGTTAATAACAACCAAAATCAACATGAAGAAGGCCAAGCCTGCTAGCCCCATATTGATAGTGCATAAAGGCAAGGGCAAGGCCAAGGACTTCAATAAAACAAAGGTAAGACCTAAGTCTGGACTGGAGCCCAACTCTTCTGCACTGAAAAAGAAAGGCTTGATGAAAGAGGTAAAGTGCCACCACTGTGGCAAGGCTGGACACTAGAGGAGGAACTGTCTTTCTTATGTGAAGGGTCTACACAAAATTAGAGGAGGTATGACTTCCGCTTCAGGTATATATGTTATAGAGATAAACCTTTCTGCTCCTTCATCCTAGGTATTGGATACTGGATGTGGTTCTCATATTTTTATAAATGTGCAGGAACTGGGAAGGAGAAGATTGTTGAGTAAAGGAGAGGTTGACCGTCGCGTTGGCAATGGAGCAAGAGTTGTTGCTATTGCCGTGGGAGTTTATCTTCTTGCTTTGCCCAGTGGGCTTGTAATATAATTAAATAATTATTATTTTGTTCCTTCCATAACTAGAAACATTATATCCATTTCATGTTTGGACATGGTGGGTTTTCCTTTTATTATTAAGGACAATTATTGTTCGATATTTAAGAATGATGTTTGTTATGGTGTAGCCCAAATGTTTAATGGTCTGTATGTTTTGAACTTAGACCATCTGATCTATAATATTGAAAATACAAAAAGACTAAGAACAAATGAATCAAACCCTACGTACCTTTGGCATTATCGTTTGGGCCATATAAATGAGAAACGTATATCTAAGCTCCATAAAGATGGACTATTGGACTCATTTGATTATGAATCATTTGAGAGATGCGAATCTTATTTGTTAGGCAAGATGACTAAAGTCCCTTTCACTAGATTTAATGAGAGGGCTAATAATCTCTTGGGCATAGTACATAGTGATGTATGTGGACCCATGAGTTCTATGGCTAGAGGTGGGTACTTCTACTTTGTTACAATTACTGATGATTTCAGTAGATACGGATACGTGTATATTATGAAGTGCAAATTCGAAACCATTGAAATATTCAAAGAGTTTTAAAATGAAGTAGAGAACGAGTTGGGTAAGAAGGTTAAAGCACTCCAATCTTATCGAGGTGGCGAATAACTAAGTCATGAGTTCTATGATCATCTGAAAAAGTGTGGTATTGCATCACCGCTCACTCCACCTAGAAAACCACAACATAATGGTGTGTCTAAGCGGAGGAATTGTACCTTGTTATATATGGTACGGTCGATGATGAGTCATGAAGATCTGCATGTTTCCTTTTAGGGCTTTGCTCTAAAAACTATTGCTTTAACACTAAATCGTGCTCCAACGAAAGCGGTTCTAAAGACACCATACGAGATATGAACTGGGAAGCATCCCAGTATGTCATTCATTAAGGTTTGGGGTTGTGAGGCATACATAAGACGTCAAATTCCTGATAAGCTGGAACCCAAATCAGATAAGTGTTATCTTGTGGGGTATCCTAAGGAAACCAAAGGGTACTACTTGTACCTACCATCTGATGGCAAAGTGTTTGTCACAAGGACAGGTGTCTTTCTTGAGAAAGAGTTCTTAAGTAGAAAGACTACAAAGGTACAACTTAAAGAAGTTCAAGAACCACAAACAGTGAATGAACCGGTATTGGAACCTGAGTCAGGACTACAAAGTGTTGTAGCTGGAGAACCTACTCAGGAAACACAAGTTCCACGTAGATTTGGTAGACCAAGGTTTGAGCGTGAGAGATATGGTTTTCTCGTGTCTAAAATAGGTAATGTGTTGTTTATGGATCATAGTGATGAGCCTGCAACCTGCCAAGAGGCTATGTGTGGACCGGACTCCGAGAAGTGGCTTGAGGCCATGAAATCTGAAATGGACTGCATGTATGAAAACCAAGTATGGACTTTGGTGGAACCACCTGAAGGGATAAGACCTATAGGGTGCAAGTGGGTCTTCAAGGATAAGACTGACATAGATGGGAATGTACAGACATTCAAATGGCGACTGGTGGCTAAGGGTTTCAAACAAATTCATGGTATTGACTATGATGAGACTTTTTCCCCTATTGCCATGGTTAAGTCAATCAGAATTTTTCTTATCATTACTGTGTATTATGACTATGAGATCTGGCAGATGGATGTCAAAACAACTTTCTTTAATGGGAACCTCCTTGAGGAAGTATATATGACACAACCTGAGGGTTTTGTATCTCCAGGTGAAGCCACTAAAATATACAAGCTACAGAGATCCATTTATGGATTGAAACAAGCTTCTCGAAGTTTGAATTTTCGTTTTGATGAAAAGATCAAAGAGTTTGGTTTTATCAAGAACGGGGATAAACCTTGTGTTTATAAAGGGATTAGTGGGAGCATAGTTGTCTTCCTAATTTTGTATGAAGATGACATACTATTGATCGAGAATGACAAACCGACCCTACAAGTTATAAAGAACAACCTAGGGGACTTTTTTTCAATGAAAGACTTAGGGGAAGCGACTTATATACTCGGTATTAAGATCTATAAAGAGAGATCGAAAAAGTTGTTGGGTTTGACTCAAAGTACATACAATGACAAGGTGTTGAAATGGTTCAGCATACTTGAGTCCAAGAAAGGATTCTTGCCCATATCTCATGGTGTGAGTCTCACTAAGGACTAGTATCCTAAGTCTTGTGAAGATAAGGACCGCATGAAGTTGATTCCATATGTTTCGGCAATTGGGTCAATCATGTATGTAATGATATGTACTAGACCCAATGTCTCTTATGATTTGAGCATGACTAGCAGGTATCAGTCTGATCTCGGTGAAAGCCACTGGATTGCCGTCAAGAATATCCTAAAGTACTTGAGAAGGACTAAGGATATGTTCTTGGTGTTCATCGGAGAGGAAGAGCTCGTTGTAAGTGGTTATACAGATTCTAGCTTCCAAACTGATAGGGACGATTCAAATTCTCAGTCAGGGTTAGTGTTTTTCCTAAATGGAGGTGTTGTTAGCTGGAAGAGTTCCAAGAAGGATATAGTTGCTGATTCTACGACTGAGGACGAGTATATCGTCGCTGCAAATGCAGCGAAGGAGGCTGTATGGATTAGGAAATTCATCGGTGAGTTAGATGTAGTTCCTAGCATTGTTCGTCCCGTAGTTCTCTACTGTGACAACAATGGTGCAATTGCACTTGCTTCGGAACCTAAATCTCATCAGCGCTTCAAGCACATACTCCGGAGGTTCCATCTAATTAGAGAGATTGTCGATCGAGGAAATGTGAGCATTTACAGAGTGCCGACTAAAGAAAAGATTGTGGATCCACTGACGAAACCTCTCGCATAGAGAGAGTATGATGTTCATGTTAAATTTCACAAAAAAACACTAAACGAATCCACTGTTCATTCGACGAATTCTACTCAGTATCACGAGAACACACGATGAATTTTACTTTGAACACTTGATGAATTTTACTTTGAACACTCGGTGAATTCGCTTAAGCTCTTGATGAATTTTACTTACATTCCTCGACTAACTTAGTTAACTACATGGGAACATTCAACGAATTCGGCTCGACCTCACGATATCACTTGACGAGTTTGTCTAGACTTCACGAAAACACTCGACGAATTCGTCTTCTCCTCTCGTGAACACTCGACAAATTCTACTTAACCTCTCAACGAATCCTACTTAGATTATACGAGAATACTCGAAGAATTTTAATTGACTTCTTGGGAACACTCAACGAATCTGCATAAACCAAATTTATACAAATCTCCAAATCCAAAATTTTGAACACCAAGGACATAATACACGTTTCTCTTGGATCTTAACAAGGAAGAAAAGAAGGAAGAGGAACAATAATAACAA
The DNA here is from genome assembly GCA_039513925.1 of Platanthera zijinensis. Taxonomy (NCBI): domain Eukaryota; kingdom Viridiplantae; phylum Streptophyta; class Magnoliopsida; order Asparagales; family Orchidaceae; genus Platanthera; species Platanthera zijinensis. Next base: position 121,867,799 of record CM077090.1, read on the forward strand.
AGCAAGAGGGGTAGACTGTTACTTACCTCACATCTCGATGAAATCGCCTCTACAGTACCACCCCCCCCCCCCCCCCACGCCGTGGATTGGCAATAAGAAACTACTAACAAGCCATTCCTGAAAGATTTGGGGTAAAAACAAGGGTTAGAGATACTCTCTACAACCCTAAAAATCCATGAAACTCGAAAAACTCACCGCACACACAAAGGTCTCAGCGAGAGTAGTCTGAATCTCTACACCGATGGCAATTTCCTGCACTGTAGCTTTGGAGACAGCAGATGGAAGACTTCCGAAAAGGACCGACTCCTCCTTTTTCGCGTGATCAAGTTTGGCCGAAGAAGAAGAAGTTCCGTAAAACCTAATTCTAAGGGTTCGGCCTTTTTATAGGGGGAGATTTTAATTAAATATATTGAAAACTTTATTAATACCTTACATAATTGATGTTCAAGAAGAAATTGTCGGCGTACGAAACTCTTAAACTAACGTAACACCCTTACGTTATTATTACGCGACTAAATTATTTATTGGAAATTCAGGGGCGTTACACCTTGGCCTAAGGCCAATCTCCTACCTTGTTTGCTAGTTTTGTGGTCCAAAGGGTGAGGGTAAGTTAAGCCCTTTACAAAACATGGAGAGGAGGACTCCTCCATGAGAAAAATATTTAAAAAGGCTTTTATGGGGGTTTTACCATATTCAATCCTAAGGTGGGTCCCCCTTTCTGTTCAAAGTCAAAGTAGTTCCAAGTCATCAGAGGTCGGGTCAAAGGCTAGGTATCGTGCCACAATTGGTGTGCGCACACTTTTCGATGCACGATTGTGCTTGATTTGACCCCAGATTGACCACCTATCACTGAAACTAACTGGGAAAACTCTGTTGACTTCGTATTGACCATACGATTCTATTTCCACTGACTGCGGTCGAATCGGAATCCATTTACCAAAAATCAAAATTGCGCATCGCGTCGCACTAAAACGGGCAAAACACTCAAATTCGTCGTTAGACTTTGGATTGTGACGCAACAAGTTCCAGTGTGTTTGTGTCAACTATACAAAGCCATAGGAACTAACAGAACTCAAATCAGAGTTCTCTAGCTTAATATTCAAAAAATCTCGTTTTTGTGATGTTCTACGAGTAACAACTGTATCCACCATATGACCTTGGAATTTAACGGAACGAGTTCCAACACACTCATACTGACTATACGTGGTCACATGAATTGGCAAAACTCAAATCAAAGTTCTCTAGCTCTATCTCCCCCATCTTGGGTCATCTCCTACCTCATTTCAGGTCATGGGTAGAGGTTTGGGTTACTTTTAGTGAGCCCACTAGGGTTTCGGTGACCCAATAAAAGTCGGAATGTTACACATAGAAGGTGGGAATGAGACGCGACTGCAGATTTCGATGGTTTTCTTCCAAGAAAATGAACCCTAGGCGCAGTCTATGAAGGAGTCGCCCGGCAGCGCTACTCTCCAAAAATCAAAATGGAGAATGGATGGAAAGTCAATGGTTTCTATGACTCCCGATCTCTCCAAAAACCTAAAGCAACAACGATGATATTGACAATGATGAAGAGATCGCAAGCAGAGGTTTATAGGGTGGGAGAATCATGAGACAAGGCAAGCAGTGAGCATTAAGGACTTTTACTGAAGCGAGGGAGGGCAAGATCCCAAGCGGAGGTTTTAGGGAGTCAGGTTTTTTTGTGCGGGGAGGGAGGAGGTGAAGTTCTTATTCACTATATGTGGGCCAGATCTTCTTTATTCGACTGCTAAAGGCCACTATATTTCTTTTTAAAATTATATATATATATACATACATATTTACATATTTACATATATACGTATATATATGTTAATATTATATATATATATATATACATGTGAAGGAAAATGGAAATCAACATAACCCGGATTTCCAACTATTCGCGGCCAAGATATTGTTGTTATTGTTACCATTGTGATCTGGAAGTGGTAAAACATGTAGTCACACTACCAACACAATATGAGTCTATGTGGTCGAACATAAGAGTATTGGAGAAGTTGGAAAGGTTTGTGTTGGCATTGCTCATATGTGATATGAGTGAAAGGCCAAACCTATGACATTATGGATTTGGAGGTTTTTTAGCCCAGTACCTATATTATGAATATAGATGACCAGGAGAGTTATCGTAAGACTCAAGGGTAATTTGTCGAAAGGTATCTTGATGTTTCAAAGAATCTGTCTGAATTCGTCGAGAATACTCTTGACATCTCGGCGAATTGTACTTGCATTCGTCGAGAATACTCCTGACATCTCGACGAATTGGACTTGAATTCATCGAGTATTCTCTTAATGTTTCGACAAATTAGACTGTGCGAGTTCGTCGAGTATTCTCACATTATCTCGATGAATGGATCATTGATTCGTCGTATATACACGTATCATCTTGACGAATGCTGTTAACTCCGGTTTGATTCTTTAAGTATGATTTCAGGCTGGTCTGCGGTTAACGGCTGCTTCGGTATATATATAGATAAGATAACTATTATCTCGAATATATGCTTGGACTAATCGATTAAGATCGTGAGTACGGCGAACCTTATTACCGACGAAACAGTTCTGAAACCTAGTAGTCGTAGCCGCTACTCCGTACCGCCGATCGTTCCAATTTGTTGTTATCACCGGGAAAGTGTTTCCTAACCTTCGTCTTCGTCACTACCGCCTCTCCTTTGATGGATCTAACAATCTGTGGAGACATTGAGGGCATTCCTTCTTCCAACCTAGATCTTGTGTCACAAGAGTCTAAGGGTTCTTCTTGCTTGTGTGGATAACCGTAGAGGTGTGAATATATTTCTACGCTCAGAAGTTCGTTGGATTTTCAAGGAGCATCTTGGTTGAGTAGTGACTTAATCCCATTAAGGTATGCTTTTATCTAAAGTTGTTTTTACTTCTTGATCAATGATTATTGCAAGATCCATTTCTCTTTTGATTTTCTTGATTTATATTCCGCTGCATACATGTGATGTGCATCCCACTTAGATATTGGTGTTACCATTGTGATCTGGAAGTGATAGAGTATGTAGCCTCACTGCCAATGCAATATGAGCCTATAAGGGTCGTATATAAAAATGTTTGGAGAAATTGGGAGATTGGATTAGTATGATTTTACTCATATGATGAGTGTAAATGACTTAGCTCATTTAGGCTTGGAAAGCATCGAGTGCGTTGAGACCACTCAACGCTTTTGTCAAGTCAAGTGTTGACTCATCGAATGATGGCATTGAGTGTGTTGATTTTACTCAACGATTCGTCGAGTCAAACTGTTGGTTCATCGAGTATTACACTTAAGCATTGAGTGTGTTGAGTTCACTTAACGATTGGTTGAGTCAAAGTTTTGATTCGACGAGTCTGGTTCTCAGGCATTGAGTGCCTTGAGTTCACTCAATACCTTCCTTGATTCAAAGGTTGATTCCACTAATCTGGCACTTAGGCGTTGAGTGCGTTGAGTTCACTCAACGCCTTTGTCGAGTCAAATGTTGATTCGATGATTTTGGCGCTAAGAGCACTGAGTGTGTTGAGTTCACTCAATGCCTTCATCGTGCATCTTATAGATACTCGATGATTCGTCGAGTATGGTTTTGTATGCGTCGAATATGTTATGGATACTCAACGATTCGTCGAGACAATGGTTGTCTGGACGAATATCTGTATTCCAAGTCTTGGGTCTGCGAATAGCGACGGACTGTTCTATTTATTCCTTTTGGTATAAATAGAAGATTTTAGGGTTTCTGAAGATATGAGGTTGACTATTCATTCGGACTAAGCACATGAGCCACACTATGCAAAAACTCGAGACCTAAAAGGCTGACGGAACTGTTCCGCCTTCGCCGATCCCGTCGTCGTCGCTAAGCCCGATTCCGGCTAGTATCATCCCTGCCTCTTCAGTAACAGACCTAGCAATCTATGAAGACGTTGAGTGCCTTCTCCAGACCTAGATATTTTTCGACAAGAGTCTACGGGATCTCCCGTTCGTATGGATTTCATGTAGAGGTGCGGACACTATTCTGCACGAAGGACTCTAGCTGCTTAGTAATCGGCAGATCTTATGGAGCATCTAGGTTGAGTATAGAATCAATTCCACAGAGGTAAATTTTATTTACTGCATTTTCTTCTTGATACATGTCTATTGCTAAATCTGAACTTCTTCTCGGTTTTTCTTGTTCTTTATTTCCGCTACGTGCACAACTGTTGTGCCATCTATTAAAACCCAGCAGTGGTTTCAGAGGGAGGTTGCGGCAATGATCTTGGTATCAGAAGTTATAAATCCATGGCGTGAAGATCTTGAAATTTAGAAATTTTCTAAATGCCCAAATCTATTCTTGGGATCCTGCCAAGAAGGCATGTGATTTTGTTGTGATATCATAGTTGATATCCTTATTACTCCTTGACAGTAACTTTCCCTCTTGTTGTTTTGTGAAACCAAGTATGTTTGATTATATATCTCACATAGAGAGACGAGCTTGTCTACTTTCTAAGTGGATTCAATGTTGCTCATGTCCAGTGCATGTAAATCTGAATATTTAGAAGGGTTCTATACGTTCAGATTTAGCCCAGTTCATCAAGTGTTGATGATCTTTCTTATGCACATCTGGGATACACTTGGATTATGAATGCTGTTATTTTATTTTGTGAAAAGTGCACATTGGTTAATTGTTGACCATGATTAAATATTAATCAAGTATCTAAAATACCTTAAGAAAGATTAAGTTTTTGAGTTCTTGGTAATGTCTTTCGAATTGACGAATGCACCCTCTGCCTTCATGGACATGATAAATATAGTGTTCAAAGATTTTCTGGACCGTTTCGTGGTCGTATTTATTGCTGATGTCCTGATTTATTCCCGGAGTGCTGAGGAGCATGCCCAGCACTTGTAGTTAGTTCTATCTGCGTTGAGAGAGCATAAGTTGTATGCCAAGTTGAGTAAGTGCGAATTTTGGCTACCTTAGGTTTCTTTTTTTTGGGGCATGCTGTGAATATGGACGGAGTCTTTATTGACCCTAAAAGGATAGTTGTCATAATGGATTGGAAAATACCTACCACACCCAAAGACATAAGAAGCTTCCTAGGATTGGTATGCTATTATAGAAGGTTTGTGGAAGGATTTTCTACGTTGTCTGCACCGTTGACTAAGCTTACGCAGAAGAACGCTGTGTTTGTGTGGATCAATAAGTGCGATGAAGCTTTTCAGTAATTGAAAAATAGATTGTGCACTGCTTCAGTATTGGCTTCGCTTACCGAAGGATTGGAGTATGTAGTCTATGTAGATGTATCGCACGTTGGACTTGGATGTATCTTGATACAAGAAGGAAAGGTAATTTGCGTATGTAACATCCCATTTCAGGCTAGACCCCTAAGAGTCGGTTCATTGTGACAAAACCCTAGGAAGCCCAAAATTTGAAATAAAGCGATCAATATTTTCGGGTCACGGGTTGGTCACGCCCGTGACCGACTCGTCACGCCCGTGACTTGGGCATGACTACTTCGACGATCGTCGATCTCCACGAGACGATCGTCGAACGTGCTGTCTGGGCATGTCACGCCCGTGACCAAGGTGTCACGCCCGTGACTAAGGGCGTGACCCCATCGACGATCGTCGATCGCCGTGAGACGATCGTCGACCTTGCGGCCCGGGCATGTCACGCCCGTGACCATGGTGTCACGCCCGTGACCTAGGGCATGACCAGCCTTCGGCGACCGTCGATCTCAGTTCGACGCTCGTCGACCTCAAAATTTGCCGTTCGGGCCTGTCACGCCCGTGACCTAGGTGTCACGCCCGTGACTTAGGGCGTGACCACCATTCGATGACCGTCGATCTCAAATCGACGATCGTCGGCCCAGAATTAACCACCCGGGCCTGTCACGCCCGTGACCCAAGTGTCACGCCCGTGACCATCCTTCGACGATCGTTGATCTCAGTTCGACGATCGTCGAGCCCAGAATTGGCTATCCGGGCCTGTCACGCCCGTGACCCATGTGTCACGCCCGTGACATTGGCCGAAACGACGGTTCAGGGCCGAAATTATTCTAACCCACGTGGAAATAAATGTTGGTGTGGGAAGTTACACCGGGAGTAATTACGGGCCGTTTTTCTTTCTATAATTATATAATAAAGGAGGAAGTGTTGGTCCAATAGGAAACCGCCAACTGGACACACCTGTTCATCGTCCACCGTTTCCTATCCCTTCACAGTAACCGAAAGGCTATTAAGAGGAGCCTTCATGGCCATTACGGTTTTACCTTTTCACCTCCCCACTTTCTGACTTATAAAAGCCCACTTGGGACAAGAGGAGAAGTTTACACGCTCAAGTAAACGGATCAGAGCCTTGTTCTTGCTGTAGGAGAAGTTCAGCAACGCCACCACCGCGCCATGGCACCCCGTCGTTCTTCTCGCCTCCAAACCGCGAACAAGGTCCTCCTCTGCTCCTTCTCTTTCATGGGTAGATCTTAGGATTCTTAGAAAGGAAGTTCGCGCTCAACGGAGCCGGACCCGTCTCTCGTTTTCATGGGAAAACCATGAAAAAGGTATTTTGAGTTCGCTGGAAACCGCCACCTCCGGCGGCCAAACCACCACCGACCGCTTGCCATCGCCTCAATGGAGGTGGTGGTGGTGGTGGCTGGCCAGGGAAGTGACTGGACGGCCGACGACGGATCACGGAATGCTTACAGGAAAAATGGTTTTCTGTATCTGTTTTCGGTTTCATGAAGAAGATGAACAGTAGAATAAACTTTATAATATATAGATTATTATATATTACAAAATGGAAAAATATACTATTTGAATATATTTTGGGGCTGCAAAATGAGGCACTTAGAGGCCGGTTTAGGAAAAGTGACCAGACACAAAAGTCGTAGACCTTCGAGTCTAGATAAATCTAAAATTGGTTTCAACTCGTTTGGGTAAGCGGTTCGGCCGCAGCACCCGTTTTAGTGGGGGCTGTACCTAGAGTTGGGCAGAGATTAAAACGGATGCCCACTCTTCGTCCCTTGTCCAAATGACCTGAAATTTAGGCAGTGGGTTAATCTTGGTTATACCTAAAGGCAGACCAAAAATGGGAATTTTTGGAGATACTTTGCTTAAAGTTTTTGTTTTAATTAAATAAACTTAGAGGAATTTATTTAGGTGGTCAAATGACCTCCAAACCCTCCCAAATTTTGGTGAGTGGTCCCTGGCTATAAAACCTAGGTATGTACAAAATTCCAATTGATTTGGAGGAGTTTTGGGTGAGAAATCTCCTACCCTTAACTAGGCATTAGTGAGATACCTTTTAATAAAAAGTGCACTGAGAGTTTGGAAAGGTCAAGTCACCTCAACAGAGGCTGATTTTCTGATCTCTGACTTAGAATGGTGTTATAACCTGCTTGGAGAAAAATGGAGTGGTTTAGGGTTGACTTACCCTAGGATCCAAACTCAAATCTTAAATGAAGAGTTTTGAGGTTTGTGAAGGACATAGGAGCAAAAGCTCTTGTATGCCCTTGAAATTTGGAAGAGAGTGATATGATATGCTGAAAACCCTCTGGCTGAAATAGTGAAGGAATTGGAGGTAATTAGGTACCTCGAAAGTTGAGACTTTGAATTAGGGTAGAAATGTAATTCAGTTATTTTAAGCACTAAATCTAATCCAAAAATCATGAAACTCGGGAGGAGGGGGTTTTAGGATGTTTTAATCTTATGGTAATTTTCCTGGAATTTTATGATTAATAAATATTATACTTCATGTGTTAAAGGATTATTAGCCCGATTTGTTGTTTCAAATATTTGGAGGTGTTAAATTAATTATAATCAGTTAAAATTCTGGATTTAGATCTTGACAAGTAGAACATTAGCCCCTGAATTTTTATAGAATTTTATGTTGAATAAATCTGGTACTTTATTCACAGATATTAGAAAGGGGTTTTATTGCTTAAAAATTAATTATGGATAAAGTACTTGCTGGAAAATTATGAAACTTGGCCAGTGCTAATTTTAGGCCTCTATCTGCATGGCATAAATTTTTTTATAATTTTTGGAAGAATATTTTCTGTACTTGATTCATAAACAACAGAAATTAGAGATTATTTCTAAAATGGTTTTCATGCCCTTTTGATGATAGAAAAATTATGATACTTAGGATTTAACCTATCGAGATAACCTACTATTTATCATAAATTTGCTGGACATCTTGCATGATTACTTAGGGTAGTTCATGTTCAAACCGGTAGCCCTTGAGATTTTCGAGGAATTTAATTAAATGCCAAATAAATTATGAAAATTTCCATTTTCTGGATTTAGGTCATTTATATCATGGTGAGTCTCCAGTAAATAATTTAGGGCAATTGGATGAGTATTGGATCATTGCATAACCGGTTCGACATGAAGTCTGGGTCGGTCTGCATATAGTAGTTGTGAATTGAAATAAGACATGATCTGAGGAAGACATTGGAGTTAAATAATTCATTTTGTTGGGGTGGGCAATAGTGGTGGAAATCGCAATAGGAAGATATAAAGAGTAGCGAGAAGTGGTGATAGCTAGAGTTAAGAGGCGCTCGGGTTCGGCGAAAGATCGCCTCGTCCCGAAGAAAGGAAGGTTAAAATTCACCCTAGGATAGCCTATCGTAATATGAGAAGGGAATCGGGTTAAGGGAGATAAACCAATAATAATAAGTGCCTTGCGAAAGGGAACTTCGGGCCGTAATGCCGCCGTCTTGGTTCCTAGTGCCCCTTGAGAGCCCTTCACGGGGAATACCGGGGGCAGTCCTGGGCTAACGTAAACTGTAATAACAAAACCGACAAGAGTAACTTAGTAACTAGGGCTGCACCTTTCACAAACACCGTTGGCACAGGAAGATTGATGGGAGCTTTGGCTCGGTTGGTTTGGAGACGGACGTGTTGGTCCGGGGAGCTTCGGCTCGATTGGTTTGGAGATGGACGTGTAGGTCCGGGGAGCTTCGGCTCGATTGGTTTGGAGACGGACGTGTTGGTCCGGGGAGCTTCGGCTCGGTTGGTTTGGAGACGGACGTGTTGGTCCGGGGAGCTTCGGCTCGGTTGGTTTGGAGATGGACATTTTGGTCCGGGGAGCTTCGGCTCGGTTTTGTGTGTTTACGAATAACTTGCATGTGCATAAGATAGGAAAAGTTAAGGTGGTGGGTTTTACGATATCGGGGAGTTCGATTGCACCGACACCGATATCGTTGACTCGGCGGGGTGATTAGCACTTCGCCAACAGAAGTCCGGTGCGCCAGCCGGCAAGAGTACGCAGGCATCCGCTTTGTGCACCAAGCGTTGAGGCGTACGATAGGTCAGACCAGTGGTGCTTTTACTGGTTTTGAGGTGGGCGAGGCCCAACCCACCGCTTCCGTCCGCCACTACGGAGGTATCCTGGGAGGTAACGGCTCCGAAAGGGGGAACTAAAGGTCTGTGTGCACAGAGTCGGGTGTGTGAGTTGCACTTGCATGTTTCATCATACCCACTAGCATGTCATAGCATAATCGATTCATTTAAACCTGACACCTAAAGTATAAGTGGTATGGGACGCTTATACATTAGGACCTGCAAAACGACCCCTTGGTCTATAAGCTTGTGTGGGCAGGTTTATAAATCAAAGGTTAATTTTCAATATATAACAACCATTGCTGTTTGATAACCGACACCCCAAGGTATAAGTGGTATGGGACACTTATACGATGGGAGCCTTGTAAAAGATCCCTTTTGCTTATGTGTTCTCGCATAAGTGAAGGTTAAATTCATATATTTGCTTTTCTTACTGCTAGACCTATTATAACAATTATATTAACTGCTCACCGAATACAACTTGTTAGATTAAGTCCACTGTCACCTGTTTACTTTTACTCTCCACAAATATGTCCTTCCCTTTCTTCCTCCCCGCTCGGTACCTAGGAGCCATGGGGGAAGGGGTGGGGGATGATAGGGCTTAGTCTTTATGACTAACGGTTTTCGAACCGCATCGTTTAGGGGATCGTGGAGCCCAGCATGGAGGAGTAGCCCCAGAGATCGGTGCGCCTGGAGATGGGGCAGTCTAGCTCCGGAGTTCATACAGCCGGGACCGTGAGTCTCTACCCTGAGTAGTATCTGTTTTAGCTTCCGCATGAGTGATATTGTAGTGAGGACATTTTGTACCGGGCATAAGCCCGCATTTATAGTACTCTGATGTTTTTCTGTGGACACTCCCTTCGTGGAGATTTTATTATATATATGTGATTTATTATTGTGGACTGCATTGTTCTCACTTCAATTATTGTGCTACTTTTCTGTGATCAAATTGGCCGGCAGAATCGGCGCCTTGTGGTGATGACCCTTCAGGACGCGAAGGTGTCACCGCAAAGCGGCGGTTCTGGGCCTAAGACCCTGGTGGTTGAAAAAGAAAAAAAAAGGGGGTCTTACAAGTGGTATTAGAGGAAACATCGATCAGAAGGAAGTAGCAGTCCACAAACCATGGGTCACTCCCGCTCGAGTTTAGTTTGGGGACAAACTAAGCAGCAGAAGCAGTGGTGTGCCCATATGGGGTCACATATAAATTGTCCACCTTTATGTAATATTTGAACGTTTTCTCAGCGTGTGTTTTTGTTACGCAGCCTCCAGCACGGACTACGCCACAAGGTGGAGTTCAACAGGCTCAGGATGTTGCACCACCCCCACCGGCCCCCACTCCTTTCCTTCAGTCAGACATGGGACAGACCCTGACTGCCATCCTGGAGGCCTTCAGGGCCCAGCAGGTTTCGGCCCTGCAGCCAAACCCGGGGGCCAACTGGCTAAGCATCTTCCGAGGACTGTCTCCCCAGTCCTACTTGGGGACAGAGTCGGCTGTTCGGACGGAAGAGTGGCTAGATATCATGTACGAGATGCTGACCGGGATACGGTGTCCCTGGGAGGAGAGGGTGGCTCTGGTTGTCTCCTGCCTGGAGTCCCATGCAAAGAGGTGGTGGAAGACGTTGTTGGACACGACATTTGCTGATAGGGAGGTTGCGGAGGTTACTTGGGAGGAGTTCAGGGCCACACTACTGGAGCATTTCGTTCCGCAGTCGGCTAGGGATGATCTGGAGGAGCGGTTCTTACAGCTGAAGCAGGGCACCCGGACCGTGGTGGAGTACCATCGAGAGTTCGACCATCTGGCTCGATACGCAGATTCCTACCAGCTGGACGAGGCCGGGTATATCAGGAGGTTCTATAAGGGCCTGCGGGAGGACTTGAGGGAGGCTCTAATGTTCGTATCTGACGGGCCCATCTCCCGGATTTTGGAGATGGCAAAAAGGATTGAGGCAGATTGGCACACCACCCGGGGCCAGAAACGGCCAGCAGAGGATCAGGGACGGAGATGTAGAAATGACCAGCGGCGAGGTGCTGTACCAGAGGGGAGGAGGACGGAGGACCAGCCTCGCCAGGACATGAGGCAGGAGCCAAGGGAACAGGTGATATTGGCCCCTCCACCTCTTCGGATGCAGGAGATGCCGAGACCCGGGGGAATGGCGTATCCCCCACCAGAGTGTTTTCTTTGTCATCAGATTGGGCACATTCGGAGGAACTGCCCGATGAGGGGGGCACCACCTCCAGCACCACAGGGCGGCCAGCATTACGGAGGTCGAGGACGCGGCCGCGGTCGTGGATACCAGGGGGAGATCGTAGACAGGAAAGGGAGCAGGTATATGCCTTGGACCTTGCACAGCCTCGGAATCCGGAGCAGGTCATAGCAGGTACGCTGCAATGCCTCTTTATTTTCATAGAATTTCCCTTTCTATGGTTAAAACTTTGAATCGCACTAGATAGATTAGCAAGGAAAGTAAACTCACTATAGAACCCTAAGACATCTAATCACCCCAGGTATAGTCTTCATCAGCGGCAAGCCGGCCCGCACGCTGTTCGATACTGGAGCTACTCATTCCTTTGTGTCGGAGACGTTCGTAGAAGGACTGGAAGGTGTGGAGCGGTTCACCGGATCGAGGATGAGGGTGCGACTACCGGATGGATCTGAGCTCCTTACCACGGATCACTGCAATATGGAGGCAGAAATTGGTGGAAAGGCATTCGAGGCTCCAGCGATGATTTTGAGGCTGACAGACTACGACCTGATCCTGGGCATGGTATGGCTACACTGGAACCATGCCCAGATTGACTGCCAGGCGAAGAGGATCACCGTGAGACACGGGGACTCTTTCATTACGATCGAAGGTATAAGACCTGTCTCTCGTATACTTTTATCTTCGGTACAGGCCGTTAAGGCCCATCTGCAGGGAGAGGAGGTCTATCAGATTCTATTTGAGATGGCGGAAGTTAAGGAGTCGGTGACAGACATCCCGGTGGTGCGAGATTTCGCTGACATCTTTCCAGAGAAACTACCAGGATTACCTCCACACCGAGAGTAAGATTTTCAGATACAGCTTGTGCCGGGGGCCAAGCCGGCATCTAGGGCCCCTTATCGAATGGCCCCAAAGGAGTTGGCAGAGTTTCGGACTCAGTTGCAGGAATTGGTTGAGGCAGGCTTTGTTAGACCGAGTTCCTCGCCATGGGGAGCACCGGTCCTATTCGTGAAGAAGAAGGATGGGACACTCCGCCTGTGCATCGATTATCGAGCACTAAACAGGCTGACCGTCCGGAATACCTATCCGCTCCCACGGATAGACGAATTGTTTGACCAGCTGGAGGGAGCCCATTATTTCTCGAAGCTGGACTTAAGGTCAGGATACTACCAGCTACGGATCCAAGAGGAGGATATCCCGAAGATGGCCTTCAGTAGCAGATATGGCCTGTATGAGTTTACCGTGATGCCCTTCGGGCTCACGAATGCTCCGTCGGCATTCATGAGTCTCATGAACCGGGTTTTTGAGGCCTACTTGGATGTGTTCGTCATAGTATTCATAGACGACATCCTGATCTACTCTAGGACGGAGGAGGAGCACACTCGGCATCTGGCACTGACTTTGGAGAGGTTGCGGGAGCATCACCTTTATGCAAAATTCAGCAAGTGTCAGTTTTGGTTGAAGGAGGTGGCCTTCCTAGGCCACATTATCAGCGGAGCCGGGTTGGCAGTGGATCCGGCAAAGATTCAGGCAGTTCGAGATTGGCCGCAGTTGAAGACAGCCACCGATGTACGAAGTTTCTTGGGACTTGCCGGCTATTACCGGAAGTTCGTGGAGGGGTTCTCTCGGATTGCCCTTCCCCTTACATCTTTGACGAAGAAGGAGGCACCTTTTGTTTGGACCCCGCAGTGCCAGGCGGCTTTCCAGGAGCTGAAGGACCGACTCATCTCAGCTCATATTCTGGCCCTTCCATCGGGAAAGGAAGGATTCCAGGTGTACACCGACGCATCATACTAGGGGATGGGAGCAGTGCTGATGCAGAATGGACACGTCATAGCATATGCCTCCCGCCAGCTGAAGACCCATGAGAAGAACTACCCAGTGCACGACCTTGAGATGGGGGCGGTCGTTTTTGCTCTGAAGGTCTGGCGCCATTATCTTTATGGAGTCCACTGCGACATCTACTCCGACCACAAGAACCTGAAATACGTAGACACACAGAAGGAGCTGAATATCAGGCAGAGGCGCTGGGTGGAGTTCTTAGCAGACTATCAGTATGAGATGCACTACCATCCAGGGAAGGCAAACGTGGTGGCCGACGCATTGAGTCGGAGAGCGGCCACTTCCGAAGCCGGGCCCCAAGTTATGTCCATGGAGCTAGTCCGGTCATTCAGGGATATGCAGATATCCCTAGTGTACGAGGATGATCCAGAGCTGTACAGGGAGTATCTGACATCGATGGTGGCCATAGACGATATCCGGGATCGCATTCGGGACAGACAGAGGACAGATGCGTGGGCAGAGCCGATGTTCCAAGCCTTGGAGGAGGGTTCGACAGGTGATTATTCCCTGAGAGATGGTCTGTTACATTTCAGAGGCAGAGTATATATACCCGCAGGAGGCCAGATCCGAGAGGATATTATGACGGAGGCGCATTGCAGCCGGTACTCTGTACACCCGGGGATCACAAAGATGACCGCTGATTTGAAGAAGATGATGTTTTGGCCAGGCATGAAGAAGGACATTACGTACTTCGTGACCCATTGCGAGGCATATCAGTTGGTGAAGGCGGAGTGCAGGAACCCCGCAGGATTGATGCAGCCACTCCCGGTGCCGGAGTGGAAGTTCGACGATATAGCTATGGATTTCATACATGGTCTTCCCCGGTCTCGGACGGGGAACGACTCGATCTGGGTGATTGTCGATCGGTTGACGAAGGTGGCTCGCTTTGTACCGATCAGAAAGGATGACTCGGTGGGAGTGCTGGTACGAAAGTTTGTGGAGCAGTATGTCCGATATCATGGCGTGCCCCGGACGATAGTGTCGGACCGCGATGGACGGTTTACATCCAGGGAGTGGCGGTCAGTGCAGGCATATTTGGGCACCCGGTTGACTTTTAGCACGGCCTTCCACCCTCAGACGGATGGGCAGACCGAGCACACCAACCGGACCTTGGAGGATTTACTACGGCTGTGTATACTAGACCGAGGGGAGCCGTGGGAGAAGATGTTACCGTTGGTCGAGTTCTCCTATAATAATAGCTACCAGTCCAGCATCAGGATGGCACCTTATGAAGCCTTGTATGGAAGAAAATGTAGAACCCCGCTTTCTTGGGTTCAAGACGAGGATCCGAAGGTGTTGGGATCGGATTTTGTTGAAGACACCGAGGCTCAGGTGAGACTGATCAGAGATAGGATGTTGGAGGCACAGAGCAGACAGGCTAAATACTATGACGCCCGGCATCGTCAGGTGGAGTTTCGGGTAGGAGATCGAGTGTTCCTGAAGATCCGGCCCATGCACGGAGTCTCCCGGGTGCGCGGTCGGAGGAAGAAGCTCAGCCCTAGGTATATGGGCCCTTACCGGATCCTGGAGCAGATCGGACCCCTAGCCTACAGACAAGAGTTGCCGCCAGAGCTGGCAGCTCTGCACGACGTCTTCCATATTTCTTCGCTGAGAAGGGCTCTACTACGCCCGGAGCAGCGGATTTCGACCACCGAAGGGCCGGTAGCTTCAGACTGATCTGTTCACTTGGAGCCGGTTCGGATCGACGACAAAGGAGTACGGATCTTGCGCCGCAAAAAGATCCCCTTTGTCAAGGTTCTGTGGAGAAACCACGGTCAGGAGGAGCACACCTGGGAACCGCAGGATCTGATGAGGCAAAGATACCCGGAGTTGTTCAGTCAGGTACATCTCACCACCTCTCGGTATACTATAGATTGTCTTCTTGTTTTGGACTGTTAAGACTAGATAAGGAAAATCCAAGACCTAGGCATGCGCACTTAATCAGAAAGGTAGGGGCTAATCTTTTGTTTATTGGGGAGATTGTCTTAGTATTCAAACGAACAGTCGCCTGAACCCAATAGAAAGATTGCATGGGATGTTACAAGTTTAATTTATTCCGATAGAAATCCTCGTAGGTTCAACCTCAATTTCAGGGACGAAATTTTTGTTTTGTTTATTGGGAATTGTAACATCCCATTTCCGGCTAGACCCCTAAGAGTCGGTTCGTTGTGACAAAACCCTAGGAAGCCCAAAATTTGAAATAAAGCGATCAATATTTTCGGGTCACGGGTTGGTCACGCCCGTGACCGACTCGTCACGCCCGTGACTTGGGCGTGACTACTTCGACGATCGTCGATCTCCACGAGACGATCGTAGAACGTGCTGTCTGGGCATGTCACGCCCGTGACCAAGGTGTCACGCCCGTGACTAAGGGCGTGACCCCATCGACGATCGTCGATCGCCGTGAGACGATCGTCGACCTTGCGGCCCGGGCATGTCACGCCCGTGACCATGGTGTCACGCCCGTGACCTAGGGCGTGCCCAGCCTTCGGCGACCGTCGATCTCAGTTCGACGCTCGTCGACCTCGAAATTTGCCGTTCGGGCCTGTCACGCCCGTGACCTAGGTGTCACGCCCGTGACTTAGGGCGTGACCACCATTCGATGACCGTCGATCTCAAATTGACGATCGTCGGCCCAGAATTAACCACCCGGGCCTGTCACGCCCGTGACCCAAGTGTCATGCCCGTGACCATCCTTCGACGATCGTTGATCTCAGTTCGACGATCGTCGAGCCCAGAATTGGCTATCCGGGCCTGTCACGCCCGTGACCCATGTGTCACGCCCGTGACATTGGCCGAAATGACGGTTCAGGGCCGAAATTATTCTAACACGCGTGGAAATAAATGCTGGTGTGGGAAGTTACACCGGGAGTAATTACGGGCCATTTTTCTTTCTATAATTATATAATAAAGGAGGAAGTGTTGGTCCAATAGGAAACCGCCAACTGGACACACCTGTTCATCGTCCACCGTTTCCTATCCCTTCACAGTAACCGAAAGGCTATTAAGAGGAGCCTTCATGGCCATTACGATTTTACCTTTTCACCTCCCCACTTTCTGACTTATAAAAGCCCACTTGGGACAAGAGGAGAAGTTTACACGCTCAAGTAAATGGATCAGAGCCTTGTTCTTGCTGTAGGAGAAGTTCAGCAACGCCACCACCGCGCCATGGCACCCCGTCATTCTTCTCGCCTCCAAACCGCGAACAAGGTCCTCCTCTGCTCCTTCTCTTTCATGGGTAGATCTTAGGATTCTTAGAAAGGAAGTTCGCGCTCAACGGAGCTGGACCCGTCTCTCATTTTCATGGGAAAACCATGAAAAAGGTATTTTGAGTTCGCCGGAAACCGCCACCTCCGGCGGCCAAACCACCACCGACCGCTTGCCATCGCCTCAACGGAGGTGGTGGTGGTGGTGGCTGGCCAGGGAAGTGACTGGACGGCCGACGACGGATCACGGAATGCTTACAGGAAAAATGGTTTTCTGTATCTGTTTTCGGTTTCATGAAGAAGATGAACAGTAGAATAAACTTTATAATATATAGATTATTATATATTACAAAATGGAAAAATATACTATTTGAATATATTTTGAGGCTGCAAAATGAGGCACTTAGAGGCCGTTTTAGGAAAAGTGACCAGACACGAAAGTCGTAGCCCTTCGAGTCTAAATAAATGTAAAATTGGTTTCAGCTCGTTTGGGTAAGCGGTTCGGCCGCAGCACCCGTTTTAGTGGGGGCTATACCTAGAGTTGGGCAGAGATTAAAACGGATGCCCACTCTTCGTCCCTTGTCCAAATGACCTGAAATTTGGGCAGTGGGTTAATCTTGGTTATACCTAAAGGCAGACCAAAAATGGGAATTTTTGGAGATACTTTGCCTAAAGTTTTTGTTTTAATTAAATAAACTTAGAGGAATTTATTTAGGTGATCAAATGACCTCCAAACCCTCCCAAATTTTGGTGAGTGGTCCCTGGCTATAAAACCTAGGTATGTACAAAATTCCAATTGATTTGGAGGAGTTTTGGGTGAGAAATCTCCTACCCTTAACTAGGCATTAGTGAGATACCTTTTAATAAAAAGTACACTGAGAGTTTGGAAAGGTCAAGTCACCTCAACAGAGGCTGATTTTCTGATCTCTGACTTAGAATGTTGTTATAACCTGCTTGGAGAAAAATGGAGTGGT
The DNA here is from genome assembly GCA_039513925.1 of Platanthera zijinensis. Taxonomy (NCBI): domain Eukaryota; kingdom Viridiplantae; phylum Streptophyta; class Magnoliopsida; order Asparagales; family Orchidaceae; genus Platanthera; species Platanthera zijinensis. Next base: position 121,885,365 of record CM077090.1, read on the forward strand.
TTAGGGTTGACTTACCCTAGGATCCAAACTCAAATCTTAAATGAAGAGTTTTGAGGTTTGTGAAGGACATAGGAGCAAAAGCTCTTGTATGCCCTTGAAATTTGGAAGAGAGTGATATGATATGCTGAAAACCCTCTGGCTGAAATAGTGAAGGAATTGGAGGTAATTAAGTACCTCGAAAGTTGAGACTTTGAATTAGGGTAGAAATGTAATTCAGTTATTTTAAGCACTAAATCTAGTCCAAAAATCATGAAACTCGGGAGGAGGGGGTTTTAGGATGTTTTAATCTTATGGTAATTTTCCTGGAATTTTATGATTAATAAATATTATACTTCATGTGTTAAAGGATTATTAGCCCGATTTGTTGTTTCAAATATTTGGAGGTGTTAAATTAATTATAATCAGTTAAAATTCTGGATTTAGATCTTGACCAGTAGAACATTAGCCCCTGAATTTTTATAGAATTTTATGTTAAATAAATCTGGTACTTTGTTCACAGATATTAGAAAGGGGTTTTATTGCTTAAAAATTAATTATGGATAAAGTACTTGCTGGAAAATTATGAAACTTGGCCAGTGCTAATTTTAGGCCTCTATCTGCATGGTATAAATTTTTTTATAATTTTTGGAAGAATATATTCTGTACTTGATTCATAAACAACAAAAATTAGAGATTATTTCTAAAATGGTTTTCATTCCCTTTTGATGATAGAAAAATTATGATACTTAGGATTTAACCTATCGAGATAACCTAATATTTATCATAAATTTGCTGGACATCTTGCATGATTACTTAGGGTAGTTCATGTTCAAACCGGTAGCCCTTGGGATTTTCGAGGAATTTAATTAAATGCCAAATAAATTATGAAAATTTCCATTTTCTGGATTTAGGTCATTTATATCATGGTGAGTCTCCAGTAAATAATTTAGGGCAATTGGATGAGTATTGGATCATTGCATAACCGGTTCGACATGAAGTCTAGGTCGGTCTGCATATAGCAGTTGTGAATTGAAATAAGACATGATCTGAGGAAGACATTGGAGTTAAATAATTCATTTTGTTGGGGTGGGCAATAGTGGAGGAAATCGCAATAGGAAGATATAAAGAGTAGCGAGAAGTGGTGATAGCTAGAGTTAAGAGGCGCTCGGGTTCGGCGAAAGATCGCCTCGTCCCAAAGGAAGGTTAAAATTCACCCTAGGATAGCCTATCGTAATATGAGAAGGGAATCGGGTTAAGGGAGATAAACCAATAATAATAAGTGCCTTGCGAAAGGGAACTTCGGGCCGTAATGTCGCCGTCTTGGTTTCTAGTGCCCCTTGAGAGCCCTTCACGGGGAATACCGGGGGCAGTCCTGGGCTAACGTAAACTGTAATAACAAAACCGACAAGAGTAACTTAGTAACTAGGGCTGCACCTTTCACAAACACCATTGGCACAGGAAGATTGATGGGAGCTTCGGCTCGGTTGGTTTGGAGACGGACGTGTTGGTCCGGGGAGCTTCGGCTCGATTGGTTTGGAGATGGACGTGTTGGTCCGGGGAGCTTCGGCTCGATTGGTTTGGAGACGGACGTGTTGGTCCGGGGAGCTTCGGCTCGGTTTGTTTGGAGACGGACGTGTTGGTCCGGGGAGCTTCGGCTCGGTTGGTTTGGAGACTGACATTTTGGTCCGGGGAGCTTCGGCTCGGTTTTGTGTGTTTACGAATAACTTGCATGTGCATAAGATAGGAAAAGTTAAGGTGGTGGGTTTTACGATATCGGGGAGTTCGATTGCACCGACACCGATATCGTTGACTCGGCGGGGTGATTAGCACTTCGCCAACAGAAGTCCGGTGCGCCAGCCGGCAAGAGTACGCAGGCGTCCGCTTTGTGCACCAAGCGTTGAGGCGTACGATAGGTCAGACCAGTGGTGCTTTTACTGGTTTTGAGGTGGGCGAGGCCCAACCCACCGCTTCCGTCCGCCACTACGGAGGTATCCTAGGAGGTAACGGCTCTGAAAGGGGGAACTAAAGGTCTGTGTGCACAGAGTCGGGTGTGTGAGTTGCACTTGCATGTTTCATCATACCCACTAGCATGTCATAGCATAATCGATTCATTTAACCCTGACACCTAAAGTATAAGTGGTATGGGACGCTTATACATTAGGACCTGCAAAACGACCCCTTGGTCTATAAGCTTGTGTGGGCAGGTTTATAAATCCAAGGTTAATTTTCAATATATAACAACCATTGCTGTTTGATAACCGACACACCAAGGTATAAGTGGTATGGGACACTTATACGATGGGAGCCTTGCAAAAGATCCCTTTTGCTTATGTGTTCTCGCATAAGTGAAGGTTAAATTCATATATTTGCTTTTCTTACTGCTAGACCTATTATAATAATTATATTAACTGCTCACCGAATACAACTTGTTAGATTAAGTCCAATGTCACCTGTTTACTTTTACTCTCCACAAATATGTCCTTCCCTTTCTACCTCCCCGCTCGGTACCTAGGAGCCATGGGGGAAGGGGTGGGGGATGATAGGGCTTAGTCTTTATGACTAACGGTTTTCAAACCGCATCGTTTAGGGGATCGTGGAGCCCAGCATGGAGGAGCAGCCCCAGAGATCGGTGCGCCTGGAGATGGGGCAGTCTAGCTCCGGAGTTCATACAGCCGGGACCGTGAGTCTCGACCCTGAGTAGTATCTGTTTTAGCTTCCGCATGAGTGATATTGTAGTGAGGACATTTTGTACCGGGCATAAGCCCGCATTTATAGTACTCTGATGTTTTTCTGTGGACACTCCCTTCGTGGAGATTTTATTATATATATGTGATTTATTATTGTGGACTGCATTGTTCTCACTTCAATTATTGTGCTACTTTTCTGTGATCGAATTGGCCGGCAGAATCGGCGCCTTGTGGTGATGACCCTTTAGGACGCGAAGGTGTCACCGCAAAGCGGCGGTTCTGGGCCTAAGACCCCGGTGGTTGAAAAAGAAAAAAAAAAGGGGGTCTTACAGCGTATGGGTCGAGGCAATTAAAGATACATGAAAGTTACTACCCTACTCATGATTTGGAGTTTGCGGCAATGATTTTTTCCTAAAAGTTGTGGAGACATTTATTGTATGGCACATTGTGTATGATTTACACGGACCATAATAGTTTGAAGTACATTTTCACTCAGAAGGAATTAAATTTGCGCTAACGTAGATGGTTAGAATATGTTGTAGATTATGATGTCAAGATCCAATATCATCCGGGCAAATCTAATGTGGTAGTTGATGCCTTGAGTAGAAAGACCACACAAATTTTAATCTTTTTGTAGAATCTTTGGTGAAAGAGTTTTATTTATGGGTATCTCGGTCGGAAGTAGCGACTCACCAAGCAGCTTGGAAGTGGCAAAGCCTTCATAGATTACGCTTACAAGGCTACATCAAAAGGACGATCCTGATTTGCAGCACCTTCGTAGAAGAACTAAGAAGAGAGAATTACCAGACTTTTCTATTGATGATGCGGGTACTTTGAAGTATCGTGGTAGATACTGTATCCCTGCAGTTGAGGATATTCAAGCTAAGTTGTGCAATGAGGCGCATGGTTCTAGTGTTGTCTACCACCCTAGTTTTACTAAGATGTATAGAGATCTGAAGCAGATCATTTGGTGGTACAGAATGAAGAATAATATAGCCAAGTTTGTGTCTAAGTGCTTCACTTGACAGCATGTTAAGGCAGATCATGGACGGCCCAGTGGCAAGCTGACGCCTTTGGAGATTCCAAGTTGGAAGTGGGAGAGTATTTCTATGTACTTTATTACTGGTTTGTGATGCGTTGAACGGAAAGTTTACCGGCCGCACAAGTAATATAAAATGGGTGAATTTCCCCTAGTATCAATCTCGAGGGAACACAGAAAGGGGGGAGTTAATATTGAGGAGGACATGAGATTGAAGTCCTTAGGTTGGAGTTAACTATGGGGGGTTTAGATTATTGCGGAAGAAGAGAATAAAATTCTAACAACTACTCCTATGCAATGCCGCTATGCATCGCTTCGCTAGGCGGGATGGAAGACTACACGGGCCGTTATGCACCGATTCACTGGGCGGATGGACGAGTAGGCAAGCATAAGAACCAAAAGGACAGCAGAATTTGAGGGTTGTAAGCACCTCTTCGCAACGCACACCACTAGCAATCGCTAGTGCGGCAATAACACTATGGGGGAATGGAGAAAGGCGCACCTCAAGCAAATAACGAGCACATAAAATCACATAGACTTGATTAAACATAAACGTATATTACAATAAGCATACTTCATCAAATACAAGAGATCAACTATACTATCAACAACAACAAGAAGAAGAAAGTGCGAAATCGATCGGATCTGAAGTCTTGTCGAGGGTTCACGGAAGGAATCGTTGGGTTGTCAATCTGTGTCCTAGCTCGGTCCTCAACTGCGATCGGGGTAGAGGAGGCCGTCACTCACTCCCAATGGACCCGTCTTCTTCGTGTCACGAGCCAGTGGAGGATGGCAAAAACTTCTCCTAGATTGATGGAGAAAGCTAAGGTTAACACTCTTCTTAAAGCTCAAGGATGAAGGAGGAGGCTGAGAGGAAGCTCCGGCTTGAGTTTGGCATTGAATGCTTGCCCAGATCTCCTCCCCTTGGTGGAACAGCAGAGTTTCGCCCTAGAAACGTGGAGAAAGGGGCGGGGATGAAGCTGTCCAAATGGTGGAAAATCTACGCTTTAAATAGAAACAGGTCGGAAAAATAGGCATGCACGGTCCCGCGCACGACCGTGCGCTAACCGTGCATTATTAACTTTCAAATCTGGATCGTGGCTGAAGATGCGTTGACCCGTGCATTTTACTCGCACACGGGTGCTTCTGCCCGTGCATGAAGGAAATCGCACGGGTAAACACAGAGCATAGGAATGCTGGAGAAAACAGTGGAACCGTGCGTTTTACTCACGCATGGGCGCTGCCGCCCGTGCGTGAACAAATCACACGGTTAACCACAGAATGGTGCCAAAACAAAAGGTACAGGAGAACCGTGCGTTTCCTTCTCGCACGGTTTGGCCGAAACTATGCGTTAACCGTGTGTTTATAATCTTCGAGCTCATCTCAACGAAATGTGTCGAGATACACTCGATCAAGTAAAACGCACGATTACGAAGAAACCGTGCGCTAAGGAAACGCACGACCGTGCGTTTTCTACAAATCAGAATTCCTGTCTTGGGGAAAACGCACCACCTGCACAACAAAAACCAAGCTGGAGCTCAAGCTCCTAGCACCAATACACAACACAAAATGAACAAAAAGAACCATAGGGAGCACCTTGTGCTTACCCCCAATAAAAGAATGCGCAATTGCACACCAAAGGGCTAAAACAATGCACTATGTGATTAATGGCCGAACGATGCAAATATAACCGAAATCCGATTGAAATGTAGTGCAAGAGTGAGAAAACAAGCCCAGATGAGTCTGAAAAACCCTATATAAATAGGACTCATCGGTTTGCCGAGATCTCCCCGAGGACATGATTCTGTGTGGGTTATAGTTGACAACTTAATGAAGTGTGCTCACTTCATGCCATTTAAGATTGATTACTCCATGAAGAAAATAGTATAGTTATATTTGGATGAGTTCGTCAGACTACATGTAGTACCTGTTAGTATTGTGTCAGATCGAGATTCCAGGTTTACATCTCGTTTTTGGAAAGGTTTGTAGGAAGGGTTGGGTACTGACCTCAGATATTCAACCGCTTATCATCCGCAGACTAATGTTCAGATGGAGAGAGTAAATTAGATTGTGGAAGATATGATCAGATGTTATATTTTGGACCATGGAGGAGCGTGGGACGAGCAACTGAGATTGATGGAATTTTCCTATAATAACAGTTACCAAGAGAACTTGCAGATGGACCCGTTTGAATCTTTGTATGGGAGACATTGCAGAACTCCCTTATTTTGGGCCGAAGTTAGTGAAGGACCTTTGTTGGGTCCAGAAGCTTTGGAAGAAATGAATATTTCTGTGAGGCATATTTAAGAGAAGCTTCGAATAGCTCAGGAGCGTTATGAGAAGAACGCCAATCGAAGAAGGATTGATCTGGAATTTGCAGTTAAGGACATGGTGTTTCTTAAGGTATCTCTGATGTCAGGTGTTAAGAGGTTTAGAAAGAACCATAAGTTGGACCCCAGGTATGTGGGACCTTTCCAAGTTTTTGAACGCATTAGAGTGTCAGCTTATAGGCTGGATTTACCTGCTAATTTTCCTGGTGTGCACGATGTGTTTCATGTGAGCCCATTGCGGAAGTGTGTGCTTAATGACCTGCATATTCTCGATTCGGTGCCTCAGTTATAGCCTAACCTTTCTTATGTTGAGGTGCTTGTTCGCATTCTAGATACTCAAGATCGGGTGTTGCGATGGAAGACAATACCCATGGTTAAAGTTTTGTGGTGAAACCAAGACGTGGAAAAGCACGACTTGGGAGTTGGAGTCAGCCATGAGGGAGGCACATCCTCATATGTTCTCCTAGTTTCTTTGGTAAGTGGTCTATTCAATAACTCTTGGTTATTTTCCTTCTTTAGAAGATTCTATTGTGTATCAAGTTTTGGGATGAAACTTCCTTTTAGGGGGAGTGGTTGTAACCCCCCAGATTTTTTTGATGTTTATCTAATTCCTTTAGTGGCATATTTTTGACGTCAGGGCGTTACGTTGACATATAGTTGATGGGTACCATTGTTGAAGCGTGACTTTTGCTTATTTTGTATCTGAGGTTTTGACTTAGAATATTAGCTTGGCTAATTTCTAATGTGTTTTTTGAGTTTTCCCTTGTGAGCTGGGTTTGTTTTGGAACCAGGTGGAGCCCTTTTTGGGGATGTTTTTGTGTTTTGGGCATCAGGGAGTTTTTACTCGAGTTTAGTTTATCAGATTTTGATTTTGACTTCGTTGTTGGGTTCGTAGCATCAATATTTAGTTTTGGTGCGAATTTCATAGAAATATGAGGTTTTTGGAGCTATCGATAATTTTGGACGTTATTATAATAATAATATAATAAATTATTTATATATATACATATATATAGTCCTTCGATGTGATGGAAACCCTATTTATCATCTTCCTCCCAAGCCGTCAAATTGTTTTGCGAAAGAGAAGAACAACGGACATTTCTAAGCTGAAAGTCGTCGATTACAGGACTTTTGGTGATCGAAATCGTCATCGAAGAGTAGATTCAGACTGCTTTCGCCGAGATCTATGTGTGTGCGGTGAGTTTTCCCATTTCTTGAACTTTTGTATGTTAGGTTATGCGATTTTGACCCCCTTTTTCCCTGAAAAGTTTCAGGTAGTGTAGCCAAGGAGTTTTTTTAGTCGGATTCATGAGAAAGGGCGCTTGTGTGGTCGAATTTCTTGAGTTTGAGGCAAGTCGTGATTTCTTCCCCTTGCCAAGAGTTTTCCATGTGTTTTTCTTGTTATTTTATTTTTCCCTCCTTAGAATTAGGAATAGTGTAGGGATCGACCAAGTTCAATCTAGTGAGTAGTGCAAAACTCCCAGTCAAGTAAAAAGTAAAAATTCATTGTATATAACTGCTAGTCTAGGTCAACCTACTGAGTACATGACAGTTAGTTTAAGTAGGATTCGTGTGGTATATGACAATTAATCTAAGGTAATTTTGTCGTGTATGATAGGCTAAGTATAGATAAATTCTTTGAATATGACTTTTAGTTTAGGTTTAAAAATTCGTCGAGTATGGTGAGGTTTGCCTGAGTGAAATTCGTCAAGTATGGTTCATAGATTAAGTCTAATTCGTTGAATGGTATAGGCATTGAGTAAAGTTAGATTCATCGAGTAATCTTGACGAATTCGCCGAGTAACAGCCTCTGGCGTTGAGTGTAATCTTAGTGTTGAGTGATCCTTGAGACCAAGGAAAATTCGTCAAGTATTCACGACGAATTCATCAAATGTCAGCCATGGCGTTGAGTGAATTGTCCTTGGCATTGAGTACTTATGTATTCATCGAGTATTAGGCGTTGAGTTCATCAAGTATCAGCCTCGTCATTGAGTGAAAGGAGTTGAGTGAAGTCAACGCCGTTGAGTTATCTATTTGGCGTCGAGTGCGTTGAGTGCACTCAGCGTGACATTGAGTGGAGTCCAGGCATCGAGTATACTCGATGATTTTTCAGTGGACTTGGGTTTTTTTCTCCAATTCGTCGTATATCGTTAAGTTATCCTATTTTTTTCTTATTTTACAAAGGCTAATTTGTCAAATGTCAACTGTATTTATCGAGTATACTCGACGAATCAGTGTGGACATAGATTTTTCTTCCCTCGACGAATTAAGTCCAATTCGTCGAGTTTAACCTGGCTTGTTGAGGTAATTCACCGAGTATTCTCGACGAATCTATGTAAACTAGAAGCTGTTCGTCGAATAACTCTCCTATTTGTCGAGTATACCCTTATAGAATTTCTTGTTATTTTCCTTATTTGTCATTCTATGCATCTTTTTGCCTGGTGGATTTACGGGAGTGAGTTTTTGACTGCCGGTGTGTGGAGGAGGAGACCACCACCGCAGGTACCGGCTTTTCCCAAGTGATTGGTTATGGGTGAGTGGAGAAGGATACCACCACCCCTGGTCCCTTGTGAAACTTTTTATGTCGGTGTGTGGAGGAGGAGACCACCACCGCAAGTGCTGGATTTGTTGTCGGTGTTTTTTCCCGCTAAATGATGAGCAGGATAATCTCTTATATATATAAACTTACTCATATATATTTATTTTTATATAAATCATGGATCTTTATTGCACTTGGTGCAAATTTCTTACCCTGGACTTTGTAAGTAAACCTTTTTATCTCTGTCTTATGGCTTATTAACTGAGGTTTATCAGCTTTTCTCATGTTAAGGTTGGTAACCCCCTTTGTTCCTTTTGGATTATTGCTAATTTTGATCTTTGATTGTCCCTTGTATATTCTTGCTGAGATATTCTTTTCTTTGGAATGTCTCAGATTCAGAGTAGTAGCTGGTTAAGAGGCTAGGGTTGGTGGTTGTTGGTGTTTAGCTGTTGTTGCAGTCATCTTTCCCTCACCTTTGTGAGGTAGTGTTGTTGTTCTATTACTAGTTCGGACATAGCTGCTTTACTTTTGTGGGTTCCTGTCAGGTTGTTGACACCCATGAGAGTTTTTATATTGTTAAGCTACTTGCTAGCTGCTTAGTCTCTTCTTGATGACTGGTTGGATTTTGCTTACTCTCTGGAAAGATTTTATGCTAGAATTGCATGTTAGTTATTTTTAAAAAGTATAAAAAGTTTCATTGGACTATCTCATACATAGCATTATTTTTAAACTAAAGTCACTATATTTTAACTAACGTAAAAGTTATTCCTATACGTATATTAAATCTAGAGGTATGCATACCATGAATTGTCCTGCTTGGATGTTTGTGCTCATGTAAGATGTTAATCTATGTAAGCAAAGCATTTTCCGCAGCGTATAATAATATTTTCGCTTGTGGACTAGTTGATCCACTGAGCCGAGGGATACGACCAGTTTAAATTAACTTAAATTACAGTTTTCTTCATAATAAACTTGATTTTTTTCATTTAAAGTGTTAGGTTTGAGTTCTTGTATGAGCGCCTGCAGTTATCCCCTGCACGGCATGGCATCATGACACGTGTTTTCTCTTACTCTGATATATTGTTTAAATGCAGAGAAAATGCGGGTTGTGATAGTGGATCCGGCGAAGATAGTTGCGACACGGGATCCCTATGTTGTCTACTATAGCAGAAGTCAGGAGCTTCCTTGAACTTGCTGGCTACTACAGGCGCTTTATAAAGAACTTTTTGCGGATAGCCTTACATCTCACTACGCTGATGAGGAAAGATCAGAAGTTCATTTGAACGCCTGAGTGCGCGCGAGCTTTTGTGGAGTTAAAGAGTCATTTGACCACGGCGCCTATCTTGAGTTTGCCATGTGGCACGGACGGCTATGAGATCTATAGTGACGCTTCAGGGAGCGGCTTAGGCTGTGTTCTTCCTCAGTTCGGAAAGCTTATTGATTATGCCTCATGCCAGTTGAAAGTGCACGAGCGAAATTATCAAGTCCCCGACTTGGAGTCAGCGGCTGTGATTTTTGCACTTAAGTTGTGGCGTCATTACTTATATGGCGTGAAAGTTGACATCTTCACGGATCATAAGTGCCTTAAGAACTTAATCGATCAGAAGGATCTGAACATGCGCTAGCAGAAGTGGATGGAGTTCCTCCAGGACTACACCTTCCAGATACATTACACTCCCGGTAAGGGAAATGTTGTCGCAGATGCCTTGAGTCGGCGGACTCCGGTATTGGCGAGTTGGTTGCAGATTCATGATGAGCGTCTGATCCAGGAGTTGGAGGCCTTAGATATTTCTTGTGTTGACAAGAATTCGACTGCGAATTCATATTTGAACTGGACGGAGGTGCAGTATGACCTCGCAATAGGGTTCGACGAGCAACAGAACTCAATGAGAGTATGAAACGCTATGCAGCGGATGGGTCAAATTCTCAATTCTCCTTGGATGATGGTTTTTTGAGAAAAGGCAGTCATTTGAGCATCCCAAATGTGGGTAAATTATGGGAAGAATTGATGTATGAAGCACACTTCATGAAGTACTCAGTTCACCCAGGGAGCACAAAAATGTACAAGGACAAGAAAAAGATGTTCTTGTGGCCGGATTTGAAGAAAGACATAGCTCTTTACCTAGCAAAGTGTCAAACTTGTGCCTTAGTAAAAGCTGAATGTCGAAAGCCCGGAGGTTTCCTGAAGTCATTGCCAATTTCGGTATGGAAGTTTGATGATATCTCTATGGATTTCGTGCACGGGGTGCCAAGATCATAGAGCGGGAACGATGCCGTGTGGGTGATCATTGATCAATTGACAAAGGTATCGCACTTCATACCGAACAAGAAGGACAAATCAGTGGAAAAGTTGGCTAAATTGTACGTGGACAACATAGTACGATTGCACGGTGTGCCACGTAGCATCGTTAGTGACCGAGATGGGCATTTTACTTAAAATTATTGGAGGCTAATTCAATAGTTGTTGGTTGCTCAACTGAATTTAAGTACAGCCTTTCATCTACAAACGGATGGTTAGACCGAGAAAACCAACAAGATAATGGAGAATATGCTCCGGATGTGCACCTTGGATTTCGGGAAGAGGTGGGAGGACCATATGTATATGATTTAGTTCGCCTATAATAATAGTTATCAAGCTAGCATTCATATGGCGCCCTTCGAAGCTTTATACGGTAGAAAGTGTCATACTCCTTTAGCTTGGGCGGAAACAGGTGAATAGTAGTAATTTAAGTGTAAAAAAGTCGAAGATGCAAATTCGACTATACACACTATACGAGAGCAGTTATTAGTAGCCGGGATAAGCAGGCAAAGTGTAACACCTCCCCTGTAATGACTATATAATATGGGTCCAGTCGGGGCCCTACAACATCCAGACGCCACAGCTTTGGCATTAAAAGATGATATTAACTACCCAATCTAAAAACTCAGAATAAAACACAGTGGAAACATACCAAACAACTAGAAGTTATCAACTACTAAAATAGAAGTATCAGTATGGCCTTAAGGCCTTACACCAAATGAGTCCAAAACAGAAAGACCACAAGGTCAAACTACAACGTGCAACAGCACTCCTAAGCTACCTCGTCATGCAAGCCGGAATATACCAAAACATGAAGCATACAATCAAGGAAACAAGCTAGAAAGCACAGCAAACACTTCATGAGGCTTAGGGCTTTTCGGTCGGCGCACATGCTCCCGCTTGCGATCCTTGCCCTGTAAAAATTTGTAGTAACGTTGGTCAGCAAAGACTGAACTCTACTGTGTAACCAACACATCTCCTCCCGACCGCCCCTAACGGACCCCTGGGTACCCCTCCAACCTGCAAGTCAGCACTTCGTATACCATATACATAAGCATGTAAAGCTTTAAAACAGGTTTGGATGTCTCATACAACAATCACGTTTCTATGTTGAGCACAGAACAAAAAGGGGCCTACTATGCAGCATGTATGCAAACTCGGGCTTCGCCCAAGGCACCCTATAGCATATGCAACTAGCACATCATAATATCAACTGGGTACTTTCATTTCCCCATTGGCGTAAAGCCGCAAACAAAAGGGGACTACAATGCCCCTAACGACCCAAAAGCCGCTACACAGAAATCTTGCCAAGGCCCCACCCTCACATGAGTCTTAAACCTGGGCTTGCCTGCAAATTCTTACTTCTCGCATCAGGATTCTGTCTCACACACAAACCGATTCTAAGAACCCTTGCTGGACCCCACCCGCTCATGGCTTCATTGCCCGGGCTTGCCCTATGCTTGGCATTCTCGTCAGTCTCACAGAAGGGGACTAGTCTCGCCGGGACACTCTCCCCACATGACTTGCATGTCATGGGATAGCCAGCCGACCACAGAGACATAGCAACGCCTTAGCATAACACAACCATAATCTTTCTCACCCTAATCCACCATTTTTACTGCAACGTTCCCGCGAACCAAGGAAACCATCTACAGCCAATGCGTAGCTAACCTTGTCCGTTTCCGGCTACATGCACTCACTAAAGAAAAGGGGGAAAACGCTTACATCACAACGGCATCTTGCCGCAATGGATTTCTACCGAATCCTTAAGGCTCGCTATGAGACATCACCGAGTCGGACTAACGGTCGTGACTACGGCTTCACCCACAATGCCTAATCCACTAATAAGGCGGATTTCTAATGCAAAAACATGATGGGGACGTACATAATCGACATGGAGGTTCCTCTTGAACCATGGCAACCAAAACCCCTCTCATTTGAGATATCTAGAGCCAAAAAATTGAAAAGAAGAGATGTTAAGCGTGCATCCTAAAAACCAAGAGAAGAAGTGTCGTTACCTTACGACCTCTCTTCCTAGCCATGGAGAAACTGGGTCGGATGAACACCACTGAAACGATCTTACTTTCGCGGATTTGGACTCCGCTCGAGAAATGGGGCTCCGAAGCTTCTCTGGTAGCCAGAACTCTCCTCCACCTTCTTCCGTACTCTCCCCTCTCTCTAACTCTTAAAAGAGAAAGATCTAAATGGAATGAGGGTTTGAAACCCTATTCTCGGCCTAATACCTGCAGGGGAAAGCCTGAGCCGTCGGATCCTACTTGATGGAAACGAACGGCCACGATTCTCCCTGAAAAAGAATTTCCTGGGCCGAACACGGCTTGTGACACGCCCGTGTCCAAGGCCGTGTTCCCTCACTCACCGTCAAACCATAAATTACAGAACAGGACACGGCCTATGACACGGCTTGGGACATGCCCGTGTCTCGTGTGACACGCCCGTGTCATGGGCCGTATGCCTCAATCGACGATGCAACCGTCGAATCCCGAACAGGACACAGCCATATGACACGCCCGTGTCACATGCCGTGTGCTAGATACGCCCTGGGACACCCCCGTGTCCCAGGCTGTGTAATATACTCAGCACAACTCGCAAAGCTGGTCGAGCAGGACACGGCCTATAACACGCCCGTGTCTCAGGTCGTGTGCCCTGTCTTGACGCTCGTCGACTGAAATTCGTCGACCTCTCGGAAAATTGTCGAACTCAAGCATGACACGCCCTATGATACACCCATATCACAGGCTGTGTCATCCTATTAAGAACCCAACTTGGCCTGAAAATGCCATCCGTTTCTCTTTTGAGTTTCGGGGCATTACAATTCCTCCCCCTTAAAATAATTTTGTCCCGAAATTTAAATAGAAAGTACACAAAACTTAAACGGTACCTGAGAATAAAAGCTCGGGGTACTCCTCAAGCATGAACTTCTCTCGCTCCCACGAAAGCTCCTCATGACCACAGTTGTCCCAATGAACTTTTATGAGTTTGACCTCCTTTTTCCACAACTGCTGAATTTCTGAATCTTCTACACTAATTTGACGAACTCGCGTCCTCAAGTCCTCTTATATCAGCACTGATGTTGATTCGATCATCACACTAGCCTCTACCAAAGCTTTCCTCAAGACGGAGACATGGCATGCACAACGTCAACTGGTACGCTGCTTCTCCTACCCATTCTATAACCTCGAACGGTCCCAAAAACCTCGAACTCAACTTCTTGAGTCGGCGAATCTGCGAAATGCCTTTGAACGGCTTGATTTTTATATATACCCAGTCGCCTACCGTGAACTCCACCTTCCTGTGGCGAGCATTAAAATATTTTGCTTTCCGATCTTAAGCTATCTTCATGCGCTCTTGAATGGTTCGTACCAACTCACATGCATCAGCTACCACTTCTTTTCCCAAAAGTTTGGTGTCTCCCGCCTCTGTCCAAGACATCGGTGCTCGACACCGCCTCCCATACAAAGCTTCGTATGGTGCCATCTTTATACTTGTTTGGTAACTATTATTATACGCGAACTCTACCATGAAGAGGTGATCCTCCCATATCTTGTCGAAGTCAAGTGTACACATCCTCAGCATATCCTCCATAGTACGGTTCGTTCTTTTGGTTTGCCCATTAGTTTGAGGATGGAAAGCCGTACTGAACTTGAGCTTCATGCCCAGACTCTTCTGAACCAACCTCCAGTCCTTAGATGTGAAACGTCCATCACGATCACTAACTATGCTCTTGGGAATTCCATGTAGTCGCACAATGTTACGAACATACAATTCCACCAGCTTCTCCACGTTGTCCTCCTTCCAGTTTGGGATGAAGTGTGCCACTTTGGTCAAGCGATCCATGATCACCCAAATTGCGTCATTACCCTACTGCGTTCTAGGTAACCCATGCACAAAATCCATGGAGATGTCATCAAACTTCCACTCGGGAATAGGAAGTTGCTTCAGGAACTCGCCTGGCTTCTAACACTCGGCCTTCACCAAGGCACAAGTTGGGCACCGACTCACGTACAAAACTACGTCCCGCTTCAGACCAGGCCACCAAAAGGATTTCTTCATATCCAAGTACATCTTTGTACTGCCTGGGTGAATGGAGTACTTCGTAAAATGAGCCTCAAACATTAACTCCTCACGGAGCTTGCAGAACTGCGGTACACAAATCCTTCCACCCTTCCTCAGAATCCCATCAATCATCTCCCAGGAACTACACTCGCCCTTTTGAGCTTCCTCTGCGTATGGTTGGAACTGCACATCCAAACGGGTCGCTTCCCGAATACGATCGGACAAATCATTCTGCATTTCAACCCAGCCACACTAGACTCGCCTCTGGCTACACACTCCATGCCGAGGGACTTCCAGTCCCGCCTCAATCACTCATCATGAGCTTCAATCCAATTCCCTTGACCAGAGTATTTTCAACTCACGGCATCTGCCACTACATTGTCTTTGTCGGGCGTATACTGAATCACCACCTCGTAATCTCCAAGGAACTCAACCCACCTACGCTGCCGCATATTCAAGTCCTTCTGATCTAGGAGATACTTCAAACTTTTGTGGTCTGTGAATATCTCCACCTTCGCACCATAAACGTAGTGCCTCCACAATTTCAGCGCAAAAATTACCGCCGCCAATTCCAAATCATGGGCGGGATAATTCCTCTCGTGAGGCTTCAACTGCCTAGACCCAAAGGCGATCACACTGCCATGTTGTACCAATACGCAACCCAAACCGCATCCGGTTGCGTAGCAGAAAAATTGAAATCCTTCAGTCCCTTTCGGCAAACTTAGGATTGTAGTTGTCATCAAGCTTTCCTTCAGGGTGTCAAATGCCTGATTGAACTCCTGAGTCCACATGAACTTCTGATCCTTACGAGTTAGTGAAGTGAGAGGTAGAGCTATCCGCGAAAACTTGTCCACGAACCCTCGATAGTACATGGCTAGTCCAAGAAAACTTCAGACTTCCGTCACGGTCCTCAATACTGGCCAATCCCTGATGGCTTCCACTTTTATTAGATCTACCACCACCCTATCCCCACTAATTACATGGCCCAAAAATGCCACTTTCTCTAACCAGAACTCGCACTTTGATAACTTTCCATAAAGTCGGTTCTCTCTCAACACTTGCAAGACTATTCTCAAGTGAGTCTCGTGCTCCGCCTCTGACTTGGAGTAAACCAGAATGTCATCAATAAAGACGACTATAAAAGAGTCCAATTATTTGTGAAATACTCGGTTCATCAAGTCCATGAATACGGATGGTGCATTCGTCAGCCCGAACTACATCACCGAGAACTCAAAGTGACCATACCTCTTACCAAACGCTGTCTTGGGAATGTCCTCGTCTCGAATTCGCAACTGATAGTATCCTGACTTCGGGTCTAACTTTGAATACACCACCGACCCCACCAACTGGCCGAATAGATCGTCTATCCGAGGAATTGGATATGTATTCTTGATAGTCAATTTATTCAACTCTCGGTAGTCTATACACAACCGCATACTACCATCTTTCTTCTTCATAAACAACACACGTGCGCTCCACGGTGGAGAACTGAGTCTGATATACCCCTGCTCCAACACTTCCTGTAACTGTACTTTGAGTTCAGCCAACTCTTTTGGTGCTATCCTAAAAGGTGAACGTGACACCGGCCTAGCCTCTAGCACTAACTCAATTGAGAAATCAATCTTCCGTCGAGGAGGTGCTCCAGGAAGCTCTTAAGGAAACACATTCTCAAATTCTACCACTATGAGAACTTCTCCAAGTGATAACCTGGAAATGCTAACCTCCAATAACGCTACAAGGGCTACCCCTCCCTGGTTAACTGCCTGCACCAACTGCATGATTGAAACTATGGAACAGGCAACTCCGTGAAGACCCTCAAACTTAACTTCTATTTGCCCTTCGCTCCTCAGGGTTACCACCTTGGATAGGCAGTCAATATTGGCACGCTGCTCTGCTAGCCAGTCCATTCCCAATATTACATCAAACTCAACCAATGGTAGGACCAAGGTTGCAGATGTCGGATGTCGGACTCATGTCGGTTTTGGTTTTTTATGTCGGATGTCGGATTGCGGGGGATATATCGAGGACATTTCATAATGTTGGATTATAATATTATAATTATATATATGTATATTCCATAATTTTTTCATTTATTAATTAAATTATAATTATTTTATCTAATCAAGTGTAAACTAAAATTCATATAAGAAAGTTAAACTACTAACAATCATCTAATCAATTTATAATTAAAAACAATATTGCATACTTTCTATCATGTAATACATCACAAAATCATATTAAACTAAAAATATAATTATACCTTATTCCCAAAATGTGAGTGCACTGCTCCACAAAATCTGATACTCTAATATAAATCTATATATTATTTTCCTGCAATCAATGAACATATGAGTAAGACTAAACGATATTAAAGATTAAAACATGACAAAAAAAATTAACTTAATAAAACTCACCTAAGTAATATCAAGTTTCTTGATCTGTTGGATAATCCTCGAAAATGTAAATCATCAATGCATCATCAATGTCCTCCTCGGACCTCTCATCCACATCCCTCTCCGTCATAGGCCGTTTTCCTTTTGATTTTGCCATATATACCTGCTTTTGCTCACAGTACTGAGGGGACGAGCCATAGAAGAGGAGAGGAGAGGAAAACTGTCGAGAACCTGTGCCCTATATGCACTTGCGTGTGCTCTGATGCAGCAGATTAAAGAAAAACAGATGCAACACTGCAGCATAGAGAAGGAAATTGGCCGAGAAGGAAAACCAAAAGCACCAAATATCCAATCGAGGAGGAAGAAGAAGGATGAAGAGAAAAATAAGCCCTAATTATAACTTAAAAATAAAGATAAAACTCACAGTGCTGAGGGGACGAGCCATAGAAGACGAGAGGAGAGGAAAACTATCGAGAACCAGTGCCGATAAAAAGACGGTCTACGAAAGACAGCCGACGAAAGCTGCCGAGAACTAGTGTCGAGAATCACCTGCAAATCAAAGAACCAGAGAGTCGTTAGCCGAAGGAGTCAGAAATCGCAAGAGAGAAAGAAGTCGCGAGAGTAAGAAATCGCGAGAGAGGGAGACTAGGACAAGCCGAGGCGGAAGGTGATGAGTCGGGGGAGGAGGAGAAGAAATATAAGGGATTATTTATAAGTTTATAACTTAATAAGTTTATAAGTAATAACTAATAATTATATAATTAATTAATATTTATAAGTTATAATTAAATAATTATATAATTATTAACCTAAAAGATTTTAAAACGCCAAAAACAATATAGCACCGCCATAACCCTCAATAGCGGGCCGACATGTCCGACATGTCGGCCGCCATTCTGGAAAACGCAAAAAATTCCATTTGCAGCGGTAACGTTGCGATTTCACCCAAAAAAATGACATATCGTCCGACATGTCGGACATGTCGGCCGCAATCTACAAGCTTAGGTAGGACTGCCGCAATCAACATGAAGTCAACTCTGTCTAAATTCCAACAAATGCATCCCTTAGCCCTGGTAGTCATGGATGACCCATTGGGCATGCACACCTTCAACTCTGCGTCCGCTGAGCATGACTCGACTCCAATCCTTCGGATAAAGCTTTCCGCAAGGAAGAAGTGTGATGCTCCCATATCAAACAATACCCTAGCAGGGTATCCAGAAACTATCACAAAGCCTAAACACAGGCAACAAACATAAACGGCTTGAAAGTATGAAACCAAGGGTTAAAAGTTAAACTCGCATACCTGTCACCACATCAGGTTGACGGATCACTTCCTGCTGCCCAAGGTTGTAGGCCCTTGGTTTCACGGGTTGGAACTGAGATGCTCTCGACTCTTCCATCTTCCCTTGTTATGCGGAACTGGGGCCGGAGCGCACAGTCTGCTCCTTTCTTGGCTCTTGCTCAGTGCCTCCTTGAGTACAAAATCGAGCTATGTGCCCCACCTTGCAACAATTAAAGCACGTCAGAGGTCCTTTAGAGCGAGACCCTCCGGACGTCCAGTTTCTTTTCTCACCGGACTTGTACGGGTGAGGCTTTTTCTTCCATCTGCTCCCTTCAGACTTTCCTTGGGACTGAGAAGGCTTCCCTTTCCCTTGCTTGGGTGCGAAACCCTTGCGGCGTTGGATTCGCTCCAAATCGCTCTCCAAAATTCTGGATGCCTCAACCAACTCATTGAAACCTGTGCGTTTCATAGATATGAGGGTTTGCCTCGGGTTCTCCCTCAATCCGTTGTATAAGAGGTTGTACCTCTCCTCATCATCTGTCATGGTCATTCCCGCATAACGACCCAACCGAGTGAATTCCTGAAAATATTCATCCACAGTCTTGTCCCGCTGCACCAAGTGCAGGAATTGCCTCTAAAGGGCTAACCTCGTTGACGCAGGAATGTACTAATTCAAAAAAAGCATTCCCAAACTCATCAATGGACGGAGTGCGTCCAGTAAACTGCCGGCCGCTATAGCTCACCAACAACAACTTGGTGTCTCCTTCCAACATGAAGGATGCAAACTCCGATTTCTTCTCTTCTGGCATCTCTGCTGCCCTCAAAAGTTCTTGAATCTGTGCCCACCAATCCTCTGCATCAGTCGGCGTACCGACTCCCTTAAATGTTGGAGGATGGAAGCTCGAAAAATACTTCATTTGTCGGTCCCCTTGCAAATCACCCTTTCGGCCAATGGCTCTGCTCGCCTGGCTTCTCCGCCCGGCACAACCGTCGCCATATTCGGGGTAGCAGGAGTTGCTACCTGAGCAACGGGGGTTGCTACTTGTGTTGCCGCTACAGCTTGGGCTGCCACCAGTGCTTCTGCAAGCATGCGGCAAAAGTCGGTCGGGGTTACCCCCATGCCTAAAGGACCCTGCGCAGTAGCGCTGGTCGCCGAAAGCTCTTCTCTTGGCCTCGACGTTCCCGCCTCATTACTTGCACTCTTAACAAAAGCAAGGTAAACTCAAATCAGTCTCAAATCGCAACACTCAAACACAAGGAAACTCATGGTCCCGCAATACTCCTATGTGGATAACTTCTTTTACATTATCCGATTATGACTTTCGACCACGAATCCTCTCCTTGGAACCTAACCTCCCTCTGATACCAAATTGTAACACCTCCCCTTTAATAACCGTATAATATGGGTCTGGCCGGGGCTCCACAACATACAGACGCCACAGTTTTGGCATTAAAAGATAATATTAACAACCCAATCTCAAAAATTAGAATAAAATAAAGCAGAAACATACCAAACAACTAGAAGTTATCCACTACTAAAACAGGAGTATCAGTATGGCCTTAAGACCTTACACCAAATGAGTCCAAAATGGAAAGATCACAAGGTCAAACAACAACGTGCAACAACACTCCTAAGCTACCTCGGCATGCAGGCCGGAATATACCAAAACATGAAGCATACAATCAAAGGAAATAAGCTAGAAAGCACAGCAAACACTTCATGATGCTTAAGTCTTTTCGGGCGGTGCACTTGCTCCCGCTTGCCATCCTTGCCCTGTAAAAATTTATAGTAACGTGGGTCAGCAAAGGCTGACCTCTACTGTGTAAACAACACATCTCCTCCCGGCCGCCCCTAATGGACCCCGGGGTACCCCTCCAACCTGCAAGTCAGCACTTCGTATACCATATACATAAGCATGTAAAGCTTTAAAACAGGTTTGGATGTCTCATACAACAATCACGTTTTCTATGTTGAGCACAGAACAAAAAGGGGCCTACTATGCAGCATGTATGCAAACCCGGGCTTTGCCCAAGGCACCCTATAGCGTATGCAACTAGCACGTCATCATATCAACTGGGTACTTTCATTTCCCCATTGGCGTAATGACGCAAACAAAAGGGGACTACAATGCCCCTAATGGCCAAAAAGCCGCTACACGGAAATCTTGTCAAGGCCCCACCCTCACATGAGTCTTAAACCCGGGCTTGCCTGTAAATTCTGACTTCTCGTGTCAGGATTTCGTCTCACAGACAAACTGATTCTAAGAACCCTTGCTGGACCCCACCCGCTCATGGCTTCATTGCCCGGGCTTGCCCTATGTTTGGCGATCTCGTCAGTCTCACAGAAGGGGATTAGTCTCGCCGGGACACTCTCCCCACATGACTTGCACGTCATGGGATAGCCAGCCGACCACGGAGATATAGCCACAGCTTAGCATAACACAACAATAATCTTTCCCACCCTAATCCACCATTTGTACTGCAACATTCCCGCGCACAGAAGAAACCATCTACCGTCAATGCGGAGCTAACCTTGTCTGATTCCGGTTATATGTACTCACTCTAGAAAAGGGGGGAAACGATTACATCACAACGGCATTTTGCTGCAACGGATTTCTACCGAATCCTTAAGGCTCGCTATACAACATCACCGAGTCGGACTAACGGTCGTGACTACGGCTTCACCCACAATGCCTAATCCACTAACGGAGCGTATTTCTAATGCAAAAACATGTCGGGGACGTACAATATTTACCCGGATGTTCCTCTTGAACCATGGCAACCCAAACCCCTCTCATTTGAGAGATCTGAAGCCCAAAAACTGAAAAGAATAGATGCTAAGCGTGAACCCTAAAAACCAAGAGGAGAAGTTTCGTTACCTTACGACCTCTCTTCCTAGCCATGGAGAAATTGGGTCGGATGAACACCACCGCAACGATCTTGCCTTCGCGGATCTGGACTCCACTCGAGAAACGGGGCTCCGAAGCTTCTCCGACAGCCGGAACTCTCCTCCACCTTCTTCCTTGCTCTCCCCTCTCTCTAACTCTTAGAAAGAGAAAGATCTAAATGGAATGAGGGTTTGAAACCCTATTCCCAGCCTAATACCTGCAGGGGAAAGCCTGAGCCGTCAGATCCTACTTGAAGGAAACGAACGGCCACGATTCGCCCTGAAAAAACAATTTCATGGGCTTAACACGGCTTGTGACACGCCCGTTTCCAAGGCCGTATTCCCTCACTCACCGTCAAACCAGAAATTATAGAACAGGACACGGCCTGTGACGCGGCTTGGGACACGCCCGTGTCTCATATGACACGCCCGTGTCATGGTCTGTGTGCCTCAATCGACGCTGCAACCGTCGAATCCTGAACAGGACACGGCCATGTGACACGCACGTGTCACATGCCGTATGCTAGTCATGCCCTGGGACACGCCCGTGTTCCAGGACGTATAACATACTCAGCACAACTCGCCAAACTGCCCAAGCAGGACACGGCCTATGACATGCACGTGTCTCAGGCCGTGTGCCCTTTCTCAACTCTCGTCTACTGAAATTCGTCGACCTCTCGGAAAATTGTCGAACTCAAGCACGACACGCCCTGTGACACGCCCGTGTCACAGGCCGTGTCAGCCTATTCAGAACCCAACTTGGCCTGAAAAACACCATCCGTTCCTCTTTTGAGTTTCGGGGCGTTACACAAAAAACTACAATGCCAAGCACCGAAACGTGGAGTTTGTGGTGGGTGATTGAGTATATCTGAACATAAAGCTATTCAAAGGTGTGCCCAGGATTTGACGCTTGAAAATTTTGATTCTTAGGTATCTTAGTCCGTTTGAAGTGGTTGAGCGGATTGGAGAAGCTGCCTATCGATTAGCTCTTTCAGTGGAGCAAAGTGGTTTGCACGATGTGTTGGGATTTGTCTCCACAATGCCTCAGATTTGTAGGAGGTCAGACCTTGAACTAAGATGAATTAAGGTGTATTTGATGCTGTGTTTAAGTTGTATGTGTGCAGGTTCTGATTGCCAAGTGTAGACCAATGTCAGTCTATAATGGGTCACCAAACACAGGACCATACAATGTAATTCCTCATTGTGTGATCCAAAGTGTTGGCCCATGTATAGCCTCTCTATTGGGATACACTTCCTTCATGCACTTGGATTGATGGACAGAAGCATTGGAGCAAATTTCCTCTTAGAATTTTCCTAAGTCTTTTATACTCGAGTATTTCCTTGTAATACACGAGTAAGTATTTTCTGATACTCGAGTATATACTCTGATACTCGAGTATATCTCCTGATACTCGAGTAAGTATATTGATACTCGAGTAAGTGCTTTATGATACTCGAGTATATACTCTGATACTCGAGTAAGTATATTGATACTCGAGTAAGTGCTTTATGATACTCGAGTATATACTCTGATACTCGAGTAAGTATGTTTATACTCGAGTAAGTATATTTTCTGATACTCGAGTATATCTCCTGATACTCGAGTAAGTATTTTCTGATACTCGAGTAAGTCTGTTGATACTCGAGTATATCTTCTAATACTCGAGTAAGTCTGTCTATACTCGAGTAAGTGTTTTCTGATACTCGAGTAAGTCTGTTGATACTCGAGTATATCTTCTGATACTCGAGTAATTTCTTTCATACTCGAGTAATTGACTCTGATATAAACATTTCTCAGTTATATTTTCTATACTCGAGTTTAGCCTTTTTGATACTCGAGTATATCGTCTTGATACTCGAGTATACCTTTCTATTACTCGAGTATACACTTCTGATACTCGAGTATACCATTCTTGATACTCGAGTAATTCTTTCTTCTCTCCTGTAATTCTCTCTTTCTATACTCGAGTATACTGCCTCTTGCTACTCGAGTAATCCATCTCTCCATACTCGTATATATCCTCTATTACTCGAGTATCGCAGTCAACTTCTCCAGAATTATTCTAAGTCCTTTTTCATCATAAGTATTTTGAATCTGTCAAATCTGATTGGTCCACGTGTCATCATTAATCAACGTTATGACCGTTGGAACCCACCTATAAATAGTCTTTTCAGAATTGACTTATTATCAAGAGATTACAGAAATATTCTTTTTAAGAAAGAAAAATTCCGTGAACCCTAACTCTCACGCCGCCGCCATTGCCGTTCACGGAAGAAGAAGAAAAAAAACTTTGGATCGCCGATCTTCGTCTTCATCGATCTTTTCTCCAGCGATCCAGAAGAAAGAGAATCACTCGATCTTGCCAAGCCTTGAAGATTCCAGATCTACTTTCTCGATCGAGGTGGTTCTAGATCTCAGATTCGTGGATATTTCTCTAGTCGTCTTCTACATTCTCTGATCAAGCCAAAGTTCCTAAAGAAGAAGACAGATCCAGATCTGAGATTGTTGTTTTGATTTTTATTTTCAAACCAAATTTCATTGTAGGAGATTCTTCTCCGAGACTTGTAGGAAGTTTTGTCTTCCGAGTTTTTGTAGATCCGTTTTGGGATCGAGATTTGTAGGAACGTGGTTCCGAGGTGTAGGATTGTTTTCAATCCGAGATAGTGGAGTAGCCGAGTCTAGTAATTTGCTAGATCGGTGAGGAAAGTGGACGTACCCAAGGTTGGGGAACCACTATAAATCTCTTGTCTTCTGTGATTGCTTGATATTTGCTGTGTTAGTTTTTAATTCCGCATTTGACACGCATTTCACCTATTCACCCCCTCTAGGTGATTTAGGCTAACAACTTAGACCTCTCAATTGGTATCAGAGGGAGGTTGATCGTTAAAAGGTTAACACCTTGATCTTATCCTTCTAAGTTGTTTTCTGAAAAGTATCAAGCATGAGTAAGACCAAGGATTTTGCTAAACTCCCTATCTGCACCAAGAACAACTTTCCTATGTGGAAGGAAAGAGTAAAGTTCTTCATGGAAGCGGTAGATCCCCGGATCTTCATGATTGTTGAAGAAGGTCCCCATATTCCTATGACTGCATCCACCATAGATCCCACCAAGCAAGTTCCCAAGAAGCTGATGGATCTAGACAAGGATGAGATTGCACTTGTCTCTCTGGACAAGAAGGCTAAAAATATTATAGCAAGTGCAGTCGACGACTCAATGCTGCAGAATCTAATTCATTGCCAGTCTGCCAAGGAGATGTGGCAATCCCTTGTGACTCTAATGGAAGGTACAGAAGAAGTGAGGGATGATCGGAGATCCCTTCTGAATCAAAAATATGAAGCCTTCCGGCAAGGTCATAAGGAAGCCATAGCTGACACCTTTGAGAACTTCTTCAAAATAGTAAATGGCCTAAGAGTGTATGGCCGTGTCTTCACCAACGGGGAACTCAATGACAAATTCTTAAGATCCCTAACCAAGGAATGGGATAATAAGGTATGTGCCATTCGGGAGTTTGGAAGGTTAGCTGAGACAGACCCGCAGAATCTGTTCGGAAAACTTATGTCTTACGAGCTGCAAATCAACTCAAGAAAAGCTGAAGAAGAGACAAGCAGGTCTGCATCCAAGGAGAAATCTGTCGCTCTAAAGGCAGATAGCTCAAGGAAGATAAAAGCTAGCTCTCCTGCCCCAGTTCCTGAAGCTGATGAAGAAGAATCATCTGAGCCTAGCTCATCTGGCTCAGAACTATCTGATGGAGAGTTCTCCCTACTCTCAAGGCAGTTCAAGAAATTCTTGAACAAGAAGAAGCAATGGAGAGGCAAGGATGC
Source organism: Platanthera zijinensis (assembly GCA_039513925.1). NCBI lineage: Eukaryota > Viridiplantae > Streptophyta > Magnoliopsida > Asparagales > Orchidaceae > Platanthera > Platanthera zijinensis. Next base: position 121,910,697 of record CM077090.1, read on the forward strand.
CTCATATAGAAAGTCACGACATGACAGTGATCATCGGAAGAAAGGCTCAAGTAGCCATGACAGGTATAATCCTAAACCGAACAAACAGATTTCTACTGACATCATTTGTTACTGTTGCAATAAGCCAGGTCACGTCATCGCTGATTGCCCTCACAAAAAGAAAGAGGGTGGAAGAAGAGAGGAAAAGAAATCCTTACACCCCAAGAAGAGGACAGAGAGAAGCCTAGTAGCCAAGAAGAGCAAAACTCTCAGCGACTCTGACTCATCTGAGTCGAGTGAAGAAGAGGAAGCTTACTTTGGGCTCATGGCTCATTCGGATGATGAACAAGTTCCCCAGTTTACTGGGGAGGTAAAATCTCACACTCCTCTCTCTGATTCTGAAAATGACAATGAGCAAGAGGGATACTCCTCTGAAGATGAATCTGAACTCATGGGACAGTATAAGGAACTACTCACCGCTTACGAGAAATGTCGTAGAATGGTGAGAAGTCAAGCCAAAGAGATCAATTCTCTACAGGCTAGTGAGAGCAACTTGAGAGAAGAAGTCAATAGGACTAACTCTCTTCAAGAGAACCTAAATGAAGCTATGGAGGAATACAATAAAGCTCTCAAGCACCTCGACCTTAAAGAGGAAATCATCAAAGAACTGGAAAAACAACTCGAGGCTGAAAAGAAGCTTGTTGAGAGTTTCTCTAAGCCTAAGACAGTTCTTCCAATCGTTGCTGAATTCTCTGCTAAGGCCAAGGGTGCTGGTTTAGGCCACATTGGATCTTCTAGTAAATCCTCTAGGAGAAACAAGGCCAAGAGGAAGAATAAAGCTGCCCGGAAGGCTCTAGCTGAGGAAAAAGGGAAAGCTCCCTTGGAACCTGTTGTGTTCAAGAAAGTTATCTTTCCCACGAATGAACTCGATTATGAGTCCACCTATGGACACTTTTCTAGGCCGATCCCTGAGAAGCCTAAGTCAAGATACCAAGGTTGGACTCGTCCTCGTAACTTTGGCGAGAGTGTCTTCAAGGCACCTTATGAGGAGATTCAGCTTCAAAGCTATGGACCTTATGCTCATGGTCATAACTTTAAGAAGACACCAAAAGTAAAACCCGTTGTAGAAAAGCCTATGAAAGAGAAGACTTCATGCAACTGCAATCATCATGAAGCCTCTTCCTCCAAAAGTAAGGGTCCTGCCAGACCTTCATTCCAGAAAGTCAGGCAGGACTACCCAAGGCAAAGATACAACAGGTTCAACTGTTGGTGTTGTGGCAAAGTTGGTCATTTTGCCAGTGATTGTTGGTTCAATCCTGAAAATGCTGCAACCCCTAAGGTTAGCAACGTGAGAGTGACCACTCATAAGGCTAATACTCGTAGGGGGAGTATTCTAACTCGAGACCAAGGACCCAAACTTGTTTGGGTTCCTAAGGCTAAATGATTGTAATTGCAGGTATGTCCAAAGGCCACCAAAATGCCAATCTGGTACTTGGACAGTGGATGTTCTCGGCATATGACCGGGACAAGGAGCCTACTACTGAACTACACCTCAGTCTGCGACGGACCAAAGGTCATCTTTGGAGGTTCAGATCGAGGAATCACTAAAGGCTATGGTATGATTTCTAACGGTAGCGTATCCTTCTCGAATGTAGCCTATGTTGAAGGATTGGAGCACAATCTCATCAGCATAAGTCAACTATGCGACAAAGGATACGTAGTTGAATTTCATGCTGACAAGTGTTTGATAAAATCGGTTAACAATATGGAAACTATTTTATCAGGCACTCGAAGCAGAAATATTTTCTGTTTAAATTTTATTTGTATAGACTCTTCGACACCAGTGTGTCTTTTGGCAAAAAGTAGTGCATCTCTTGCTGACCAATGGCACAAGAGACTAGCACATATTAATTTCAAAACTATTAATAAATTATTCTCTCAAAACTTAGTGCGTGATGCACCCAAGGTCAAGTGCGTTACAGACAGTCCTTGTCACGCTTGTATCAAAGGCAAGCAAACAAGAAGCTCGTTCAAAAGCATAATAGGCAAGGATTCCAATAGAAGTTTACAGCTTCTTCATATGGACTTGTTTGGTCCACTGCAGGTTAGAAGTTTGGGAGGTAAGGAATATACGTTGGTTATTGTGGATGATTACTCGCGCTTTGCGTGGGTGTTCTTTCTGAAACACAAGTCAGATACCTTCGGTATTTTCACTAACTTTGTCAGGCAAATCCAGAATGAATACAACTGTTCCGTAGTCAAAATCAGAAGTGACAATGGAACGGAATTCAAGTCTGGAGCCATGACAGAATTTTGTGAAAGTCAAGGTATCTTTCATGAGTTTTCCTCTCCCCGCACTCCACAGCAAAATGGAGTGGCTGAGAGAAGGAACAGAACACTCATAGAGGCTTGTCGGACCATGTTGAGTGATGCCTCACTTCCGGAGTATTTCTGGGCTGAAGCCGTCAACACCGCTTGTCACGTGCAAAATCGAGCACTCATCAACAAAGACCATGATAAGACTCCTTACGAACTTCTAAAAGGCAGGCAACCAACCATTTCATACTTTAGAATCTTTGGTTGTAAGTGCTTCGTACTTAACAATGGCAAGTATCACACTACAAAGTTTAGCGAGAAAAGCTTTGAAGGTATTTTCGTAGGTTATAGTAGCCATAGTAAGGCCTATAGAGTTTTCAATAGAAAAACTCTGGTTGTGGAAGAGTCGATACATCTTGTATTTGATGAGACGAGTCTGTTGCAAAGCAACTCGTCTAGTGTGCCTATTGTAGATGCAGGTACAAAGTTGAAAGAACTCAGCTTGGATGAACCTATTAAAGATAAAGATGAGACGTTCATCAAGATCCCCTCTACAACCACCTTTGGAGAGGGAGATGATCAAGATGAAGAAGACATCCCAGCTGAAGATATAACTCCAGTGGCTGAAGAGATCCCAGATGCAAGGACTTTAGAGTTCAGACACTTGAAGGATCATCCTGCTGACCAAATCATAGGAGATCCTCGGGATGGTGTCAGAACTCGTCGAGGTACAACTAACGAAAATTTACACTTAAGCTTTCTCTCACAGGTTGAACCAAAGAAATTTGAGGAAGCCAACTCCGACGCATCCTGGATTCTAGCCATGGAAGAAGAATTAAATCAGTTCAAAAGATGCAAAGTCTGGACACTTGTTCCTAGACCCAAGCATAAGAACGTCATCGGGACAAAGTGGGTCTACCGGAACAAGATGGATGAAGACGGAACAATTATAAAGAATAAAGCCAGACTTGTCGCCAAGGGATATCGTCAAGAGGAAGGGATCGACTTCGACCAAACTTATGCTCCAGTAGCAAGACTGGAGGCAATCAGGTTATTTCTTGCCTACGCTGCACTTAAGGGCTTTACCGTCTATCAGATGGACGTAAAGTCCGCCTTCCTAAATGGCAACATTAAGGAAGAAGTGTACGTAGAGCAACCCCCAGGTTTTGTTGACTCAACCCTTCCTAACTATGTGTATTTATTACAAAAAGCACTATATGGTCTCAAGCAAGCCCCTCGGGCTTGGTATGAGACGCTGTCTACCTTTCTTCTTGAGAACAAGTTCACAAGAGGAAAGATAGACAAGACATTATTTCTTAGGGAAATAAAAGGCAAGATTTTGCTAGTGCAAATCTATGTCGACGACATCATTTTTGGCTCTACAGATAACAACCTCTGCAAGAAGTTTTCTAAACTTATGCAAGGGAAGTTTGAAATGAGCAGTATGGGAGAGCTGAAGTATTTCTTAGGGCTACAAGTGAAACAATCTGAGGATGGAATCTTCATCTCTCAGACCAAGTTCACCAAAGAGCTGCTTAAGAAATTCGGAATGGAGAATGCAACCTCTATGAGGACTCCAATGGCCTCAGCTATGTCTCTGGACAAGGATGAGAAAGGGAAACCTTTTGATGAAACCAAGTACAGAAGCATAATTGGGTCCTTGCTCTACCTTACTGCAAGTAGGCCAGACATCATGTTCTCGACATGTGTATGTGCTAGATTTCAGGTGAACTCTAAGGAATCTCACTACATCGCTGCAAAGCGAATCTTGAGATACCTCAAAGGAACACCAAATCTTGGCTTATGGTACCCAAGAAGTAATGATAGTGAACTAATTGGATTTTCAGATGCAGATTTTGCAGGAAGCAAAGACGACAGGAAAAGCACCTCCGGGACTTGCCAATTCCTCGGAAGGAGACTCATTTCCTGGAGCAGTAAGAAGCAAAACTGTGTAGCCATCTCAACGGCTGAATCAGAATACATCTCTGCAGGGAGCTGTTGTGCACAGCTTTTGTGGATCAAGAATCAGTTTGAAGATTACAACATGAAGTTCCAGAACATTCCACTGTTCTGTGATTCTTCCAGCGCAATCGCAATAGCCAACAACCCAGTCTCCCACAGCAGGACCAAGCACATAGAGCTTCGCTACCATTTCATCCGGGAGCATGTGGAAAATGGAGATATAGATCTACAGTATGTCTCCACAGACAGGCAAGTTGCAGATATCTTCACCAAGCCGCTGGATGAGTCCAAGTTTTCATTCTTCAAAACTGAGCTTGGACTGCTTAACAAAGAAGACCAATGATGGACTCAGAAATTTAGAAGAAGTCAGACATGTTGGATACTCTAAGGTACATTTTTCTTTTGCTTAGTGAAAATTCCTTCAAGAAATTTGAGACTCGAGAATAGTTACATTTACACGAGTGAAATAGTGAATACTCGAGTAACAAGTCCAACATACTCGAGTAATCAAATCAATACTCGTGTATGCACTCCCTATACTCGAGTATGAAAAGTCTTCAGAATTTAATACTCGTGTATTGAACTTCATATACTCGAGTAATCAGATTGATACTCGAGTATAAATTTCTTATACTCGAGTATGGAAAAATCCGTCTAGACTTAATACTCGTGTATACTCAGTCCATACTCGAGTATACGTTAAGGATTACTCGTGTATGCCGTAAACTCCTCTCGTGTAATCGAATTTCTCTGGAATTTTTCAAAATCTCTATTCGCACAACTAAATTGCCGCCTCTTCAGGTATGTCTTTTCCTTAATTCGTTTTTAAACCTAATTAGAATTATTTATATATATATTCAAAACGACAAAGTCCTTTCCACTTCTCATTCACTCGAGTAGCCGTCGGCTGTTCGTATTCCCGAAACCCTGTTCTTCATCTTCCGTCGCCGCAGATTTCCGTCTTCCTCAGTGCAGAATCGCTGATGGCTCCTCCCTCCTCTAAGTTTGGAATCGGCTCGGAATTAGTGACTGATGGCATTGAAGATATCTCCGATGATTTCAAGAACCTTCTGATTCTCCTGGATACGGCTGGATTGACCTTCGTTCTTCAAGAACCTTGCCGCCTTTTGCTTTCTGATGTTGAAGAGTTCTACAAAAACTTGAAGATTAGACACAATGGTACAGTTCTGAAATCAAAGGTAAGGGGAGTTGATATTCGGTTAGATAAAACCTCTGTCGCCACTCTGCTTCGGATGCCGGTGGTCGACGAAGAAGATGATTTAGACAAGGCAGATGCCGACCGCACCTCCTTATTCTGTGGTCGAGATCCAGAAGGTGGAGGTGAAACCCTAAACCGCTCTCTGTTCAATCCAGAAGGGAAGTTTCTAGTTGACATCATTGCCAAAATCCTCTGGTGCAAGACTTACTCCATTCGAGATGTATCACAAACTCTTTTTGAAGTTATGCAAGCCATTGTCTGTAGGAAGAAGTTTCAGTTTGGAATGATGATTCTAGATAAGATCAAAGAAAGCGTCAAACATCCCAGCTTTGCCAGGATTATCTCCCTCCTCCTCCATGAGATAAATCCTACAGTATTTGACTTCTCTAAAGGGACTCCTCTTCACCACATGAAGAAAGTCTCAATTTCATCCATTCAGAGGTATGACCTCAAGATCATGAACCCTGCCCAAACCTCCAGACAGCAAGCTGTCATCAGGACCCCATCTCCTCCTCAACATCAAATTGCTGACACTCTGGGTGCAGCAATTGAGGGGGAGCCTGCCTCTTCTCTTCCTCAGAATCAGGTCTCTTCAGCATCAGTAATTCCAGAAACAGAAGAAGTAAGAATTCCTACTCCTCCAATCTCTCCTCCTCCAGCAGATATTTACTCAGAGATTCCAGACTCAGCAGCCCTTCTGTCTACATCTGAAGATATCAACAAACTTATTGATGAGCTCAGCTCAGATGCCCCACTCTTCCAGAATGACTCTCCTGCTAGAACTCCAGTTCAGTCTCCTGCAAGATCTCCAGTCCATTCTCCTGAGAATGAGCCTAGTACATCAGCTCATATTCTCCTGTCTGATGATGAGATGTCTCCAGATCCTGTGGAGGCACCTCTGAAGAATTTGGATTTCTCCATGCCCTCTCTCCTACCCTCAGAAGAAGATGTTGAACCAGTTCCATTCAGGAGAGCAGTCAGCTCAGTGGTGATCTCAGAAATCCCTCCTTGGACTGCTTCTGCTTCTACCTCTGCCCTTGCTCCTGCTGCTTCAGCTCCTGAACCAACCTCAGCTCCCTCCTCTTCATCCTCAGATTTTATCAGCAAGATAGAGCTTATGCTAAAAGAACAGAGAGAATACTTTGATGCCTCTCTGCAATCAGTAACATCCAAGGTCTCTGCTCTTGAAACAGAGATGAGCAGAGGCTTTGCAGAAATCCAAGCAAATACTGATGAACTAAAAAGGTTGTTCCAACTTGGAGGCAAAGCCATAGACCACACCATTACAAGCATTGGTGAGCTAAGAAATCAGGCTGAAACAGTAGCTCACAATCAAATCAAGCTGGATGAGAGAGCAGAAATAAATGTTGTGACAGTATGTAATGAAGTGGGCACCTTCAAGGATGAAGCCATTGCAAAGCTTAACATAGATATCAGCAAGGGGGAGAAAGTTGTAAAAGAACAAGTGGAAAAACTTTATGAGCAAGCCCAAGCAGTTGCAAAAGAACAAGTTGAAACTATCTCTAAACAGGCTCAAACAACAGTGGATGGAATTGTGAAGGAAATGAAAGCAGACATTCTCTCTCAACTACAATCTGTAAAGTTTTTATACATATGATACTGCTGTGTGGCTGCATAATATGAACTTCCCCAATGCTCAGCTCAACCCAGCCATCATTCCTCATCACCTAAATCCTCTTGAAGAGCAACCCTCTGCAGATGCCCCTGTCCAAGCTTCCATTCCAGAAAGTGGTGTGCCAGTCTTCTCTCCTAGACCTGAGGGTGATCTGACTGAGCCTCCTCTCAACTACTCTGACTTGTGGCAAGATGATTTTGTTTCCAGTTCTCAAGGTCCATCTAAAAGGAAAAGAAAGTATGGTGAAGGTACTTCTGCAAGTCGTTCTGAACCCAGAAGAGATCCAGCAGTTGTTCACTCAGAGGTCTGGAGTCCAACCTCCAAATCCCTTATTCTTGATACCCTGAAATTAGTGACAGATCTTGGTGAAAACAGAGACAATCATTACAGCTATTCAGAGTGGAAAGCATATGAAGCTTCTCAGATTAAAATCAGACTCCATGACAGAAACTGGGGACACAACAACCCTGCTGCTCCTCCCAGGCCCAGAACCTATTTCCCAAAGCCTTACAGCTATCTGGAGAGGCAACAGCTCAAAAGGGAAAGGATGCACAAGGATGCTCCTTCTTGAGTGGATCTGAGAATGTGGAACTGGACTATTTTGTTTATGTGTTTTAAAAACATTTCCTCATATATATATATTTAATTCTGATTATGGCCATATTTTGTTTACTCTGCTTTAGTTAAGCTTATTCTCCTGTTATATGCTTGCTGTTCTTTTACTCTTAAGTAATTCACCTTAGTATAGAGAGTGCTGACATCTACAAATAGGGGGAGATTGTTGGGATTTGTCTCCACAATGCCTCAGATTTGTAGGAGGTCAGACCTTGAACTAAGATGAATTAAGGTGTATTTGATGCTGTGTTTAAGTTGTATGTGTGCAGGTTCTGATTGCCAAGTGTAGACCAATGTCAGTCTATAATGGGTCACCAAACACAGGACCATACAATGTAATTCCTCATTGTGTGATCCAAAGTGTTGGCCCATGTATAGCCTCTCTATTGGGATACACTTCCTTCATGCACTTGGATTGATGGACAGAAGCATTGGAGCAAATTTCCTCTTAGAATTTTCCTAAGTCTTTTATACTCGAGTATTTCCTTGTAATACACGAGTAAGTATTTTCTGATACTCGAGTATATACTCTGATACTCGAGTATATCTCCTGATACTCGAGTAAGTATATTGATACTCGAGTAAGTGCTTTATGATACTCGAGTATATACTCTGATACTCGAGTAAGTATATTGATACTCGAGTAAGTGCTTTATGATACTCGAGTATATACTCTGATACTCGAGTAAGTATGTTTATACTCGAGTAAGTATATTTTCTGATACTCGAGTATATCTCCTGATACTCGAGTAAGTATTTTCTGATACTCGAGTAAGTCTGTTGATACTCGAGTATATCTTCTAATACTCGAGTAAGTCTGTCTATACTCGAGTAAGTGTTTTCTGATACTCGAGTAAGTCTGTTGATACTCGAGTATATCTTCTGATACTCGAGTAATTTCTTTCATACTCGAGTAATTGACTCTGATATAAACATTTCTCAGTTATATTTTCTATACTCGAGTTTAGCCTTTTTGATACTCGAGTATATCGTCTTGATACTCGAGTATACCTTTCTATTACTCGAGTATACACTTCTGATACTCGAGTATACCATTCTTGATACTCGAGTAATTCTTTCTTCTCTCCTGTAATTCTCTCTTTCTATACTCGAGTATACTGCCTCTTGCTACTCGAGTAATCCATCTCTCCATACTCGTGTATATCCTCTATTACTCGAGTATCGCAGTCAACTTCTCCAGAATTATTCTAAGTCCTTTTTCATCATAAGTATTTTGAATCTGTCAAAATCTGATTGGTCCACGTGTCATCATTAATCAACGTTATGACCGTTGGAACCCACCTATAAATAGTCTTTTCAGAATTGACTTATTATCAAGAGATTACAGAAATATTCTTTTTAAGAAAGAAAAATTCCGTGAACCCTAACTCTCACGCCGCCGCCATTGCCGTTCACGGAAGAAGAAGAAAAAAAACTTTGGATCGCCGATCTTCGTCTTCATCGATCTTTTCTCCAGCGATCCAGAAGAAAGAGAATCACTCGATCTTGCCAAGCCTTGAAGATTCCAGATCTACTTTCTCGATCGAGGTGGTTCTAGATCTCAGATTCGTGGATATTTCTCTAGTCGTCTTCTACATTCTCTGATCAAGCCAAAGTTCCTAAAGAAGAAGACAGATCCAGATCTGAGATTGTTGTTTTGATTTTTATTTTCAAACCAAATTTCATTGTAGGAGATTCTTCTCCGAGACTTGTAGGAAGTTTTGTCTTCCGAGTTTTTGTAGATCCGTTTTGGGATCGAGATTTGTAGGAACGTGGTTCCGAGGTGTAGGATTGTTTTCAATCCGAGATAGTGGAGTAGCCGAGTCTAGTAATTTGCTAGATCGGTGAGGAAAGTGGACGTACCCAAGGTTGGGGAACCACTATAAATCTCTTGTCTTCTGTGATTGCTTGATATTTGCTGTGTTAGTTTTTAATTCCGCATTTGACACGCATTTCACCTATTCACCCCCCTCTAGGTGATTTAGGCTAACAACTTAGACCTCTCACGATGTGTTTCACATATCGGTCCTATGGAAAGCTTTGAAAGAGCCGATGCAACTAGTGGTTGATGATCAAGTACCGGTTGATGTTAGGCTGATGATAAATGTTAAACTCATTCGGATCGAGGATACGAAGGTCAGGCAGTTACAAAACAAGATAATTGGGATGTTCAAAGTCCGTTGGGATAATTGTGATCGTGAAGAATTGACATGGGAGTGTGAGCAAACTATACGGATGAGTTTTCCGAGTTATTTTTGTAAAAGTAAAGTTGTTATAATTTTGAATTGCTTTCCTACAGATGAATCAAATTTTGGGACGAAATTCTTGTAAGGAGGGGAGGTTTGTAACACCCCAAAAATTGGAAAATAGAACTTAAAGGTACATATCGCTGGGCAATAGTGGGTATCGCTGACGATAGCACTCGAAGCTTTCAACGAAGCGTTGAGTCGACTCGATGCCTTCAACAAAGCGTTGAGTAAACTCGACGAATATTATCGCGTGGCGATAGTGAGTATCGTATGGCGATACCACTCAACGCTCTCGACGCTCTCGATACGGTCAACGAATCATCGAGTGAACTATCAGTGCGGCGTTAGTGGGTATCGCTGGGCGATACTGCCATGTATGGTTGGGCACATGTCGGATGGCCGGACGGCGGCCGAAGAGCGGTGGTTGACTAGGGTCAAAGCGGCTACCGATGATATCGCCTAGGAGATAGCGTATATCGCCAGGCGATAGCATTAAGTTTGACTTGCCAGCTGAAATCATGGCCACTACTTTCATAGGATGAAATTATCCTGTGGCTGGGATTAATCTGGAGATCTCTTAAGCAGAGGAGTGGAGAAAAGAGAAGTCATTTCTCTTCTTCTCACTCTCTCTCTCCTCCTTTTCATCCAAACTCTTAAGAGAAAAGAGCTAAGGAAGAAGAAGGCTGAGGCTAAGCTTAGCAAGGCTTGGTGAAGGGGATCCAGGAGTCGGAATCAAGAACCGAGGCAAGATCCGTGAAGGGGAAAGTGAGGCGCTCATTTACAGCCAGATAAAAAGCTCGTTCATGGCTCTGAAACGAATTACGAGGGTAACGATCTTCCTTCTTGGATAAGTGAAGTCCATCTTGATAGTTTAACTTTCAAGGCAGCCTAAACACCTAGAGGGGGGGTGAATAGGTTCTGCTTTTCTTATAAAAACTTCTAGGCAGAATTCAATTCAATAGCTAACACAATAAGTACAGCAATCACAGAAAATAAAGCATCACAGATTGCACAATGTTTTATAGTGGTTCCCCAAGGTCTGGGTACATCCACTTTCCCCCTTCACCTATCTAGCAGTATGCTAGATTCGGCCAAACTTCCACTTATCTCAGATCAACAGATCCTACAACTCAGAACCCAACTGGTTCCTACAACTCAGGCACAACTGCCCTATCTCAGCCTTGCCCCAAGGCCTACAACTCAGAGAATATCCTTCTCCTACACTCAGGCAAACAGCCTACCACTCAGAGTTCAACACTCCTACACTCAGCCTTTATAACATAGGCTTACAACTCAGATCTGTGTAAACAGATCCTACAGAAATATGGAAAATATTATCTAACTGTCTTGCCTAAAATTGAGAGAGAAAAGGCCAAGACAATTCTTGATCAGCTGATGCAATCAACTGTATCTGAGCTTTCTTCAAAGCTTCTTGAATAAGAACTTAGCTGAGTTGATTTCCAAACAGCTTCTTGAGAATCCACTGGTGGTTTCTTTCTTCTTCTTCAAATTCTGGCTTGATCTCTCTCTATCCAGCACTTTGAATGATTCTTCTGAATTCTGATTAGAACTCTTCTTTGATCTATCCTTAGATAGTCTTCTTAGATCTCCCGGAGAAGATCTTCTTAAGTGCCTAGCACTTTCTTGAAATGAATTGGATCGTAATCCTTCTCAACTTTTTTATTCTCAACAATGTTTTCCAACAGTTCCTTTCTCCTTCTGAATCCGTATATTTATAGACTTTCTTCATGGTAACCGGCTGATCCGGTTTCTAACCGTTTTCTGACAAGTCTGACAGCTTCAGTTAACTGGTGGCAATCCTCAGCTGTCAAGTCTCCAAACAAGTCCCATGCCTTAGTCTTGAACCATAAGTTGTCGAGACAGTCTGTCAGAAAGTGTCGAGACCATCTGTTTATTTGTGTCGACACAATTGACTTTGGTGTCGACACAGTCTTCAGTGATGTCGACTAAGTTGCCTTTGAGTCGACACAGCTCCTTCTGAAAATAACTTGGTCTTGACTCTTCAGTGTGTCGACACAAGTCCTGTGTGTCGACACAGTTGTTGTAGAATCATAACTTAGTAAGTGTCGACTTACTTCTTCTGTGTCGACACTTTTTCCCAGTGTAGTTGTAGACTAACTGCTATGTGTCGACACTGCTTCCCAGTGTTGTGTCGACTTACTTCTTCTGTGTCGACACTTTTTCCCGGTGTAGTTGTAGACTAACTGCTATGTGTCGACACTGCTTCCCAGTGTTGTGTCGACTTACTTCTTCTGTGTCGACACTTTTTCCCAGTGTAGTTGTAGACTAACTGCTATGTGTCGACACTGCTTCCCAGTATTGTGTCGACTTACTTCTTCTGTGTCGACACTTTTTCCCAGTAATGTGTCGACAATTTTCTTCTATGTGTCGACACTACTTCCTCTGTGTCGACACTTGGACTTAGAATTTTGCTGCATACTTTATCAATCCTTCACCTGCACATGTCAACTAAAAAGAAAAACATCAAATACACCTTGATGTATATCATTGAGCTAGGTTGGGCTTCTTCAAATCAGGTACACATTTTCCAATGTACCCAACAATCTCCCCCTATTTGGAGAAGTCATAACCCTTCTAGCCAATGATATACACCATTTATAAACAGTACTAAATGATGATATATGATATGACAGGAATACTTAATATAAACAAAACATAAACAAAATAATCCATCACAGAATGCACATTATAATATGCCAAACAACATTTTGTTTATAACTGGGTAATGTTTGATTACATTGTTTTTCATTTAATGATTACATCACAACATTACAAAACAATATGAAGGAATTAAAAAAAAACATAATCAGGATTGATCAGGCTCTTTAATGATAATCCCTTTTCCAGATTGAATTGTAGCTGTCACAGGAGCTTCTGATGCTTCAGCTATCTTCTTTCCTTTTAGATCAGCTTTCTTCTGAGCTTCTTCCTTGATCCTTTGCCTTTCAAAGTAGTGAAAAGGCTTTGGAAAGTACTTGCTTGGCTCCTTAGCATCAGATGGCAGCCTCCCCAGCTTAGCTTTCCTTCTAAATTGGACTATTGCTTCCTGTCTTGCCTCATATTTCTGCCATTCTGTCTCACTGTACCACTTCCCTCTCTCATGAACTTTATCTTGTACAGCTTTCCATGCAGTGAGTATTATGTTTCTTGAAGTAGGACTCCACTGCTCATAATCTGGCTTGAGTACAGCCTGCTCTCTGAATCTTTTCTTTGCTAATAGAGCTTCTTGCTGTTCTTTCAGAGTAGCCTCAGGCTTATCAACCTTCCCAATGACAATATTAGTAACCTCCTTTGGAGGACTATACATTCCTTGAACCTTCTGATCAATCATGTCAAAATCTAGAGGGGGGTAAATGACCTGGGCAACCTCAGGAACCTCAGGTTGATTGCCTTCAAGTAGATTTGATTGTATTCCTGATTCAGCCACCATAGCATCATCACACAATGGGGGATATCCCAAAGTGGCTCGGATACTATTGGTCACCCATTTGGAGTGCTCTGAGCCTGCATGAATTAGCATCCTCTCCCCCTTTATGGCTTCTCTAGATACATGATCTCTTAGATCTTCCTTTTGAAATCTTATTTGGCCATCCAAATAATTCACACCTTCTCTAAAAAATGGTTTTAACTTGTTAAGCTTTTCAGATATTTCTTTTTGAGAGGTTGAGATGGCAGTCTTAACAGAAGCAATGGCAGCTTGAAAATTCTTTTCAAATTCTTCCCTTTCTTTGGCTCTATCTGCAGGCAGACTTGGAACAATCTTCTTTACCTCCTCAATAATCTTATTATGAGATTCAGTTAAATTATCATTCATTCTTAGCTGGTTTTCCAAAACATAGCTTTGCTTCAAAGCAATGTCATCCACCTTTGTAGTAATAGCCTCCTGTTTTTGAGCTAGATAAACCACAGCATTTCCACCCTTATGGAAGCAATCTGTCATTTCCTTTTTATGCATGTTGACTTGAAACTGGATGGACTTGATATCCTGAGCTAAGTCAAACTGAAGTGACTTGCTATTTTCATCAACATACTTTTCCAGAGCCATCCTTTGTTCATCCAATTTTACTTGTAGATCTACCATAAATTTGTTGTAATCAAAGGCTGGAGATACTTGTAGAGGTGTGGTCTGTAAAGCCTGCTTATAATTCTTGCTTCTTCTCTTAAAGACAACAAGTTTTCTTTTCTTTGCCACCCTGGCATCTTCAGTTTCTGTTTCAGATGAAGTATCTACATGAATTCTTTCTTGAGGATGATGAATTGTATCTGTTCCAGGGGCCTGTTGCTCAGCTTCAACATCCACTGGTTCACCCTCAACCTGTGGCTCAACTTCAGCTTCCTGATCAATGTCCATACCTATGGACTTCTCAATATCTGGTCCACCTCCTACTTTATCAGCAGTAGTATCAATATCAGGGAATAACTCCTCCATAGTAAATTCCAGTTGAGCTGTAACTTCTGCAGCAGTTAAATCTTGAGACAAGTTTAACTGTGCATCCTCTTGTACTTGCACTTCAGTATTTGTAGTATCTGGAGTAGGAGTGGACACTAGCTCTCCCTGAACCTGTGCAGTAATAAGAATATGAGCAATGTCTTGTATAGTAAAATACATTAGCTCCCCCTATACCTGAGCAGGAGTAGATACCTTTGGAGTAGGAGTGGAAACTGGCTCCCCCTGCATCTGTGCAGGTGTTGACACTTCCTGGACTATAGATGAGGCAAGCTGTTCTTCAACCTGTGTCCTCAGTGGGTCTTCTTGTAATTGTTCAGATTCTTGATTTTGTGTAGGGATTTCACAGGGGTGTCTGGCCTGCTCTCTTCAGGCACATCCTTGGACAACACCCTATCCCACCTAGAGAACAATCTCATATCCATTCTTCTCATATGATTAATCTTTGTCCCTGGCACTTGCTGCATCACTTCAGGAATCACTCCAGTTAGGTATAGGCTCATGATCCTGGCCATGTTAGGCTTCTTGATTCCTTCTTTGATCTTGTCAAAGATCACTCCTGACCAATCAGTAGGAATTGTAAAAACAATCCTGGTCATCAGGCTGAACATATAGGCAGAAATCCTATCATGTCCACCTGTCTTGCAGAGGATCACTTTCCCAACTATTTCAGATAAGAACTTCCCTTGCTGATTCATACCCTTCCTGTTGAATGCAGCTCCAATCCTTAATCCTGAGTCCAGTCCACACCATTGAAGGGCTTCCCTTGTTTTAGAACTAGGTACTTCCTCTTCATTCTCAACTACTTGCAATTGAAAGATCTTTCTTAAACTTCTTTGATTAATCTTCACCTTAGTCCCTTGAACAGTGGACTTAATCTTGAGGCCAGTAGAGTGGACTGATGCAGAGATAAAGAACTCGTGCACCTCCTTCTTCCAGATTTTAGTAGGTTCTGAGATGAGAAATTCTAACCCTGACTCGGAGAGGAGGGTGATAACTCCTTGAACATCTGGCGGCGCCTCTGCAAAGGCCTGGCGCACCAACTCATACCCTTCATTGATGTTATCTTCAATCCTTGGCGCCATCGTTTTGTCGAGAAAGCTTGAGAGAAGAGAGAAAGATAGACTGTCGACACAGGGTTTTAGTCTCGAAAACCTTGGAAGCGTGTCGACAGAATGAGTTTTTGACCTATTTATAGCCTCAGTTGAAAGAAGTTCAAAAGGCGCCAAAAACAGTCAAAATGTGTCGACACAGATGGAATGTGTCGATACAAACTTCTATGTCTCGACATTACTTCAGCCTACTATGTGTCGATACCAATTTGTGGTTATGTCGACACCTTAGATAGACAGAAATTCTGTGTCGACTCTAAGGATAAGTGTCGACACATATTCTGTAAGTGTCGACACCATTTTCCTGGTTGAGTCGACATTACATTTCTGGTTAAGTCGACAATATAACTCTCAAGTGTCGACACATATTCTCTGTGTCGACACAATATTTCTGACTTGTCGACATAATTTCTCTGAGTCGACACATTACTGCTGAATGTGTCAACACATTCTTACTTAGCCAATTTCTGTAACTTCAATGTGTCCTTTTTAACACTTGATTATGTTGTTATTACCTTTACTTACTTATATACCACTTCAATTGCATTGTTAATGATTTTGTTAATACATTAATCAATGGTCAATATACCTAATTCAATTTTGAATTTATTGAATTTGGTTTCATCTAAAAGCTTAGTAAGTACATCTGCTATTTGATAATCTGTTTTTACAAATTCCAATGAGATGTCTCCTCTTTCTACATGTTCTCTAAGAAAATGGTATTTGATTTCTATATGCTTAGTTCTACTATGAGAAACTGGATTATTAGCAATAGAAATAGCACTCTTTGAATCACATAAAAGGGGTGTTCTACTTACCTGAATACCATAATCCTTAAGTTGATGCTGCATCCACAATAGCTGTGCACAGCAGCTTCCAGCAGCAACATACTCTGACTCAGCTGTGGAAATTGCCACACTGGTCTGCTTCTTACTACTCCAAGATATTAGTCTTCCTCCCAGGAATTGACAAGTACCTGTAGTACTCTTTCTATCCTCTTTACATCCTGCAAAATCTGCATCTGAATAGCCTGTTAGTAGAAAATCTCTATTCCTAGGGTACCAAAGACCTAGAGTAGGAGTGCCCTTTAGATATCTCAGAATCCTTTTGACTGCAGTATAATGAGATTCTTTAGGGCAGGCTTGGTACCTAGCACAGACACATGTAGCATACATAATGTCAGGTCTACTAGCAGTGAGATATAGTAGAGACCCAACTATTCCTCTATACAATGATTCATCAACAGGTTTACCTGCCTCATCTTTGCATATAGGCATACTTGTTCCCATAGGAGTTCTCATGGAGGAGGATGACTCCATACCATATTTCTTAATTAATTCTTTGGTGAACTTAGACTGGGATATGGACAATCCATCATCAGTCTGTCTTACTTGGAGTCCCAAGAAGAACTTAAGTTCTCTCATACTGCTCATCTCAAACTTCCCTTGCATAAGTTTGGCAAACTTTTTACAAAGGTTGTTTTCAGTAGATCCAAAGATTATGTCATCAACATAGATCTGGACTAAGATGATCTTTCCTTTGGATTCCCTAAGGAATAGAGTTTTGTCTATCTTTCCTCTTGAGAATTTATTCTCAATGAGGAAGGTAGACAGGGTTTCATACCAAGCCCTTGGAGCTTGTTTTAACCCATACAAAGCTTTCCTAAGCTTATACACAGAATCAGGTTTAAGAGGATCTACAAAACCTGATGGCTGCTCTACATATACTTCTTCTTTAAGATCACCATTCAGAAATGCTGACTTTACATCCATCTGGTATACTTTGAAGTCTTGGTAGGCTGCATAGGCAAGGAACATTCTGATTGCCTCCAGCCTTGCTACTGGAGCAAAGGTTTGATCAAAGTCAATCCCTTCTTCCTGCCTGTATCCTTTTGCAACCAATCTTGCTTTATTCTTTACTATTATTCCACTTTCATCTAGCTTGTTCCTATAGATCCACTTAGTGCCAATTATGTTGTGGCCTCTTGGTTTAGGAACAAGCTCCCAGACTTTGCACCTTCTGAATTGATTCAGCTCCTCTTGCATAGCATCAATCCAGTGCTGGTCTTGGATAGCTTCTTCAAACTTCTTAGGTTCCATTTGGGACAAGAAACTAGAATGCAAAACTGTGCTTTGATTTCTGCTTCTAGTTTGCACTCCTTGTCTTGGATCACCAATTATCTGATCAGTTGGATGATCTCTTAGATATCTTATAGCTGGAGGAAGATTCCCTTCAGGTTGAGCATCTCCAGCTTCTTCATTCTGCTGAGCCTCTTGGTTTTCATCAGTTTCCATTATCTCTTGCACTCCCCCTGGACAGCAGCCTTCATTTTCCAATGCTCCATCTTCCTTTGAAGCTTCAGCAATGGAGAGCTTGTCCATCTTCTTGCTTATACCTGTTGAGTCATTTGATCTACAAGACAACTCACAATTGATTAATCTTGTTTCATCAAATACAACATGCACAGATTCTTCAACAACTTGAGTAGTTAAGTTGAAGACTCTATAGGCCTTATTATTTGTGCTGTACCCAACAAATATTCCATCCTGGGATTTGGCAGCAAACTTAGTCAAATATGACTTGCCATTGTTAAGTATATAGTACTTGCAACCAAAGATCCTAAAATAGGATAGATTTGGTTTTCTGCCTTTCACAATCTCATAGGGAGTCTTTCTATGGCTTTTGGTGATAGAAGCCCTATTGATGACATGACAAGCAGTGTTAACTGCCTCAACCCAAAAATATTCTGGGAGAGAGGTGTCACTCAATAGAGTTCTACCAGCTTCAATTAATGTTCTATTCTTTCTTTCAGCAATTCCATTTTGCTGAGGTGTTCTTGGTGAGGAGAACTCTTGGAAAATCCCAAAGTCTTTACACAAATTTGTTATGCTTTCAGAATGAAACTCAGTACCATGATCACTTCTGATTTTGACCACTGTACTATTCAGTTCATTCTGAATTTGCTTTACAAAATTAAGTAGTACACTTGGGGTTTCAGATTTTTGTCTTAGAAAGAACACCCAAGTAAATCTAGAATAGTCATCTACAACCACAAAAGTGTAGACCTTCCTACCTAGACTATGAACTGGCATAGGACCAAAAAGATCCATATGCAAGAGGTATAAGCACCTCACAGAATCCTTGTTTTCAAGGCTTTGAAATGAGGATTTTGTCTGCTTGCCCTTTTGACAAGCTGAGCATACCCCTTCCTTTATACACTTAACTTGAGGCCCATTCCTCACTAGTTCTTTACTAATGAGTTGGCCAATTGTCTTGTAGTTTAGATGAGCCAATCTCTTGTGCCACTTAACACAATGGGAAGCATTGTCATCAGCTACAAGACAAATGGGGGGAGCCTTATTTTCACACTCAAAATTAAGGCAATATACATTTCTCTTTCTATACCCAGTCAAAATGATCTCTTGATCACTTGACCTTTTGATATGACATCCATCCTTACCAAATGAAATGTCATATCCTAGATCACTCAGCTGGCTTATGCTTATTAGATTATGTTTCAAACCTTTTACATAGGCCACTTGGGTGATAGTAATTAGGTTAGAAGAAATGTTACCAAACCCTTTGATGACTCCTTTTTCAGATCCACCAAAGATCACTTTATGTCCATCTTTGACAGATGAATACTCCTTCAGCAGCCCCTTTGTTCCAGTCATGTGCCTGGAACAACCACTATCCAAGTACCATATAGGGGCATGGTTACTTGGATTCACCTGCAATACAGAATTACTTACCCTTAGAACCCAAGTAAGTCTTGGGTCCTTGGTTCAGGTTAGCATTAATAAAGTTATCATAACCTCTTCTAACAGGTAGACTCTTATTCTTTATAACACTTGTGTTATACCAGCAGTCCAATGCAAAATGGCCCCTCTTGCCACAGCACCAACATTCAAACTTATTGTATCTAGATCTAGATACATCCTTGTCAGAAGAATTTCTGTTCATTGCTGGTGCTGTTGCAACTTCACCTACTGATTTCTTAAAACCATTGGGTTTATGACCATAGGTAGGCCTGCTTGCCTTAACACCCTTGTTCTTCAGAACATTTGTCTTAATATGACCTTGAATGTCTTCATGATCATATATGTTAGAAGGCACTTTCTCCTTACTAAACTTTATGGGGACTGAAAGGTTTAGTGGCTGAATAGGGGCTTTGCCTTTCCGCTTGAATCTGCCAGCCCTGGAGTTACCTTTAAATCCTAATCCAGCCTTACCCTTCTGAGTGACAAATTCATCTATCAAGGGTAAGACAGATTTTGGCTTAGAGTAACTAGCCACTAAATCCCTTTCAATTCTAAGTCTGGCCTCCAGACTCTTTACTTGATCATTAGTATAATTAATTGTGCCCATCTGAATAATAGTTATATTCTTCAGCTTGGCAATTTCATTTAATTTTTGATCAAGGACTTTTTCTAACTCAGTTGTTGCTACCCTTAGTTCAGCAATTTCCTGAGCCTGTGTTTTAACCAGGTTCTTGCTTTTCTTAAGGGCCTGCAACAAGTCCCCATACTTGTCTATCAATTGATAGACATCTCCTTCAGATCCAGATGCATCTTTATCACTTGATGCAGATGTAGCTGATTCTTCACTTGTACTACAAGCAGATGTACAGGAAGGACAGTTTACCTCATTAGGACCAGACTGATTCTGGCAAATGTCCTCTTCTGATCTTGTCATCAAACCCATGCATTGATGTTCATTGATGGAGTCTAGCAACTGCATAAACTTCTCTTCCTCAGATGCAGCATAGAGTCCAATATATGCTTCAGCTTCAGATCCTGATTCTGAAGTTGACTGGTCTGACAGACTTTTATCTTTCTTTGCTACAAAGGATTTCTCCTTCTTGCCTTTCTGATAAGTCTTCTTCTTTTCTGAAGATTCCTTCCTTTTGTCAGGACAATCAGCCACTACATGTCCAGGCCTATTGCAACAATAGCAGACAATCTTTGAAGTAGTGGCTTTGCTGGGCTTTGTTCTGCTTTTCTCTTTCCTTGATGACCTTCTCTTCTGATAATAGTCATCAACTTGCTGTGATGTGGAAGGCCTAGACTTCCATTGCTTCTTTTTCAAGAACCTTTGGAATTGCCTTGTAAATGCAGCAAAGTCTGCATCTGAATCACAGCTTTCTGAACCCTTATTTGAATTTTCAGAACTATCTTCTTCAACTTCTTTAGGAGGAGATGGTGATTTCCTCCTACTCTTTCTAGTGGCTTCAGCATTAAATGCCACAGTCTTTTCTCTATGCTCTCCTCTTGAGTTTCTTTCCTCCTCCTTCCTTACCATAAGTTGCATTTCATAGGATAGTAACTTCCCAAACAGGGTTGGAGGAGATATCTCTGCCAATTTAGCCACTTCTCTTATGGCACAGATCTTTGTATCCCAGTCCTTTGATAAGGATCTTAAGAATTTGTCATTCAGTTCATAGGTACTGAAGACTCTTCCATAGGAGATTAGCTCATTCACAATTCTATAGAATTTCTTATAGCACTCAGTTATGCTATCAGATTTTCCTTGTCTAAAGCTTTCATACTCCTGATTTAGCATAGACTTTCTGTCCAGACTTACTTCTTCAGATCCCTCCATGTAGACAATCAATGTGTCCCACATCTCCTTGGAGGTCTTGCAGTGAATCAGATTTTGAAATGTTGAATCATCTATGGCACTAACAATGATGTTCTGTGCCCTTTTGTCCATGGTTGCCAAGATGATTTCATCCTTGGTCATTTCTGAATAAGTCTTTGGTATTTGGATATTTGCATCAAGAACAGATATCTTCATTGGAATGAAGGGCCCTTCCTGTACTGTGATGTAAATCCTTGGGTCAGATGCTTCCATAAACAATCTGACTCTTTCTTTCCAGATCCCAAAGATTTCCTTCTTGCATATGGGTAATTTCATAGACCCGAGCTCCTTATGATTCTCTCCAGAACCCATCTTCTTGAATCTTGAATCTGCCTTTCAGATCTACCTCAGACTGTTAAGTCCTTTTTGAGTAACCTCCCTCTGATACCACTTGATAGTTTAACTTTCAAGGCAGCCTAAACACCTAGAGGGGGGGTGAATAGGTTCTGCTTTTCTTATAAAAACTTCTAGGCAGAATTCAATTCAATAGCTAACACAATAAGTACAGCAATCACAGAAAATAAAGCATCACAGATTGCACAATATTTTATAGTGGTTCCCCAAGGTCTGGATACATCCACTTTCCCCCTTCACCTATCTAGCAGTATGCTAGATTCGGCCAAACTTCCACTTATCTCAGATCAACAGATCCTACAACTCAGAACCCAACTGGTTCCTACAACTCAGGCACAACTGCCCTACCTCAGCCTTGCCCCAAGGCCTACAACTCAGAGAATATCCTTCTCCTACACTCAGGCAAACAGCCCTACCACTCAGAGTTCAACACTCCTACACTCAGCCTTTATAACATAGGCTTACAACTCAGATCTGTGTAAACAGATCCTACAGAAATATGAAAAATATTATCTAACTGTCTTGCCTAAAATTGAGAGAGAAAAGGCCAAGACAATTCTTGATCAGCTGATGCAATCAACTGTATCTGAGCTTTCTTCAAAGCTTCTTGAATAAGAACTTAGCTGAGTTGATTTCCAAACAGCTTCTTGAGAATCCACTGGTGGTTTCTTTCTTCTTCTTCAAATTCTGGCTTGATCTCTCTCTATCTAGCACTTTGAATGATTCTTCTGAATTCTGATTAGAACTCTTCTTTGATCTATCCTTAGATAGTCTTCTTAGATCTCCCGGAGAAGATCTTCTTAAGTGCCTAGCACTTTCTTGAAATGAATTGGATCGTAATCCTTCTCAACTTTTTTATTCTCAACAATGTTTTCCAACAGTTCCTTTCTCCTTCTGAATCCGTCTATTTATAGACTTTCTTCATGGTAACCGGCTGATCCTGTTTCTAACCGTTTTCTGACAAGTCTGACAGCTTCAGTTAACTGGTGGCAATCCTCAGCTGTCAAGTCTCCAAACAAGTCCTGTGCCTTAGTCTTGAACCATAAGTTGTCGAGACAGTCTGTCAGAAAGTGTCGAGACCATCTGTTTATTTGTGTCGACACAATTGACTTTGGTGTCGACACAGTCTTCAGTGATGTCGACTAAGTTACCTTTGAGTCGACACAGCTCCTTCTGAAAATAACTTGGTCTTGACTCTTCAGTGTGTCGACACAAGTCCTGTGTGTCGACACAGTTGTTGTAGAATCATAACTTAGTAAGTGTCGACTTACTTCTTCTGTGTCGACACTTTTTCCCAGTGTAGTTGTAGACTAACTGCTATGTGTCGACACTGCTTCCCAGTGTTGTGTCGACTTACTTCTTCTGTGTCGACACTTTTTCCCAGTGTAGTTGTAGACTAACTGCTATGTGTCGACACTGCTTCCCAGTGTTGTGTCGACTTACTTCTTCTGTGTCGACACTTTTTCCCAGTGTAGTTGTAGACTAACTGCTATGTGTCGACACTGCTTCCCAGTGTTGTGTCGACTTACTTCTTCTGTGTCGACACTTTTTCCCAGTGATGTGTCGACAATTTTCTTCTATGTGTCGACACTACTTCCTCTGTGTCGACACTTGGACTTAGAATTTTGCTGCATACTTTATCAATCCTTCACCTACACATGTCAACTAAAAAGAAAAACATCAAATACACCTTGATGTATATCATTGAGCTAGGTTGGGCTTCTTCAAATCAGGTACACATTTTCCAATGTACCCAACACATCTTTTGCATATGCATGGAATCCCCACCCAAAAGGTGGAGAATCGAGGGAATTTTGATGGGTTGATACATGATATCCCCGGGTGTTTTTGCATACAGAATCCGGAAATCGCAGTATGGAATAGGCATGCTGTGTGAAGCCCATCCGGACAGGTTGGTCTGGATGGGTGATATTTTATTTTTCCTGTCGGAGAAGACTCCGAGTATAAACGAGTAGTTTACGGGGTCTGTGGGTTGTACCTATGAAATGGGAGTAGTAGGAAGTACTGGAGGTGTGCTCCAGGAAAATACCCAGAAAATACCTCAGTTTGCATAACTGTTGGATAACGCCGGGCGACAGCGAGTATCGCTGGCGATAGCTCTTGATGAGCTATGATTGCTATGAAAGACCAATTTTCTGGCACTACAGGATGCTGCAGGGTTTTGGCTGGAAAGACATTCAAGTTGTGGCTGAGTCTGGAGACAAAAGACAGTTCTATCGCTAACGCCAGGCGATAGTGACTATCACTGGCAATTCTTCAAGATAGCATTTTATTGACAAAGCCAATCTCTCGGAGATCGTGTGGCTAGTGTGAGCTGTGAGCTCTTAAAGGCCAGTGAGCCGAACGGGCAAGGGGAAGCCAACCCGCGTCAGTCTAGTTTGAATTGAAGAACTGAGCAACGGGCAATAGCTGAACCGTACCCGTGTTATGTCATTCGGACTAGATTGCCTAAAGTAATTGGCTTTCGTCGTTGGCATAATGAGAGTCTTAGGCCCAGTATCGAAAAGACTAGAATGCTCAAAGTTAACTGTCATGTCTCGGACCTCTGAACGCCTGTACACCGAAAATGTGCCCTGGGTGCACGAAACATTTGGTCGTTGAGGCACTCGTTTGTGATATATTGAATGGTGCTTGAGTGTGTCATCTTGTGATATATCTATGTGTTAATGTTATGTCTGTAGGGAAGGAATATCGCTGCCCCGAGAATAGGGTAGGGTCGTTATAAATTGGTCAGTCGAAAGTTGACCGTTGCTTTGTTTGCTGCATTTGTGGTGGATTGTCCCTGTGCAGGTGCTGGAGAGCCGTGCGGGAAATAACGGGCTCAAATCCTTGATGTTATGCCGGCCCTTGAAGGCCAAACGAGAACTTTATTGTTTTCATGTGTGGCCGGTCTGCGCGCCGATGTCTATAAATCACACTTTTGAAGCATAAATGTAACGCCTTATGTAAGACCCCCATTTTTTTTTCTTTTTCGACACCGGGGTCTTAGGCCCAGAACCACCGCCTTGCGGTGACACCTTCGCACCCGGGAAGGTCGTCACTACAAGACGCCGATTCTGCCGGCCAATTCGATCATAACAGTAGCAATATACTTAAGAAGGTAGCAAGTCCACAAAGAGAATCACATATATAGAAATAAACTCCACGAAGGGAGTGTCCACAGATAGTACAAATAATAAAAATCTCGGGCTTATGCCCAGTACATCAAATCCTCACTACAATTCACTCATCGCGGAAGCAAACTAATACAACTACTATAGTTCGGGACTCACTGTCCCTGCTGTCTGGACTCCAGTGCTAGACTGTCCGATCTCCAAACGTGCCGACCTCCGGGGCTGCTCCTCCATGCTGGGCTCCGTGGTCCCCTAAATGATGTGGTTCGAAAACTGTTAGTCTAAAAGACTAAGTCCTATCATCCCCCACCCCTTCCCCCATGGCTCCTAAGCACCGAGCGGGGAGAAGGAAAGGGGAGGACATGAAGGTGGAGAGTATACAACTTTCAGATGGCAGCGGAACTAAACTAACAGTGTAAGCATGGCAATAAGCGTACAAAATAAATAAGTAACCTTAACTTATGCGAGTACACATAAGCTAAGGGATCTTTTGCAGGGCTCCTATCGTATAAAAAGTCCCACACCGATTTATACGATAGGGTGTCGGTTCTATTAGCAGGTTTATAATATTGAAGGTTTATAATATTGAAAGAGAACCTTAACTTATAAGCACACTCACACGAACTTATAGGCCAAGGGGTCGTTTTGCAAGGCCTAATGTATAGAGCGTCCCATACCGCTTATACATTAGGTGTCTGGTTATATGCGATGGTTATGCTATGAAATTCATTTATGCCATGATGTGAACATGCAAGTGCAACTCACCCACTCGACTCTGTGTACACAGACCTTTAGTTCCCCCTTTCAGAGCCGTTACCTCCCAGGATACCTCCGTAGTGGCAGACGGAAGCGGTGGGTTGGGCCTCGCCCACCTCAAAACCAGTATTTGCACTACCGGTCTGACCTATCGTACGCCTCAACGCTTGGTGCACTAAGCGGACGTCTGCGTACTCTTGCCGGCTGGTGCACCGGACTTCTGTTGGCGAAGTGTAAAAACACACCTGCCGAGTCAACGATATTGGTGTCGGTGCAACGAACTCCCCAATATCGAAGACCCACCACCTTATACCTGTTATGCACATGCAATAGTTATGAGTCCAATAAATAACCGAGCCGAATCTTCCCGGACAATCCCGTCCGTCACAATCTACAACCGAGCCGAAGCTCCCCGGACTAACCCGTCCGTCATAATCTACAACCGAGTCGAAGCTCCCCGGACTATCATGTCCGTCGTAACCAACAACCGAGCTAAAGCTCCCCGGACAATCCCGTCCGTCATAATCTACTACCGAGCCAAAGCTCGCCAGACCACTATCACAACTACTGGGCTTATTGCCCAAGTAACCTATACTATCACCCGGGACACTGTGGTGGGAAAGTGTGAAACCCTAAGTTTATTATTTACTCTATGCCTACGACGAAGTTTTGACTCTCCCTAATTACTACGAGAAAGACGATTTTTCGTCGATCACACGCACCACCTAACACTAGCCAACCCACTCTCACTCCTCTTCTTTTCTCTCTAATGGGAAATCATCCACATTAACAGTTCTAACTCCAATAACTATCCCCGACCTTGACTTATTCCAATTTAGCAATTTTGCTATATGCACACCAACTTAGACGATACGTTGAACCGGGTATGGGGTATTCTAAATAATCATCCAAATGTCCTGAATTATTTTCTGGAGAAATATCATGATGCAAATGGACTAAATCCAAAATATTGTAATTTTTTCTAAGTATTCTGATATTTAATTAATTTCTCGTAAAGCTTCTAAGGGCTACCCATTGAGCATGAAGTGCACTTTTCAGAGAGGTATATAGATTCATAAATTCATGATAAATTCTAAATAACCATTTAACAATAAATCCAAGATATGACAATTTTTCAAGTATTCAGATGACACTAATCTAATTTTGATAATATATCCATTTCCTTTTATTATTGAAGTGAGTGCAATGAATATTCATCCGAAAATTCTTAATTAATTTTCTATAGTATATATTGTCTTAAAAATCTCATTGGCCAAATGTCATAATTATACAGTAGGTAAATTGCTCAAAATGATTTAAACAAACTAAATCCAAAATTGTTAATTGCGGACCACCAAGTCAATTTTTCATGTAAAATGGGATGTATATAAAATAATCATCCTACACCCCTATAATAATTAATGGAGGTTCATTATGACCTTTTAGTTCTAAATCCAGAGTTCCAAAATTTTCCTTACTTATTTGATAATTTATTTAATTATTTTAATGTCTAAGATTTCCAAAAATGAACATGAAGTACTACTTTAATTCAAGGAATCATTTTACAAATTTTATATGTTACTCAGAATAATGATATAACCTATCTTCCAAAATATATATTTCTTTTCAGTAAAGCTTTATCTTTAAATCAAATATTCATTTAAATCCTTGGAAATTCATTTAATAAATATAAAATACTATATTGCTTCCAAAAATTCAGGGAAATTTCAATTATGAATCTAATGTCATATACATGGTTTGGGCCAAATTTTATAATTTATTTATTTGTAAATGGGCCTAAATGAATTTTTGAATAATTCCATCACATGACAATTTGTGAACTAACTACCTCATATACTTGTCCAAAAATTCTTATAAAATTTATATAAACTCTATATGCTTTCAAACATCCTCTGCCAAAATTTCATGACCTCTCAATGGTCAGAGGTAGCATAATAAATTATTTACTTAATTTAAGCCTTTCTTGTGTTACAAATGATGTGCTATAATTATTGACCCAAAATTCCCCATTAAAATACCAGAGGCCCATAATGTCTTTAAGACCAATCTACCAAAGTTTCATCTTAGTTTGAGGTGTTTAGCTAGCCCATTTCAACCCTAGGATATTTGTGCCCTAAACTAGGGTTAGGGATTTTAGGGTCCTAAACCTTCCAAAATGTCCTAACAATTTTACCAGAGGGTTATAGTTACCAAAACTCTATCCCTACAAAATTTCATGGCCATACAAGGTGATTTGGCCATATGCCCTTCACAAAGCACAAAAGCCCTTCCTTAGGGTTTGACCTAGGAGCTTGGGCCAAACCAACTCCACTGCCCCCAAATTTCCTTTGGGAGGTGTATCTTGTCATCCCAAACTAGTGTACAAAATTTGAGCCTCTGTTGAGGTGAATAGGTCACTAAAAGCCAAAATTACTTTTTGGACCAAAATACCCTTCTTAGGGCAAGGCTAGGGTTTGCTTGAATCATATTCAAATCAACTCCAAACTTAATGAAATTTTAACCAGAGGTCTATTTTGACCTCATAACCATTCCACCAAAATTTGGTTGAATTTGGACTTCATTTGACCCCTAATTTAATTTACCCTAGCATAATTAAATTATTTACAAAAACTATGGGAATATTATTCCCAAAAATTCCCATTTTTGGGCAGGGTCTAGGTATAGGGTAGGGTGAGTCCCTGCCAAAATTTCAGCTTATTTGGACCAAGGATGAAGAGTGGGCAGCTAGTTTAATGTCTGCCTACTCATTTGTATAGACCCCACCAAAATGGGTGCCCTGGTCAGACCAGTCACCCAAATTGGTTCAAACCAATTTTACCAGACAGTAGACTCATAGGGCTAGGTTTTTGATGTTGACCACTTTTTCTGAAAATGAATCTAAATATTTTTAATAATTAAAGCAAATAAATAGAAATCCTGTGACAGAATATGAAATGATTTAAATATCATAGCTATAGTTTAAAATCTGCTCAGCACGAATCTTGGCGCAGCCTGGACGGCATCCGGTTATCGTCTAGCTCTAGCCGACGGCCCCGATTCAGCTCGCCTGGAGCAACTTCCAACGGCTGCCGCCGGCCATCCGGCCACCTCCCCGGCCTGCCACCGCCGCCGACACCTTCGTGGTCGTCGGGGCTATCTCCAGGCGGCGTCCAGGCCGCCGGGAATCACTGTTCCGGCGAACCCGAGAGTTGGATTTTTCATGGAATTTCCATGATTTTGAAAACCGATTGGGCTCAATTGAGCCCCAACCTTAGCCCTATTGATTTCTACGATCTACCCAGGAGAGAAGGAGTGGAGGAGGACCTTTTTGGGCGGCTGTAGCCTGGCTGAACGCCGGATTGGCATGGTGGTGGCCGGTGGTGGTCGGCTTGCTCAAAAAGGCAGAATTGGGCTTGGTTTCTTCAGGGAAATGGTGGGGATTCATCCTTGGACCTTGCTGGAGCCTTTAAAGAGGTGAGGGGAGGTGTTAGGTGGCTGAAATGGCATGTGCCATTTTTGGCAAAGTCAAGGTTGGCGGCTAGGGGTGGTGGAGGTGATGGAGCTTGCTCCAGCCAGTCAAAAAAAACTGCTGGACTCCCCCTTGTCCTTCTGAAATGAATGGGGAGGTTGGGGAGGGGGGAGGAGGAGCACAAAGTCCTCCTTCCTTCTCTTCCTTCTCTTTCTCTCTCCTCCATGGATGATTTTCTCTCTCCTAGTCATCAAGCCTGAAATTTGGGCTCCTACATGTCACATGTCAGCTTACCAATCTATTTGGCCACTTGGGTCAAGGTTAGCCCTAATGAAATAGGCTTGAGCTTGAGTTAGCCCATTTGGGCTAACTTGACCCAAAGTGGGACTAGGGCCCACCTAGGTCAATTTGATCCTTGATATTTCCTTAATAGGTCCTTGGTGACCCATTAGCCTCCCCTAGGGTCATGGTGGGGTTGTATTGGCCCTTGAAGGTCACTTGGCCCTTAACTAGGGCATTTTGACCATTTTAGGTTAAGGGTTGACTTTGGTCAAACTAGCCCCTTTGATTGGTCCCAATGGGTCCTTGGTGACCTATTGGCCTCTCACTAGGCTTATGAGGGTAGAGGTGGTGTCTATTGGGCTAAGGGACTGCAATTGACCCTTGTGTAGGTCAATTTGACCCAATTAGGGCTATAGTTGACTTTGGTCAACTTAGCCCCATTGACTGCTCTCCATGGGTCCTTAGTGACCCATTGACCTCTTCCTAGGGTTATAAGGGTATTGGTGGGGTATATTTGGCTAATGGACTGAAATGGACCCCTGTGTAGGTCAATTTGACCTAGCTAGGGTTATAGTTGACTTTGGTCAACTTGGGTCTGTTGAATACTCTCCATGGGTCTTTGGTGACCCATTGACCTCTCACTAGGTCTATGAGGGTATGGGTGGGGTATATTTGGCTAATGGACTGAAATGGACCCCTGTGTAGGTCAATTTGACCTAGCTAGGGTTATAGTTGACTTTGGTCAACTTGGGTCTGTTGAATGCCCTCCATGGGTCTTTGGTGACCCATTGACCTCTCACTAGGTCTATGAGGGTATGGGTGGGGTATATTTGGCTAATGGACTGAAATGGACCCCTGTGTAGGTCAATTTGACCTAGCTAGGGTTATAGTTGACTTTGGTCAACTTGAGTCTGTTGAATGCCCTCCATGGGTCTTTGGTGACCCATTGACCTCTCACTAGGTCTATGAGGGTATGGGTGGGGTCTTGGAGTCTTAGTGAAGCCTCATGATCACTTTTAAATCAAGGTTCAGGGATCTGCTAAGTGCAGACCACAGTGGCCCTATTCACACTACCAGGTTCACTTGGCTCTTCCTTGGGCTTTCTAGGGTTTTGCCATGACAAAATCACTCTTAGGGGTCTAGTTGGAAATGGGATGTTACAAATCCCAATAAACAAAACAAAGATTTCGTCCCCGAAATCCAGGTTGGGCCTACGGGGACTCCTATCGGGGAGGGGGAGGAAGAACTTGTAACATCCCATGAGAGTTGAAGGTTTTATGCCACGACACTGTGTTTAACATGTGAGGTTTAGGGCGTTTATTAAAGTTTAGCCCAAATGGCAAAAATCTAGACCCCAATAAACAAAAGTTTAGCCCAAATGGCAAAAATCTAGACCCCAATAAACAAAAGATTAGCCCATATCCTTGAAATTTTTGTTCTACTAATTAAACATATGAAGGGAACTGAACATCTTGAGCGGTTGCGAGGAATACCTGACTGAAGAGTTCCGGGTATCTTTGTCGCATCAAGTCCTGGGGCTCCCATGTGTGCTCCTCTCTTCCGTGATTTCTCCACAGGACTTTGACTAACGGGACCTTCTTGTGGCGTAGAACTCGTACCCCCTTGTCGTCAATCCGGACTGGTTCTAGGTGAACTGACCGATCAGATGCTATCGGTCCATCTGTGGTTGAAACTTGCTGCTATGGACGTAGTAGAGCTCTCCTAAGAGAGGATATATGGAACACGTCGTGCAGACTCGCCAGCTCCGGTGGCAGTTCCAGTCTGTATGCCAAGGGACCGATCCGCTCCTGGATCCTATAAGGTCCCATGTACCTTGGGCTGAGCTTCTTCCTTTGTCCGCGTACCCGAGTAACTCCTTGCATGGGTCGGATTTTCAAGAACACCTGATCTCCTACCTGGAATTCCACCTGACGGTGCCGAGCATCGTAATACTTAGCTTGCCGGCTCTGTGCTTCCAGCATCCTGTCCCGTATCAATCTTACCTGAGCCTCGGTGTCCTCGACAAATTCCGAATCCAAAGCCTTAGGGTCCTCGTCCTGTATCCATGACAGAGGAGTCCTGCACTTTCGTCCATACAACGCCTCATAAGGAGCCATTTTAATACTGGACTGGTAGCTATTATTATACGAAAATTCAATCAGTGGTAATAACTTTTCCCACGGTTCACCGCGATCTAATACGCAGAGTCGTAGTAAATCCTCCAGCGTCCGGTTGGTCCGTTCCGTCTGTCCATCCGTCTGGGGATGAAAAGCCGTACTGAATGTTAGTCGAGTGCCCAAGTAAGTCTGCACTGACTTCCACTCCCTGGATGTAAATCGTCCATCCCGGTCTGATACAATCGACTTGGGTACGCCATGATAGTGAACGAACTGCTCCACAAACTTCCGGACTAACACTCCCACCGAGTCATCCTTCCTGATTGGAATAAACCTCGCCACCTTCGTCAGTCGGTCGATGATTACCCATATCGAATCGTTCCCTGTCCTGGATCGAGGAAGTCCATGTATAAAGTCCATGGCGATATCATCAAACTTCCACTCTGGTACTGGGAGGGGCTGTAATAATCCCGCGGGGTTTTTGCACTCTGCTTTTACTAATTGGCACGCCTTGCAACGGGTCACGAAGTAGGTGATATCCTTCTTCATGCCGGGCCAGAACATAGTCTTCTTCAGATCTGCAGTCATCTTCGTAATCCCCGGGTGTACCGAATATCGACTGCAATGAGCCTCCGTCATGATGTCTTCCCGGATCTGGCCTCCCTCTGGTATGTAGACCCGTCCTCTGAAGCATACTAAATCATCTCTCAGCGTGTAATCTCCCACAGTGCCTGCTTTTAAGGACCGGAATACCGGATCTAGCTGGGCATCCTGCTTCTGTCCATCCTTGACCCGCTCTCGTATGTCATCCGTGGCGATTAATGATGACAGGTATTCCTGGTATAGCCCAGGGTGATCCTCGAATACTAGGGATATTTGCATTTTATCAAACATCTGAATCAACTCCAAGGCCATCAATGGTGTTCCTACTTCAGTGTTTGCGGTCTTTCGGCTCAATGCATCTGCTACCACATTCGCCTTCCCTGGGTGGTAGTGCATCTCGTACTGATAATCTGCCAAAAATTCCACCCATCGTCTCTGTCTGATATTTAGCTCCTTCTGCGTGTCCACATACTTCAAATTTTTGTGGTCGGAGTATATGTCGCAGTGGACACCGTATAGATAGTGACGCCAGACCTTTAATGCAAAAATAACAGCACCCATCTCTAAGTCATGGATTGGGTAGTTTTGCTCATGTTTCTTCAGCTGCTGAGAAGCATAAGCTATCACATGGCCATTCTGCATAAGTACTGCACCCATGCCCTGGTAGGAGGCATCGGTGTAGACCTGGAATCCTTCTTTCCCTGAAGGGAGGGTAAGTATAGGGGCCGAAGTGAGTCGCCCCTTTAGCTCTTGAAAAGCCTCTTCACACCGTGGGGTCCAGGTAAAGGGCACCTCCTTCCTTGTCAGAGATGTGAGGGGGAGGGCGATACGAGAAAATCCCTCTACGAATTTCCGGTAGTATCCGGCAAGCCCTAGGAAACTTCGTACATCTGTGGCCGTCTCTAATTGTGGCCAGTCCCGAACTGCTTGGATCTTGGCCGGGTCCACTGCTAACCCAGCACCACTGATGATATGGCCTAGGAAGGCCACCTCCTTCAACCAAAATTGGCACTTGCTGATCTTTGCATAAAGCTTGTGCTCCCGTAGTTTCTTCAGAGTCAGCGTCAGATGTTGTGTGTGCTCCTCTTCTGTCCTTGAGTAAATGAGGATGTCATCGATAAACACGATAACGAATATATCTAAATACTCCTTGAACACCTGATTCATAAGGCTCATAAATGCTGATGGCGCATTTGTGAGCCCGAAGGGCATTACAGTAAATTCGTATAGTCCGTATCTGCTACTGAATGCAGTTTTCGGAATGTCCTCTTCCTGGATCCGTAACTGGTAATAGCCCGATCTCAGATCCAATTTGGAAAAGAAGTGCGCCCCTTCTAGCTGGTCAAACAGCTCATCTATCCTTGGCAGCGGATACGTATTTCGGACTGTCAATCGATTTAGAGCTCGGTAGTCGATGCACAGTCTCAGAGTTCCGTCCTTCTTTTTAACAAACAAGACCGGGGCTCCCCAAGGCGAAGAGCTCGGTCGGACAAATCCAGCCTCCACTAGTTCTTGGAGTTGGCTTCGAAACTCTGTCAATTCTTTCGGGGCCATCCGGTAAGGGGCCCTAGCTGCTGGCTTAGCCCCCGGCACCAGCTGTATCCGGAAATCTTGCTCCCGGTGCGGGGGTAGCCCAGGCAGTTTCTCCGGGAATACGTCGGCAAAATCTCGCACCACTGGAATATCCGAGGTGGAGACCTTGGTTTCGGTCATCTCAAATATTACTTCATACACTTCTTCTCCTTGTAAGTGAGCCTTAACGGCCTGTACAGATGACAATATGAGAGGGAAAGTAGATCTAATACCTTCAATGACGAGATAGGAGTCTCCATGTCTCACGGTAATCCTCTTGGATGAGCAATCGATCTGAGCGTGATTCCAGTTCAACCACGTCATTCCTAGGATCAAATCAAAGATTGGCATCTTTATGATTGTCGCTGGAGCTTCAAACGTCTTTCCGCCGATCTCTGCCTCCATGTTGCAATGGGCAGAGGTGAACAACTCTGATCCGTCGGGTAGTCGTATCCTCATCATCAGACCCGTGAATCTTTCTACGCCTTCCAATCCTTTTATGAAGGCCTCCGATACAAATGAGTGCGAAGCACCCGTATCAAATAGAGTATAAGCGGGTTTGCCGCTGATGAAAACTATTCCTGGGGTTTTGGGAAAAATTAAATGTCTCAGAATTCTAACTATGGTTTTCTTTCCTAGATTGTCACTTCTATATAAAATTTATGTTCATGGGGAATAACTTAAACCAAACTTTTCAGACGTACCAGTGATTACATGCTCCGGGTTTCGGGGCTGAGCCAGATCCAGTGCATAAATCTGCTCCCTCTGCTGCCTACGATCTGCACCCTGGAAACCACGTCCTCGACCACGTCCTCGTCCTCCGAACTGCTGGGCATGCGGGGCAACCTGTGGTGTTGGTAGAGGTGCTTCCCTCATGGGGCAGTTTCTCCGAATATGCCCTATTTGATGGCAGTTGTAGCACTCTGGTGGGGCAAATGCCATGCCCCCGGGTCTTGGTGCCTCCCTCATCTGAAGAGGCTGAGGAGCCAGTACCACCGGCTCCCTCGGCTCTCGTCTTATTTCCTGACGAGGTTGGTCTTCTGTTCTTCTTCCTTCTCTCCCATCTGTGATGCGGCCCCGCCGTTGATCATTCCGGGCTCCCCGGCCCTGGTCCTCTGTTGGCCTTTTTCGACCCCGAGTGGTGTGCCAATCGGCCTCAATCCTCTTGGCCATTTCCAAGATCCGAGAGATAGGTCCATCAGAAACGAACAGAAGGGCCTCCCTCAAGTCTTCTCGTAGACCCTTATAAAACCTTTTTGTGTAGCCCGCCTCATCTAGTTGATACGAATCCGCGTAGCGAGCTAAGTGGTCGAACTCCCGATGGTACTCTACCACCGTCCTGGTACCCTGCTTCAACTGTAAGAACCGTTCCTCCAACTCATCCCTGGCTGATTGTGGAACAAAATGTTCCAGGAGAGCGATCCTGAACTCTTCCCAGGAGATTTCTGTAACCTCCCTATCAGCAAATGTTGTATCCAGCAGCGTCTTCCACCACCTCTTTGCGTGAGACTCTAGGCAGGAGACAACCAAGGCCACCTTCTCCTCCCAGGGACATCGTATCCCAGTCAGCATTTCATACATAATATCTAGCCACTCCTCTGTCCGTACAGCGGATTCTGTCCCCAAGTAAGATGGAGGAGAGAGTCCTCGAAAAATGCTCATCCAATTGGCCCCCGGGTTCGGCTGCGGAGCCGGAACCTGCTGAGCTCTGAAAGCATCTAGAATGGCCGTCAGCGTTTGACCCATCTCCGAATGTAAGAATGGAGTGGGGGCCGGGGGAGGTGGTGCAACAGTCGGAGTCTGCTGAACTCCGCCTTGTGGTGTTGGCTGCGCTGGGGGCTGCGTTATAGAAGACAATTATAAGAAGTCTCACAGGTTTAACTAAAAGTGGACAATTTTCATGTGATTTCCCATATGGGCCCACCACTGCTTCCGCTGCTTAGTTTGTCCCCAAACTAAACTCGAGCGGGGGTGGCCCAGGGTAGTGGACTGCTACTTAGCTGATCGAGGTTTCCTCTGATACCACTTGTAAGACCCCCATTTTTTTTTTCTTTTTCGACACCGGGGTCTTAGGCCCAGAACCACCGCCTTGCGGTGACACCTTCGCACCCGGGAAGGTCGTCACTACAAGACGCCGATTCTGCCGGCCAATTCGATCATAACAGTAGCAATATACTTAAGAAGGTAGCAAGTCCACAAAGAGAATCACATATATAGAAATAAACTCCACGAAGGGAGTGTCCACAGATAGTACAAATAATAAAAATCTCGGGCTTATGCCCAGTACATCAAATCCTCACTACAATTCACTCATCGCGGAAGCAAACTAATACAACTACTATAGTTCGGGACTCACTGTCCCTGCTGTCTGGACTCCAGTGCTAGACTGTCCGATCTCCAAACGTGCCGACCTCCGGGGCTGCTCCTCCATGCTGGGCTCCGTGGTCCCCTAAATGATGTGGTTCGAAAACCGTTAGTCTAAAAGACTAAGTCCTATCATCCCCCACCCCTTCCCCCATGGCTCCTAAGCACCGAGCGGGGAGAAGGAAAGGGGAGGACATGAAGGTGGAGAGTATACAACTTTCAGATGGCAGCGGAACTAAACTAACAGTGTAAGCATGGCAATAAGCGTACAAAATAAATAAGTAACCTTAACTTATGCGAGTACACATAAGCTAAGGGATCTTTTGCAGGGCTCCTATCGTATAAAAAGTCCCACACCGATTTATACGATAGGGTGTCGGTTCTATTAGCAGGTTTATAATATTGAAGGTTTATAATATTGAAAGAGAACCTTAACTTATAAGCACGCTCACACGAACTTATAGGCCAAGGGGTCGTTTTGCAAGGCCTAATGTATAGAGCGTCCCATACCGCTTATACATTAGGTGTCTGGTTATATGCGATGGTTATGCTATGAAATTCATTTATGCCATGATGTGAACATGCAAGTGCAACTCACCCACTCGACTCTGTGTACACAGACCTTTAGTTCCCCCTTTCAGAGCCGTTACCTCCCAGGATACCTCCGTAGTGGCAGACGGAAGCGGTGGGTTGGGCCTCGCCCACCTCAAAACCAGTATTTGCACTACCGGTCTGACCTATCGTACGCCTCAACGCTTGGTGCACTAAGCGGACGTCTGCGTACTCTTGCCGGCTGGTGCACCGGACTTCTGTTGGCGAAGTGTAAAAACACACCTGCCGAGTCAACGATATTGGTGTCGGTGCAACGAACTCCCCAATATCGAAGACCCACCACCTTATACCTGTTATGCACATGCAATAGTTATGAGTCCAATAAATAACCGAGCCGAATCTTCCCGGACAATCCCGTCCGTCACAATCTACAACCGAGCCGAAGCTCCCCGGACTAACCCGTCCGTCATAATCTACAACCGAGTCGAAGCTCCCCGGACTATCATGTCCGTCGTAACCAACAACCGAGCTAAAGCTCCCCGGACAATCCCGTCCGTCATAATCTACTACCGAGCCAAAGCTCGCCAGACCACTATCACAACTACTGGGCTTATTGCCCAAGTAACCTATACTATCACCCGGGACACTGTGGTGGGAAAGTGTGAAACCCTAAGTTTACTATTTACTCTATGCCTACGACGAAGTTTTGACTCTCCCTAATTACTACGAGAAAGACGATTTTTCGTCGATCACACGCACCACCTAACACTAGCCAACCCACTCTCACTCCTCTTCTTTTCTCTCTAATGGGAAATCATCCACATTAACAGTTCTAACTCCAATAACTATCCCCGACCTTGACTTATTCCAATTTAGCAATTTTGCTATATGCACACCAACTTAGACGATACGTTGAACCGGGTATGGGGTATTCTAAATAATCATCCAAATGTCCTGAATTATTTTCTGGAGACATATCATGATGCAAATGGACTAAATCCAAAATATTGTAATTTTTTCTAAGTATTCTGATATTTAATTAATTTCTCGTAAAGCTTCTAAGGGCTACCCATTGAGCATGAAGTGCACTTTTCAGAGAGGTATATAGATTCATAAATTCATGATAAATTCTAAATAACCATTTAACAATAAATCCAAGATATGACAATTTTTCAAGTATTCAGATGACACTAATCTAATTTTGATAATATATCCATTTCCTTTTATTATTGAAGTGAGTGCAATGAATATTCATCCGAAAATTCTTAATTAATTTTCTATAGTATATATTGTCTTAAAAATCTCATTGGCCAAATGTCATAATTATACAGTAGGTAAATTGCTCAAAATGATTTAAACAAACTAAATCCAAAATTGTTAATTGCAGACCACCAAGTCAATTTTTCATGTAAAATGGGATGTATATAAAATAATCATCCTACACCCCTATAATAATTAATGGAGGTTCATTATGACCTTTTAGTTCTAAATCCAGAGTTCCAAAATTTTCCTTACTTATTTAATAATTTATTTAATTATTTTAATGTCTAAGATTTCCAAAAATGAACATGAAGTACTACTTTAATTCAAGGAATCATTTTACAAATTTTATATGTTACTCAGAATAATGATATAACCTATCTTCCAAAATATATATTTCTTTTCAGTAAAGCTTTATCTTTAAATCAAATATTCATTTAAATCCTTGGAAATTCATTTAATAAATATAAAATACTATATTGCTTCCAAAAATTCAGGGAAATTTCAATTATGAATCTAATGTCATATACATGGTTTGGGCCAAATTTTATAATTTATTTATTTGTAAATGGGCCTAAATGAATTTTTGAATAATTCCATCACATGACAATTTGTGAACTAACTACCTCATATACTTGTCCAAAAATTCTTATAAAATTTATATAAACTCTATATGCTTTCAAACATCCTCTGCCAAAATTTCATGACCTCTCAATGGTCAGAGGTAGCATAATAAATTATTTACTTAATTTAAGCCTTTCTTGTGTTACAAATGATGTGCTATAATTATTGA
Source organism: Platanthera zijinensis (assembly GCA_039513925.1). Lineage (NCBI taxonomy): Eukaryota > Viridiplantae > Streptophyta > Magnoliopsida > Asparagales > Orchidaceae > Platanthera > Platanthera zijinensis. Next base: position 121,949,170 of record CM077090.1, read on the forward strand.
CCCAAAATTCCCCATTAAAATACCAGAGGCCCATAATGTCTTTAAGACCAATCTACCAAAGTTTCATCTTAGTTTGAGGTGTTTAGCTAGCCCATTTCAACCCTAGGATATTTGTGCCCTAAACTAGGGTTAGGGATTTTAGGGTCCTAAACCTTCCAAAATGTCCTAACAATTTTACCAGAGGGTTATAGTTACCAAAACTCTATCCCTACAAAATTTCATGGCCATACAAGGTGATTTGGCCATATGCCCTTCACAAAGCACAAAAGCCCTTCCTTAGGGTTTGACCTAGGAGCTTGGGCCAAACCAACTCCACTGCCCCCAAATTTCCTTTGGGAGGTGTATCTTGTCATCCCAAACTAGTGTACAAAATTTGAGCCTCTGTTGAGGTGAATAGGTCACTAAAAGCCAAAATTACTTTTTGGACCAAAATACCCTTCTTAGGGCAAGGCTAGGGTTTGCTTGAATCATATTCAAATCAACTCCAAACTTAATGAAATTTTAACCAGAGGTCTATTTTGACCTCATAACCATCCCACCAAAATTTGGTTGAATTTGGACTTCATTTGACCCCTAATTTAATTTACCCTAGCATAATTAAATTATTTACAAAAACTATAGGAATATTATTCCCAAAAATTCCCATTTTTGGGCAGGGTCTAGGTATAGGGTAGGGTGAGTCCCTGCCAAAATTTCAGCTTATTTGGACCAAGGATGAAGAGTGGGCAGCTAGTTTAATGTCTGCCTACTCATTTGTATAGACCCCACCAAAATGGGTGCCCTGGTCAGACCAGTCACCCAAATTGGTTCAAACCAATTTTACCAGACAGTAGACTCATAGGGCTAGGTTTTTGATGTTGACCACTTTTTCTGAAAATGACTCTAAATATTTTTAATAATTAAAGCAAATAAATAGAAATCCTGTGACAGAATATGAAATGATTTAAGTATCATAGCTATAGTTTAAAATCTGCTCAGCACGAATCTTGGCGCAGCCTGGACGGCATCCGGTTATCGTCTAGCTCTAGCCGACGGCCCCGATTCAGCCCGCCTGGAGCAACTTCCAACGGCTGCCGCCGGCCATCCGGCCACCTCCCCGGCCTGCCACCGCCGCCGACACTTTCGTGGTCGTCGGGGCTATCTCCAGGCGGCGTCCAGGCCGCCGGGAATCACTGTTCCGGCGAACCCGAGAGTTGGATTTTTCATGGAATTTCCATGATTTTGAAAACCCGATTGGGCTCAATTGAGCCCCAACCTTAGCCCTATTGATTTCTACGATCTACCCAGGAGAGAAGGAGTGGAGGAGGACCTTTTTGGTCGGCTGTAGCCTGGCTGAACGCCGGATTGGCATGGTGGTGGCCGGTGGTGGTCGGCTTGCTCAAAAAGGCAGAATTGGGCTTGGTTTCTTCAGGGAAATGGTGGGGATTCATCCTTGGACCTTGCTGGAGCCTTTAAAGAGGTGAGGGGAGGTGTTAGGTGGCTGAAATGGCATGTGCCATTTTTGGCAAAGTCAAGGTTGGCGGCTAGGGGTGGTGGAGGTGATGGAGCTTGCTCCAGCCAGTCAAAAAAACTGCTGGACTCCCCCTTGTCCTTCTGAAATGAATGGGGAGGTTGGGGAGGGGGGAGGAGGAGCACAAAGTCCTCCTTCCTTCTCTTCCTTCTCTTTCTCTCTCCTCCATGGATGATTTTCTCTCTCCTAGTCATCAAGCCTGAAATTTGGGCTCCTACATGTCACATGTCAGCCTACCAATCTATTTGGCCACTTGGGTCAAGGTTAGCCCTAATGAAATAGGCTTGAGCTTGAGTTAGCCCATTTGGGCTAACTTGACCCAAAGTGGGACTAGGGCCCACCTAGGTCAATTTGATCCTTGATATTTCCTTAATAGGTCCTTGGTGACCCATTAGCCTCCCCTAGGGTCATGGTGGGGTTGTATTGGCCCTTGAAGGTCACTTGGCCCTTAACTAGGGCATTTTGACCATTTTAGGTTAAGGGTTGACTTTGGTCAAACTAGCCCCTTTGATTGGTCCCAATGGGTCCTTGGTGACCTATTGGCCTCTCACTAGGCTTATGAGGGTAGAGGTGGTGTCTATTGGGCTAAGGGACTGCAATTGACCCTTGTGTAGGTCAATTTGACCCAATTAGGGCTATAGTTGACTTTGGTCAACTTAGCCCCATTGACTGCTCTCCATGGGTCCTTAGTGACCCATTGACCTCTTCCTAGGGTTATAAGGGTATTGGTGGGGTATATTTGGCTAATGGACTGAAATGGACCCCTGTGTAGGTCAATTTGACCTAGCTAGGGTTATAGTTGACTTTGGTCAACTTGGGTCTGTTGAATGCCCTCCATGGGTCTTTGGTGACCCATTGACCTCTCACTAGGTCTATGAGGGTATGGGTGGGGTATATTTGGCTAATGGACTGAAATGGACCCCTGTGTAGGTCAATTTGACCTAGCTAGGGTTATAGTTGACTTTGGTCAACTTGGGTCTGTTGAATGCCCTCCATGGGTCTTTGGTGACCCATTGACCTCTCACTAGGTCTATGAGGGTATGGGTGGGGTATATTTGGCTAATGGACTGAAATGGACCCCTGTGTAGGTCAATTTGACCTAGCTAGGGTTATAGTTGACTTTGGTCAACTTGAGTCTGTTGAATGCCCTCCATGGGTCTTTGGTGACCCATTGACCTCTCACTAGGTCTATGAGGGTATGGGTGGGGTCTTGGAGTCTTAGTGAAGCCTCATGATCACTTTTAAATCAAGGTTCAGGGATCTGCTAAGTGCAGACCACAGTGGCCCTATTCACACTACCAGGTTCACTTGGCTCTTCCTTGGGCTTTCTAGGGTTTTGCCATGACAAAATCACTCTTAGGGGTCTAGTTGGAAATGGGATGTTACACCTTAAGACCGTGGCTTTTCTGTATTTTATAAACATTCCTGAGATATATATATGTAGTGAACATTCGTATTGAGTGAGTTCAAGTTAACCCTTGAAGCTTCCGCTATAATGCTTTGAGTTAGAATTCATTTAGTTTTTGATGTTAACATTAACTCCGCCGACTGTCTGTGGGATATAGCGTGGGGCCCCGGATGGACTCTCTGTTATATTTCTTGTGACGGATGGAGGTGTTACACGGCGTCATCGGCATTAACGCGGACTTGAGGCAGCATCAGTGTTGGCGGTTTCTCTGGATGGGGTAATCGATTGCAATAAAGACGAGGTTGCATCTCTTGATTGGCGAGAACGAAGGTTGACTATGAGCGTGGTTTCGCCCGTCAAAGAGAATGAAAAAACTCATTTTTTTCATTTCTCTGTTACATTGGCCTCCCCCTGATGGCGAAGGCCATCAGGTTGGAGCACTTGGGATGGAGGATGTTGAAGATGTACCGCTTCGCCATCAGGATGGAGCACTTGGGATTGAGGATGTTGAAGATGTACCGGCAAAGGACGTGCGACGCCGTAGCGGTCATGGCTACAAGCTTCGCCCTCGCAAATGAAAACTCGTATTTGATTATTTATAAGTTTGGTGTGCTAATAGCCAATTCATGAGAGGCTATTTAAAACATTATTTTATTTCCTGCATTTCCTTTATGTGGTGTGTCTTTAGCCACTTGTTTTGTTATTTGAGATGTAAGCCTATATAAAGGCCAAGACTTTTCATTTGGGGTAGATTATTATTGAATTGAAAAAATCACTTTTGCCTAAACCTAATTCCCTCTCTTGCTCTCTCCCTAGCCGCCGCCCCCTTCACCATTGCCCTTCCAAAACCGGCGGCCAACCAAGGCTAGGATCGGCCACCTCTCCTCCCCTCTCCTTCTCTACCCAAAACCGATTGCCTCCAAGGTATTCCTTCAAGGGATCGGCCACCATCTCCCCTTGCCTCTCCTCCTCTTAGCCGCCACCACCATCATCCCTCTTTCTCCCAAACCGACGGACAACTTCTCCTCAAAGGTCTTGCAAGGAAGGAGGAAGTCTAGGGAATCTTCAACGGCGAGACGTGAACGGGACGACAAGATCTTCATCCATAGCGCTCTTCCGTGGTCTTCAAAGGGAAAACGATCGTACTTGGTGGATCCGCGCATCACGGATCTACGAATCCGAGAGGGGGTAACGATATTACTACACAAGAGATTTCTTTTCCTAGATAGTTCTTGTGGTGGACGTATTTTGCGTTATTTTCGGAATTATTATTCTTCGAGGTTAACAAATAACCGATTAGCAATTTTCGTTTGGTTTTCCGAAGGATTCGAAAAAGGATTTGGCACTCCTCGTTTTCTTTTTGTTGGGATAGATACCACCATTTTCGGATCGTTTAGTTCTTGGTGGATCTATTTTGGTACAACACCTAAAGCTCGCTCGGGATCGATATTATCCCATTTAGCCGGAAGGAATTTGGCCTATAGCCAAGTTTCGATCTATTTGCGGAACGGCGATCCGTATGTTAGCACGAACGGTATATTTAATTATTGAATTTGCTGCGTTTGCGTTGGCGTGCGGAATAGAGAGCGTTGAGCGTAGTCATAAGCGTCGTCGCGACCACGTGACGTGTCTCGAAGAGACATCCCTACATCAATTTGGTATCAGAGGGAGGTTGTGTTGATTTCCCAATCGACACCATCCTCACTTTTATCATAGGGTTGTCTTTTTCTTTAAGTTGTGCACTTTCGTTACGAACCGTGTCAAAATCTGAATTTTGGGCTGCATTTAGTAAAAACTCACAAATTTTATTTTTCCAGAAAATTACAAAAAAAATTCTGAATTTTCTTCTCATTTTTTTAAGAAAAAAAGTCTAAAAAATTTTTTCCTGTTGCTCAATAGTTTTGCGTCAAAAAAATTCAAACGCGTAATTTAAATCAGGTCAAAATTGTTGTTTGTAACGTTCGTTCATGCGCACTAGGCTGGGCACGGAATATCTTCCCTCCACCTCACACATGGCCAACAACCAAGGTGACGAGCATGCTCCGGCCACGATCGCCGAACTCCGAGAAGAGTTTAACGCTAGGTTTGACGCACTGACTCAGTTAGTTGAAGGGCTCGCTGTAAATCAAGCGGCGCCTCGAAACAACGGCGTTGACAGAAACCGACTGGGTCCCCAACCCCCGGCAGCCAACCAGCGAGAGGAACGACAAAATCACCCACGTGATCTAGACGATGAGTACCCACCTCGAGGTCATTATGAGTTTGATGTGACAAGGGCCGTAAAAATGAACGCACCCTCCTATGATGGGATGGGAGAGCCCCAACTTTTCCTAGACTGGGTCATGGACATCGAATGCTATTTTGAATGGCACGACTTAACGGACGCTGAGAAAGTGAAGGTCGCACGTATGAAACTACTAGGAAGGGCCAAAACATATTGGTTAAACGAAGAGAGGCGCCTAGGAACTGTAAACGGAGCACCCCGACTTGGGTGGACCGCAATGAAAGCGCTACTACACGACCAATACGTTCCCACATATCACCGAACCCAGATGTTCGACGATTTAGCCACCCTTCGGCAAGGGAATACTTCGGTAGCAGATTATATGGGACACCTTAAGGATATGATGGTGCGTTGCGATGTTCGTGAGATGCCCGAAGTTACACTCTCACGATTTCGTAAGGGACTCAACCCGGATATACAAGGGAAACTCTTGCGTTATGGTCACACAGACCTTAACACCACCTTCAATGCCGCCTTGGATATTGAAAAGCATAACGCCTACAAGTCCAAAGGACGTAATTTCCAGAAAGGGAAATCCATCTTAGGCCCGCACCCTTCTTCATCCGCGCGTGATAAAGGAAAGTATCGATCAACGGATTCGGAGTCCATTGTCATTACCGCTAGGAATAATAGAAATCCCACCGGTGAGCGAGTACCAATAGGACGAGTTAACAAGACAAATGCCACGTGTTACTCGTGCGGCATTCAAGGGCACTATTCTAGTGAGTGCCCCACGAAAAGCAAACCTTTAGCTTTACTAGACTCTTCGTCTGAACCTGCTGATATCGTCTATGGAGCTGGCGAAGAATCTGACGCCGAGCCAAGTGACATTGAGGACGATTCTTACATGATGGTGATGAGATGCATTTTAGCCACACCGCGAGCGTTGGATGAATATAACCGGACAAATATATTTACATTAAATTTTAAAGACGGTGAAAAATGGTGTAAGTTAATTATCGACAGCGGCAGTTGTATGAACGTAGTATCGGAGAATGCCATCACTCGCATGCACTTAGTAACCGAGCCGCACCCACATCCTTATAAGATTGCGTGGGTAAACAAGACATCCATAGCGGTCTCTAAGCGATGCATGGTTCCTTTAACGTTGAAAAACTACGTTGATAAAGTTTGGTGCGACGTAATTCCTATGGACGTGTGCCATGTATTATTAGGACGACCTTGGTTGTACGACTATGACGTGACCCACTTCGGTCGCGCAAACACATATGAGTTCAAATTCAATGGTAAAACCGTTGTTTTGAAGCCATCTGCGCCTAAGGATCCGTCATCTATTTCCAAAGACACTGTTGTGTCTGTGGAAAAGAAAACGATAAGCCTGATTAGTAGAAAGGAACTAGAACGTGAGACTTTCATGGATGGCGTTATATACGCGTTAGTCTGTTTACAAGCGAAGGAAGAGTCACCTACCGTTGAGAGCCTCCCATTATCGCTACGAAATCTCTTGGAAGAATATAAGGATGTTTATCCGGTAGATTTACCACCCACGTTACCACCGATACGTGACATCCAACATGAGATAGATTTTGTCCCGGGATCTTCATTGCCAAATCAGCCCCATTATAGACTCAATCCATCCTCCCATGAAGAATTACAAAAATTAATTTCTGACCTGCTAGCGAAAGGATTTATACGACATAGCAAAAGTCCTTGTGCCGTCCCCGCATTATTAGTTCCAAAGAAAGATAAGACATGGCGATTATGTGTCGATTATCGGGCTATTAATAAAATAACGATCAAATATAGATTTCCTATTCCCCGTTTGGACGATCTACTAGATATGCTTTCAGGAGCCGCTATATTCTCTAAATTGGATCTTAAAAGCGGTTATCATCAGATACGAATACGGGAGGGAGAAGAATGGAAGACGGCTTTCAAATCTAAGGATGGACTTTATGAATGGCTAGTGCTTGGAGAAGGACTTACCAATGGACCTAGTACTTTTTCACGATTGATGACCCAAATTTTTAAGCCTTTTATGGGAAAATTTGTAGTGGTCTATTTTGACGACATTTTGGTTTTTAGCATTTCGCCGGGGGATCATGAGACTCATCTAAGAACAATTCTTACCACGTTGCGCAAAGAGAACTTATTTATTAACTTTAAAAAATGCGCTTTCGGCGTGCCTTCTGTTGAGTTCTTAGGATACATCGTGAGTTCAGATGGCTTTCATGTGGATCCCAAGAAGGTCCAAGCGATTAAGGAATGGCCGGAACCCAAGAATATTAGGGACGTTAGAAGTTTCCACGGATTGGCCACGTTTTATCGAAGATTTATTCGGAATTTTAGTAGTATTATGGCACCCATAACTGAATGTATGAAAAAAGGAGAATTTACATGGACGAAATCGGCCACTAGTGCCTTCCAAACGATTAAGGAACGAATGTCTGAAGCTCCTTTACTCCGATTACCGGATTTTAGTAAAGTTTTTGAATTATCATGCGACGCGTCAGGGATAGGGATTGGAGGAGTATTAAGCCAAGAGGGACACCCGCTAGGATACTTTAGTGAGAAACTAGCCGGGCCGAAATTAAATTATTCAAATTATGATCGCGAATTCTATGCGGTAATCCGATGTCTCCAACATTGGCGACATTACCTTATATCAAAAGAATTTGTAATATTATCGGATCACGAGGCCCTCAAATTTGTGAATTCTCAAAATAAGATTAGTCCACGACACGCAAAATGGACATCTTATCTACAAGAGTACACCTTCATAATCAAGCATCTGAAGGGTACGCTAAATCGTGTAGCGGACGCGCTAAGTAGAGTCACTCTGTTATTAAATACCATGGAAGTGTCAGTCATAGGATTCGATAGGATAAAGGATGAATATATCCATTGCCCAGACTTTAAGGACATTTATTTCGCCGCGAAGGACAACTCCCCTACCACTATCTCGGCATTCTATATTCGTGATGGATATCTATTTAAACATGTGCAATTATGCATTCCCCGGTCGTCTTTACGACATTTTATTATATGGGAGTTACATAGCGGGGGATTAGGCGGACACTTCGGGCGAGACAAAACGATAGCACTTGTGGAAGATAAATTCTTTTGGCCGGGCCTCAAACCCATGGTCAACAAAGTTGTAGGAAGTTGTCGTGTTTGTCAACTAGCTAAGGGAAACAAGACCAATGCGGGTCTTTACACACCCCTTCCGATTCCGTCGGTGCCATGGCAAGATGTTAGCATGGATTTTATATTGGGTTTACCTATGACTTTTAGGCGTCACGATTCCATACTAGTGGTGGTAGACCGATTCTCAAAAATGACATATTTTATCGCAAGCAACAACACCTACGATGCTTCCAATGTAGCAAAATTATTTTTCAAAGAGGTTGTAGCACATCGAGGTGTACCCAAGACGATAGTGAGTGATCGAGATGTAAAATTTACAAGTTATTTTTGGAAGACCCTCTGGAAACTAATGGGCACTAAACTGTTGTTTTCATCGGCCTATCATCCCCAAACGGATGGGCAAACGGAAGTCGTCAACCGTAGCTTGGGAGGGTTACTTCGTTGTTTAGTGGGCGAACATAAAGGTACATGGGATCTTATCCTCCCGCATGCCCAGCTTGCGTACAATAATTCTAGGAACCGGTCCACTCAGTTGTCCCCGAATGAGATAGTGCACGGTTATAAAGCGCCAGTGCCACTTGACTTGATTCCGTTACCACCTTCTTTTAAGTCAAGTCAATTTGCACTAGATTTCGCGTCACACGTTCACACTCTCCACGAGCACATTGGCAAGACATTAGTTAAGCAATATTCTATATATCAATCGAACGCTAACGTACATCGGCGAGTAGTCTCTTTGAACATAGGCGATTTGGTTATGGTTCGTCTAATCCCTGAACGGATGCCGTCGGGCACCATAAAGAAGTTAGCGAACAAGAAAGCCGGTCCTTTTAGAATTTTGAAGAAATTAGGCGAAAATGCTTATTTGTTAGAGTTACCTTCTGATTGGGGAATCTCCCCTGTGTTTAATATTTCCGATTTAACGCTTTTTGTTGCTCCACCACCTGAATTGTCTATCTCTCCGTTTACTGCTTCCACTATACAATCTAATGGGGTGGGGGGTGAGCTAAATTCTGGATCGCTTTCTCCTGCGAAGTCTATGGGAGGTATGCAGTCTATTGATGATGAAAATTGTTTTTCTACTTCACCTAACGCTTTTCCGAGGTTTCCCCGGACAGATTTCTTGCCTGACAAGATTTTGCAGGATGATGTATTACCCACTACAGACGGCGACATTCACAGGTTCTTGGTTCGTTGGCGTGGTCGTCCGTCTTCGGACGACTCTTGGCTATCTGCTGCACAGTTGGATCTTCTTGACGCGGGCCTCCTCCACCGTTATCTCTCAGCCCACTCATCGGTGATGAGTCCTTTTGAGCGGAGGAGGATTGATGGCGAAGGCCATCAGGTTGGAGCACTTGGGATGGAGGATGTTGAAGATGTACCGCTTCGCCATCAGGATGGAGCACTTGGGATTGAGGATGTTGAAGATGTACCGGCAAAGAACGTGCGACGTCGTAGCGGTCATGGCTACAAGCTTCGCCCTCGCAAATGAAAACTCGTATTTGATTATTTATAAGTTTGGTGTGCTAATAGCCAATTCATGAGAGGCTATTTAAAACATTATTTTATTTCCTGCATTTCCTTTATGTGGTGTGTCTTTAGCCACTTGTTTTGTTATTTGAGATGTAAGCCTATATAAAGGCCAAGACTTTTCATTTGGGGTAGATTATTATTGAATTGAAAAAATCACTTTTGCCTAAACCTAATTCCCTCTCTTGCTCTCTCCCTAGCCGCCGCCCCCTTCACCATTGCCCTTCCAAAACCGGCGGCCAACCAAGGCTAGGATCGGCCACCTCTCCTCCCCTCCCCTTCTCTACCCAAAACCGATTGCCTCCAAGGTATTCCTTCAAGGGATCGGCCACCATCTCCCCTTGCCTCTCCTCCTCTTAGCCGCCACCACCATCATCCCTCTTTCTCCCAAACCGACGGACAACTTCTCCTCAAAGGTCTTGCAAGGAAGGAGGAAGTCTAGGGAATCTTCAACGGCGAGACGTGAACGGGACGACAAGATCTTCATCCATAGCGCTCTTCTGTGGTCTTCAAAGGGAAAACGATCGTACTTGGTGGATCCGCGCATCACGGATCTACGAATCCGAGAGGGGGTAACGATATTACTACACAAGAGATTTCTTTTCCTAGATAGTTCTTGTGGTGGACGTATTTTGCGTTATTTTCCGAATTATTATTCTTCGAGGTTAACAAATAACCGATTAGCAATTTTCGTTTGGTTTTCCGAAGGATTCGAAAAAGGATTTGGCACTCCTCGTTTTCTTTTTGTTGGGATAGATACCACCATTTTCGGATCGTTTAGTTCTTGGTGGATCTATTTTGGTACAACACCTAAAGCTCGCTCGGGATCGATATTATCCCATTTAGCCGGAAGGAATTTGGCCTATAGCCAAGTTTCGATCTATTTGCGGAACGGCGATCCGTATGTTAGCACGAACGGTATATTTAATTATTGAATTTGCTGTGTTTGCGTTGGCGTGCGGAATAGAGAGCGTTGAGCGTAGTCATAAGCGTCGTCGCGACCACGTGACGTGTCTCGAAGAGACATCCCTACATCACCCCCATCTTTAATTTTGAGGTCTTTTATAACAGAGCTTTAGGAATTGGTTTTATTTTGGCAACTGAAAAATTTTCAATGTATTATTACCCAATTTATGCATTCAAAAGAATTATTTTCCCTTATAGATGATCAAGGAAGAAACATTTTTTGCTTCAATAACACTATTCACTATAATAAACTTCTTTTCAAATTTAATTTATTACTAAACTTGAGCTCGTCTTTCTCTCCTACATTGTCTTAAATTACCGTACCACTTTATTTTATTTATGGCCTTGTTAATCGGTCAATCTAATAAGCCGTCTTCAAACATGAAGATACATGTGTGAATACAATACAAAATACACAACGATATAATGCAGAAATAAATAATGAAAATATGAGAATACCAAAACATAACGTAAGATGAGATCTAAGTTGTATCAAAAAGATTTTCAGAAAAGTACAATGCGAGGACACCCAAAGCCTTCTTAGGGAGAAGTGAAGGTCCCAGCTAGAAAATGAATAAGGGAGCTTCTCTAACACAGACCCGCAAAAAATGGTACTGGTAGGATCTGTAAACCCGTATGTACAAAATGTGGGAAATCCCACACTGGAGAACGTCCGAAAGAATTTGGTGTTTTCTTTTAATGTCATCTGTTACGCCCCCGCAACATTTTGCCGGTCGTCACTATGTTCGCAGACGCAAGGATGCCGTACACAACGGGGCTGAACCATCCGGTTCAGCCCCCTCTCTCTGAAGATGCCGAAATAGGGCTGAACCGGTTCGGTTCAGCCCTATTGGGGCCGGCCGGCCCCTTTGGCCGGCCCCTCTTTGGTTCCGGGTATTTATATCCCGGAACCCCTCTTGGTTCAGCATGCAAGTAATTGAGGTATAATCTGCTTCCTCCTTCTAACCCTAATTCCTCTTAGCCTCATCTTCCTCTCTAGTCTCTCCCTCTCTCTCTATCTATCTAGTGTTTTAACATTTGGTATCAGAGGATTCGTCTCCGACATGGTGAATACGCGCACGCAAGAGGAATCCGCACGGCTCGAAACCCTAGAGGGGACAGTGGCCACTCTCACGGATTCGGTGGCGTCCATGACGGCCGGTATGGAGGAGTTGAAAACCTTATTGAAAGGAAAAGCGACGGCTACGGATGATTCGACCGGATCGGGACAAGATCCGGCTGTGGTTGCGCGCGGGGCCACGAACGGCGGAGTCGCGCGGCTCGGCGACGACGCATCGCGTCTTTTTCCCCCTCCGTCAACAGGAGCGTATGGCGGGGCTGGCGGATCGGGGTTGGGGCACTGTACGGGGCCGATGCCGCCCGCATTCTTGCACAGCGGCTTCGGCGAGCCCGTCGTAAGCCGGAACCAGGGGCGTCGGGGCTGGGATGAGCCCGCAGGCTTCCGGCGTGGCTGGGATGACCCAGCAGGGTTTCGGCGGGGCTGGGATGAGGCCGCAGGTCAGCGGCGGGGCTGGGATGAGGCCGCAGGTCAGCGGCGGCCACCGGAACAGGCAGGACAGCAGCGGGGAGGTCTTCTTCCTCCTCCTCGGGGGTTTGGACAGCAGGGTGCGCCGGTTTATGGACCACCATGGGGTGGCCAACCACCGGGTTATGGTGTATTTGAGCAAGGCGATATCGGAAGGCGAGAAGGAGGTCATGGTCCGCATCGCTTGTCTCCAGGCTTGTCTCGCATGTATTTTCCGGAGTTCGAGGGTGGTGACACCTTGGAATGGATTCAGAAGGCCGAACTCTTCTTTCAATATCAAGATGTTCCTGAAGGCCAATGGGTGCAGTTGGCGTCTTTTCACCTAAAGGATGACGCTTTCCAATGGACACAGTGGTTCCTGCGGGGACGGGAGTACGTGCCCTGGGGGAGTTTGTGGAGGGCTTTACGGCTCGATTTGGTCCGCTAGAGTATGAGAACTATGAGGCCATGCTTCAGAAACTCCGCCAGAAGGGTTCTGTGATGGAGTACCGCACGGAGTTCGAGAAGTTGGCGAATCGTGTGCAATGGCCAGAAAGGACGTTATACAGTTGCTTCATCTCCGGTCTCAAGGATTATATTCGTGACGAGGTGCAGGCACTCATGCCTCAGTCGTTGAACCACGCCATTACCTTGGCCCGTATTCAGGAGGAGCGGTTCAGCAGGCAGAGAGGCCGCATGCAGAATAGGCCCCCTCGGCCAGCACTACTACTACTACGGTTGCACGGCGGGAACAACCTACGGCTAACAAGCCGACGGTGACTCGCTTGTCTTGGAGTGAGTTGCAAGCTCGCAAAGAGAAGGGTCTATGCTTCAATTGTGATGAGAAGTTTGCTCCGGGCCATAAATGCCAGAGGACACAAGCCTTCATGTTATATCAGGAGGCTGAGGAAGCACCGGCGGCCGACGAGGATGAATTGGAGGTGGACTTGGAAGAAACTGAGTTTGGGGTCTCTATGCATGCTTTGGAAGGGTGCGTTCCTCCGCTTACAATGCGGCTGGCGGGTCGGATCGCCCAGGAGAAGGTTACTATTTTGGTGGACAGTGGGAGCACCCACAACTTTGTGCATCCCAATGTGGCAGGGAGAGTTGGACACGGGGTCGACAAGGGGGCTGCCTTCCATGTTATGGTAGCGGATGGCAGTAAGTTGCAATGTGAAGGGGTGCTGAAGGGAGTGGAACTGCGGATAGGAGACTATGCGGGACGAACGGACGTCTACTTGCTACCTATTCGTGGCTCGGATATGGTCTTGGGAGTTCAGTGGTTACGCCAATTACAACGGGTAACTTTTGATTGGGCGCACATGACCATGGAGTTTGTGCTCGGGGAGCAACAGTTCTGCCTGCGGGGTCTTATGTCTTCTCCTATTAAGGAGGTATCTCTTCGCAGCATGCAACAGTTGAGCGGAGACGGGCAAGTGATGGCCATTCTACGGGAGGTTCAGACCGGCGACTCCGGCAATTCTGAGGTACCAGTTCACTTACAGTCCATTTTGACAGATTACGCTGACGTTTTTTAGGAGCCCCGTACTCTGCCACCACCTCGGTTCCGGGATCATCGTATTCCGCTCAAGGCGGGCGCCGAGCCTACTAATGTGCGACCATATCGCTACCCACACATTCAGAAGGCGGAAATCGAGCGGAGTGTCCGGGAGATGTTGGAGGCCGGTATCATTCGGCCAAGTACTAATTCCTTCTCCGCTCCCATCATTCTGGTCAAGAAAAAAGACGGTTCCTGGAGATTTTGTGTGGACTACCGCGCCTTGAATGGCGCCACGATCAAGGATAACTTTCCGATTCCTCACATTGAGGAGCTGCTGGATGAACTGCATGGAGCACAACTTTTTACCAAGTTAGATCTTCGCTCTGGATATTATCAGATTCTCATGGCCCAAGAAGATATCCACAAGACGGCTTTCCGAACACATGACGGCCATTATGAGTTCTTGGTCATGGCCAATGGCTTGACTGGCGGACCTGCGACATTCCAGGCCAACATGAATGAGATTTTTCGGGATTTCTTGCGGACTTTTGTGCTGATATTCTTCGACGACATTCTCATTTACAGTGCTAGTTGGGAGGATCATGTGGGACATGTGGAACAGGTCCTATGCCGACTTCGGCAACACCGTCTTTACGCCAACCGTTCTAAGTGCTCATTTGGTCAGGAGGAGGTGGAATACTTGGGCCACATGGTCTCAGGTTAGGGCGTGCGGGCCGACCCACGAAAAATTCAGAGTATGCACTCGTGGCCGCGGCCAGTTACAGTGCGTGCCTTGCGCGGATTTTTGGGTCTCACGGGATACTACAGGCGGTTCGTCCGGGATTATGGCAAGATAGCACGACCTTTGACTCAGCTTTTGCAGAAGGATTCTTTTTCTTGGGGAGAAGAGGCGGAGGGCGCCTTCCAGGCCCTCAAACAGGCCATGACGACCACGCCTGTTCTTGCCTTACCAGATTTTGCGAAGGAATTCGTCCTCGAGACGGATGCGTTGGGGGTGGGCATCGGCGCCGTCTTGATGCAGGAGGGACGGCCTATAGCTTTCTATAGTAGGGCGTTAGCCCCTCGTACTCTGGGCCTGTCGGCTTACGAAAAAGAAATGTTAGCAATCATTCATGCGGTGGGCGTTTGGCGGCCGTACTTGTTGGGGCGGCACTTTAAGGTGCGCACGGATCATCAAAGCTTAAAACATTTTCTGGACCAACGGGTCTCCTCGCCTCTCCAACAGAAGTGGGTTACAAAGCTCTTGGGATATGATTATGAGATCGTTTATCGGCGCGGCAAGGATAATGTCGTCGCTGATGCTCTCTCTCGCTTGCCGGAGGCAGCTCTCACTCACATTACAGGACCCTTGTTCGATTCTTTGGCCGACATCCACGAGGAAGTCATGGGCTCGGACACCTTGCGGCCGTTAGTGGAGGCTCTGCAGCGGGGCGAGACTGTTACGCCTGGTTATCATTTATGTAATGGTCATCTTCACTTTAGGGGCCGAGTGGTGGTGCCGGCCGCATCAGCTTGGAGAACAGTTTTGATGCATGAGTTTCACTCGTCGCCTACGGGGGGACATGCCGGAGTACTTCGAACCCTTCAGCGGGCGCGGGCCAATGTCTTTTGGGCGGGCATGCGACGGGACATTCAGCAGTTTGTTCGCCAGTGTGAGATCTGCCAGCGGCAGAAATATGAGACTTCTTCACCCGCGGGGCTGCTTGTTCCGTTGGACATCCCGCAGCTTATTTGGGACACGGTGTCCATGGACTTCATCGACGGGTTGCCTAAATCAAAAGGGAAGTCGGTCATTTTGGTAGTAGTGGATAAACTCTCCAAGTATGGCCACTTTATTGCCCTCAGCCACCCTTACACTGGAGACTCGGTGGCCGCCCTCTTTGCTAGAGAGATTGTGCGTCTGCATGGCGTTCCTCGCGCGATTATTTCTGATCGTGACCCGACCTTCGTTAGTAGCTTTTGGAGGGAGTTATTCCGCTTACAAGGAACTCGCTTACATTTCAGCACGGCCAACCATCCGCAATCGGATGGCCAAACAGAAGTTCTTAACCGAGGGGTGGAGACATATCTTCGGTGCTTTGTGATGGATGAGCCCCGCACTTGGCCAGAGTGGTTACATTGGGCCGAATACTGTTATAACACGTCTTATCACTCCGCCAGCAGGATGACGCCATTTGAGGTTGTTTACGGTCGGCCACCTCCGACCTTGGGCACTTATGAGCCGGGTAGCACCGCTCTACCGGCGGTTGATCGGGCTCTTCTGGACCGCGATCGCATGATGGTCACTCTTCGGGCCAACCTCCGTTTGGCCCAGGATCGTATGAAGGTGCAAGTGGACAAGCACCGCACTGAGCGGGAATTCGCCGTCGGTGATGAGGTTTTTCTCAAGTTACAACCATATCGGCAATTATCTGTTGCAGCCCGTGGCAATCAGAAGTTATCCCCGCGCTACTACGGCCCCTTTCAGATCATCAGCAGGGTGGGGCCGGTAGCTTACACCTTGGCTTTGCCGCCGGGCTCCCGCATCCATCCCACTTTTCACATTTCATTGCTCAAGAGAAAGGTGGGCCAGCATATCCAACCTTCTGCTCTCTTGTCTGACGTTACGGTAGCGGGTGAGCAGAGGCCACTTCCAGAGGATGTTTTACGAAGCAGATGGAAGCACGGGGCACCGAATTCCGGCCCGAACTCTTGGTCAAGTGGAAGAACCTGTCTCCGGCACAAAACTCTTGGGTGGATTTCTTCGATTTCAAGGAACTCTACCCCGACTACCACCTTGAGAACAAGCTGGTTCTTGATGGGGAGGGGAATGTTACGCCCCCGCAACGTTTTGCCGGTCTTCACTATGTTCGCAGACGCAAGGATGCCGTACACAACGGGGCTGAACCTTCCGGTTCAGCCCCCTCTCTCTGAAGATGCCGAAATAGGGCTGAACCGGTTCGGTTCAGCCCTATTGGGGCCGGCCGGCCCCTCTTTGGTTCCGGGTATTTATATCCCGGAACCCCTCTTGGTTCAGCATGCAAGTAATTGAGGTATAATCTCCTTCCTCCTTCTAACCCTAATTCCTCTTAGCCTCCTCTTCCTCTCTAGTCTCTCCCTCTCTCTCTCTATCTATCTAGTGTCTTAACATCATCATCCCGGGAATTATAAATATGAATGTTCGTGTTACCACGTATGACAAGCCCGATCCGCGTTGGGGCCACACTTATCAGTGCCAGCCACCGATCACGTCCTCATGAGGAGATCAACTATCTTTTTGGTCGCACTTATGTTTTTAATTTTGTCGTAATACTGTCTTTATTTGCCTTAACGAAAAACAACTACTTTTATTTGTCTCTCGTGTCTAAGCCTAAGTGGGGGACGCGTTTTGTGTGAACCGATTATGAATTGGATGGACCCTTAGTTGTTGTCAAGCAAGAATGAGTTCCCTCTTTTTCATCTCTCTCTAATTCTCTCCCCCTCTCTCTACCTCAACCGAAGGCCCCGAACCCTATCAGCGACCAGTGAAGGGCCCAGGATTTTTGCCTAATCCGGGCACTAATTTAAAAGTTCTAGAACTTACTATGAAAATGTCAAAAGATATTTCTCTACATTGATAATAGCTGTTTGGCTCTGAATAATAGAGGAAATATAGTTATTTAGGTGCAGTTTTCATATATTCATGGGATCTTCAAAATAAAAATAAAAACTGATTTCATTACATAGCTTGCACATACTTACAAATTTGACAAATAAACCACCAATCTGAGACTCCTTATATCATGTTTCCTTTTTCATTTGAAGTAATTGATTTCAATAATTATTCTTTCTTTCCATCATACTTCAATATGACCATTTTGCCTTCTACTTTAAGTTATTAATTTCAATGGTTTTCAATTTTCTAATATAACAGCATATACTTTGTGATTTATGTGCTCCTTCAGACCTGGATAAGAGCACTGATTTGATGATGTGCATTGTTCCAAAGCACAATAAATTAAGATCTAGACTAAATCAAAATCACTCGTAATGGCTTCATCATCAGGGAATTGACAGTTAAAACGAACCTGGTTATCCAGCACATAATTATTTTCTTTGAAGTTAAACTAACACCAAATACCTAACTGTGAAAATAAGAAAATTTCACTGGTTAAAAACACAAAGAAAGGGCGTACCCGAAGGATTATAAGAAGAGAGCAAAAAGCAGCCTCCAAAAAAAGAAAAGGAGCCATACGCTAGTTAGGAAACGACTCCGGCAATAAGAGGCAATTGGCGAAGCAGGGAGAAGCCCTGCTGTTTGGGATGCCGATTCATGTTGTGGAGGGAGCGTGGCGAAGACGATGAAGCTGTCGACCAAGCAGGGACTGGAAGAAATTGATCGCGCAAGAGGATCAATTGTCGGAGGTTGAAGACAATCTCGCTGGAGGCTCGAAAAGGGCGTTGGCTTGCGGAAGCAGCTGAAGCGGCGGGATAAGGTAGAGGCAACGAGGGGAGAGGTTTACGGTTTGCTGGCCAGGAGATGCGGATGCGATACCTCTTCATTTCGTGAAAATCTAACCTGAGCACGTGCCCGGGTGTGCTGCCACCTGGGTCCGCCCTTGTCAGCGACCCCACTGCTCGCTGGGCTGATGCGTGTTGGGCGGACCGGGTCCGATTTATTGGCTCTGTTTATCTCTGTTATTAAGTTTGTTTTATTATTAAGTGTGTTAGAATGTAATCCCTTGGCTATGTGATATAAATAGCTAAGTGGTAGGGTTTCTGGTTATGCTTTTTATGCTTGTGTGCTTGAGCGAGAGTCCGGCTGCTACCTTCTCTACCAAAACCATTCACTGTTCAGAGCTTGGCTTTTAGGTGGATCTTGTATCTCATGTTTTACCTTGTTTAAACTATGATATTTTGGGGCTTTTGGCTGCCTTTTATCTATTCTTCAGGACAAACCGCATCATTGGTATCAGAGCCAGTCACCGGCCTCCTGGGAATGGCTCCTTCGAAGGACCTGGTGAACGAGCTGGAAGCGGTCAAGCAAATGCAGGAATCCATGGCGCGACAGCAAGGGGAGATGGTGCAGTCCATTCAAGGGTTAACCGACCAACTTCGCCAGTTTTTCGAGACCACGGCGGGGCGGCGCACGGAGGCCAACAGCTCCGGCTCAGCTTCAGATGCAGCAAGCGGACACCATCAACAGCATACGCATATTTCCACCCGTTTTTCGCGGCTGGACTTTCCCCGTTTCATGGGAGAGGACGTGATGGACTGGATTTACCGGTGTGTGCAATTTTTTGGCGTCGACGGCACGCCGGAAGATCAGAAGGTGCAGGTAGATTCGGTTCATATCGAAGGGAAGGCGTTGTATTGGAACCAAGCATACATGAAGGCTAGAATCACTCGGCAAGTACCACATTGGGAGGAATACTGTCAAGCCATTACACAGCGGTTCGGCGCGCTGTTATTCGATGATTCGATGAGTGATTTGAAGAAACTGCGCCAAAAGGACTCTGTGCAATCTATTGAAGTATGAGACCGGACGGTCTGGCGGTCTAAGCCCGGCGAGTTGTAGACCGCGCGGTCTAGCGGTTACTCTCCAGCGGTTTGATATCCAGGCTGTTGCTGTTTCTAGTCCGGCGATCTGGCGGTTTATCTCTGGTGTCTTGGAAATCAGGCGGTCTTGCAGTCTCCTGCAGCGTCTCGCTCTCTTGCATCGTGTATTGCCAAGCGGTTAGCCCATTGTCTAACTGCGCGGCTTGTTCGGTCTTCTTTTCTAGCCGCACAGATTCTGTATAGTTTTAGTCCCACATTGTTAGTTTGTACTCTCTCTCTACTCTCCTCCATTCTATAAAAGGGAGGTCATACCTTTGTAAATGATATCTTTTTGGATAATAAAACATTCAATTATTCAAGTTTTCGGCTTGTTTTTAGTCGTTTGTTCGCTACTTTCACATGGTATCAGAGGACTCGATCTTCTCCTCCTGATTCTGTGCGCCCTCTCTGACCGCGCGACCTGACTGCGCGGCTTGCTTCTTCTTCCCGCGACCTGTCCTCGCGGCTTGTTTCTTCTGCCTGCTTGCGCCCTGTTCGCGCGGCTTCTTTCTCTCCTTGTCGTTGCCCTTTGTGTGCGCGATCTCTTCCGTACCTGTGCTTAGTCATCGCAACCTGTTAGCCTTATTCGCCTTACTTGGACCTTTCTTCTGTTCGCCGGGCTTCCTTCTAGCCGCTCGACTTCTTTCCCTCTGCTTGGTTCTGCAGCTTGGTCGTGGCTTTTCTGGCTGCTGGTTTCAGACATCGTGGCCGCTGCATATCTCCTTCTCCCTAACCGCGCGGCTTGTTTCATAACCGCGTGGCTTCCCGTTGCTTTCTCCTATGGCTCTTTCTGAGACCTCAACTGCCACCATTCATGTCGCCAATCTGGCTCCGCCTCCGCCTCCTACTCCTTCCATAAACCTTGGCACGGTTTCTAAATTAGTTGGTTCCAACTATCCAGATTGGAGCGTTTCTTTAACCTTTCTCCTTTGCTCTCAGTGCAAATGTCATCACCTCACTTATGACCCTCCTCCTCCAAACTCTGCTCAATTTGATGACTGGGATGCCAGTGATGCGTTTGTCCGCACTTGGCTGGCTAACAGCCTTTCTGATGAATGCCTTCCTGTCATACGCCATGATGAGATGGTCAAGTCTGCATGGCTTCACCTTAATGCTCTCTACTCGAAGGGGGCCCAGACATCCCACATTTATACTCTCTATGCGGACCTCTTCGCTCGTCCTTCCATGTCTCCTACTGCGGCTTATCAGCAGGTTCAGGCCCTTGGCGCCGAGATTTTCCAGAATCGCCCCTTCTCCGCGGACTTGGCCGAGCAGCACGAACACTTCCAGGAACTCCTGGTTGTTTGTTATCTTCTGCGACTCCCCGAGTCTTTTGATATGATCCGCCGGCAGATCTTGGGTGAAGTAGAGTCTCCCAATTTGGATGCCACCACGGCTCGCATCGCCGCTATTACTTCGCTGCTCCAGCGTCCTCTGTTGTCCTCCCCTCCTCCACAGGACTCCTATGCTCACCAAGCTCAGTGGGGTGGCACTAGCTGCCGCAGCCAGTCAGGCGCGCGCGGTTCGTCAAGGTTCCTCTGCTCTCACTGTGGTCGTACCAGCCACTCTGTTGACCGCTGCTGGTAGAAACATCCTCATCTTCGTCCCTCTGGTGATACATCTTCCTCAACCTCTGCCTCCTCTCGGCCATCTGCCTCTATGGCCACGACCTCAGGTAGTGCTCACGTCATTACCCAAGGTAAATGGCTGATTGACTCTGGTGCTACAAATCACATGACCGACAATCCTCAATGCTTTTCTCTCCTAAAAATGCATGATTGGTTACCCCTGGTTCTTGTTGCGGATGGTTCACCTTCCCCGGTTCATGGGACGGGCATAGTTCAAGACACCCCATCGCTTTACTTAGCGGACACCCTCTATGTCCCGAAGTTACCTTGCAATTTATTATCTGTTACTACTTTATGCAAGCAACTTCAGTGCTCTGTCTTATTCACTCCTACTTCTTGTTGTTTTCAGGACCTAACGGACGATTGCTACTGGGACTTAGAGTGGTGGCCTCTACTTCCTCGACAATGTTTCTGCTTTATCCGCCTTTTCTTCCTCTTCTACCGATCTACTTCAATGGCATCTTCGCCTTGGACATCCTCCTCCGCGGATTCTTCGTCAGCTTCTGTCCCACTTACCTCAGACCAGTCCTCCGCTCGACTATGATGCGTGTAAACTTTGCAAACATCACCGCTCCTCCTTCCCTCCGAAAAGGGGACGTGGTTCCTCTCGCCCATTTGATATCATTCATTCTGATGTTTGGGGTCCTGCTCCTACTCTCACCGTTGGTCGGGGTTGTTCTTACTTTATAACTTTTATTGATGATTTCTCTAGATGTACATGAGTGTATCTATTAAAAGATCGCTCTGCACACTTTTCTGTATGGTAATCCTTTTATTATATGATTAAAACTCATTTTGCTATTTTTATTAAAGTCCTTCACTCTGATAATGCTAAAGAGTATCTCAGTCATGTGTTTTCCTCTTTTTGTATGCAACATGGTCTTATTCATCATACCAGCTGTGTTTACACCTCCCAGCAAAATGGGGTGGCGGAGCACAAAAACCGTCATATCCTCGATGTCGCTCGCACTCTCATGACGCAGATGCAGGTATCTCGCTCCTACTGGGGCTATGCTGTTCTCCTCACCTGCTATCTCATCAATCGCATTCCCTCTACGGTTCTCCATGGCAAGACCCCCTTCTCCATTCTCTACCTGGGCAAGGAACCCTTTCCTCTCCCTCTCCGTATCTTTGGGTGTACGGCTTTTGTGCATGCTCCGTCCACTACCCGTGACAAGCTTTCCCCCCATTCCACAAAATGTGTCTTTTTGGGGTACTCGACCACTCAAAAAGGCTATTGTTGCTTTGACCCCGTTCTGCGCAAACAGTTTGTCTCCGCGAACGTCACCTTCTTCGAGAATGCATCCTACTTCTCTTCTCAATCTCCGCTTCCTCCTGATTTCTCTGACTCTCCACCATCACTCTGTGTTCCTTCCACGCATATCGACGTCTCCCCTCCTATATCATCTCCTCCTCCGTCTCCTACGTCTCCTCCTCTCTCCGTTATACCCCCTCACTCTTCTCTGTAGTCGTCTCTCTAGTCCCGGGCCAGCTTTCTCCGCCACGGACGCTCCGGTCCCTGAGGCACAAGTCGACCTGGATATTCCCATTGCTCTTCGCAAAGGGGTACGGGCGTGTACCCAACACCCGCTTGCGGCCGTTATTTCCTATGATCGTCTTACCCCTTCTTGCAGGTGTTTTGCTTTGGCTATCTCGGCTACTACAACTCCCCGCACCTACCAGGAGGCTCTTGTTATTCCTCATTGGAAATCTGCCATGGATGAGAAAATCTCCACTCTTACTGAAAGGGGTACCTGGACCCTTGTTCCTCCACCGGTGGGTACTGATGTGGTTTGCTATCACTGGTTGTTTGTTGTGAAGTTTTGCCCAGACGGCACTATGGAGCACTACAAGGCCCGACTGGTGGCCAAAGGCTTTACTCAGACTTATGGGGTTGACTACTTTGATACTTTCTCCCCAGTTGCTCGCCTCAGCACCATCCGGGTTCTTCTCTCTTTGGCCATCAACAAGGATTGGGCTATTTCTCAGCTTGATGTCAAGAATGCCTTTCTCTATGGGGATCTTCAGGAGGACAGCTACATGGAACAACCTCCTGGGTATGTTGCTCAGGGGGAGACACGAGTATCTAGTTGAAGAAGGCCATTTATGGCCTAAAAAAGAGCCCTCGGGCATGGTTCGACAAGTTCAGTGGCATTGTGGCTGCCATCGGCTTTACAAGAAGTTCGGCCGATCACTCATTGTTTATTCGCAAAACTGCATCGGGCCTTGTGGTTTTGGCGGTGTAAGTGGATGATATTCTTCTTACCGGTGATGACCAGGTTAGGGTGGACTTGATAAAGAAACACCTCCGTCAACACCTAGTTACAAAGGATATGGGCTCCCCAAAATATTTTTTGGGGATAGAAATCACTCGGAAGCCCAACTCATTGGTTCTCTCCCAACGAAAGTATGTTCTTGATCTTCTACAAGAGGCAGGATTAACCGGTGCCAAACTGGCCTGGTATCCCATGACTATTCGAGAAGACAAAATATGGACAGATGACTCACCTCTTATATCTGATGCCACGAGGTATAGACGTCTGGTGGGCAAACTCATTTATCTCACGGTGACCAGACCCGACATCTCCTATGTTGTAGGCAAGGTTAGTCAGTTCATGCAAGCTCCCAGGGAATGTCATCTTCAATCTGCCTTGAAGATATTAGAGTATGTCAAAGCAGCACTGTGAAAAGGGCTACTCTTTCAGAAGCATGGTCATCTGAGAGTTGAAGCCAACTCAGACTCAAGTTATGCGGATGATAAAGGTGACTATAAATCTACATCAAGTTTTTGCACAATTATTGGAGGTATTCTTGTGAGCTGGAAGAGCAAGAAGCAGTCCGTTGTCTCAAGGTCCAGTGCAAAAGCCGAATATCAAAGTATTGCATCAACCACGTGTGAGTTAAAATGGTTACAGGCTCTAATGCTTGACCTAGAACAGGTCTACGACTATCCTCTTCCTATGTTCTGTGAAAACAAGGCCGCTATATACATATCCAAAAATCCGGTCTTCCATGAGAGAATGAAATGTATAGAAGTCGACTGTCATTTCATCCGGGAAGAGGTCTTGAAGAGACAGATTTGCACTCTGTTAGTCACCTCTGACAAAGAGTTGGCGGATATCTTCACCAAGCCGGTTTCTACTTCCTTCTTCCACATTTGTGACAAGCTGGGCATGATTGATATCTATGCTCTAGCTTGAGGGGGAGTGTTGAAGTATGAGACCGGGCGGTCTGGCGGTTTAAGCCTGGCGGGTTGTAGACTGTGCGGTCTAGCGGTTACTCTCCAGCGGTTTGATATCGAGGCTGTTGCTATTTGTATTCCGGCAGTCTGGCGGTTTATCTCCGGTGGCTTGGAAACTGGGCGGTCTTGCGGTCTCCTACCGCATCTCGCTCTCTTTCATCTGGTATTGCCGAGCGATTAGCCCAATGTCTAATCGCGCGGCTTGTTCAGTCTTCTTTTCTAGCCGCTCAGATTCAGTATAGTTGTAGTCCCACATTGTTAGTTTGTACTCTCTCTACTCTCCTCCATTCTATAAAAGGGAGGTCATACCTTTGTAAATGTTATCTTTTTGGATAATAAAACTTTCAATTATTCAAGTTTCCGGCTTAATTTTCGTCATTTGTTCGCTACGTTCACACAATCCTACTTGGACGAGTTTGATATCTTGCTCCACCGTTTCAACATTTTCAAGGAATACGCCATCAGTTTTGGTCTCTCCGGCCTCAAGGATGAAATAGAGTTTGCGGTCAGGATGTTCCAACAAAAATCATTGTGGGATGTGTTCTCTCTAGCACGCCTCCAAGAACAGACGCTATCGGTCGTCAACCGGCAGGGATCCTAAAAGTGAAGGGATAGATACTACTCTAGAGGGGGGGTGAATAGAGTTATCAAAATTTGACTTAGCAAAGTTGACTTTCTACTCAACTCCCTTGGAGTGAAATGCGGAATGAAAAGATTATAGATATGGAGATAACCCTAAAGCCTAACACAAGTGATGTGCACAGATTCAAGCTAACTATAATTACAGTTAAGGCTTGGATAACCTAATCAGCAACTTGCAAACCTAGTTATATCTAATCACAGCCACAATGAAAGAATTTAAACAAGGCAATCCAGACGACACAAGGAATTTTATAGTGGTTCCCCAAACAACTTGGGTACGTCCACTCTCTTACTACCAACAAGGTAGGAATCCACTCAGGTTTTTGATCAGGTGCCCTGCCACCAACAAGATCTGCTTCATGTAGATCCAGAAACCCTTTAGACTTTTGATCAGGTGTCTAAAAAACCGAACACAGGTTTTTGATCAGGTGCCCTGCCACCAAGGGATACTTTTGAAGGGAGTAATAACCCTGTACAGGAGGGGGAAAGGGGTTAAGGTGTCTTCTTTATTTTACAATAGATTAGAGAAGCACAATAACTTGCACTGAGCTAGACAGCTCTAAAAGAATCAAGGCTCCCCCTGGCTCAAAGAACGTCCAGGTGAAGTCTTGCTTCAGTGCAGAAACTCTTCAGTAAGAACTTGAAGGAAGAACTACAAGAAGATATAAAATAATAAAAGAAAATCTTCTAGCAGCTATCTTCTTCTTCTTTTTCAAAAGATCTCTGAGTTAGAACTTCCTGGAACAGGAGATCTCAGGTTGAAGAAGAGCAGAAGAGCTAACACTTCTCAGTTGAATGAGAATTGCTGAGAGCAGTGAACTTGGACTTGATGAAAGCTTGAATGCTAATTGAATAATTCTTAGAATCACTGGTTAGCTAGCTGAAATCCTTCTCCAAAGGATTCCTTTTATAGCAGCAACAAGCAACGGCTCTTTTCAATTTGAACTGTTTGTCTTCTTCTGAAACTTGAAACCTGGGCTGCAAATATCACAAAGACAAACAAACTCTGCAGCAAAATATTCTATAAAAGGGATAAACCTTTTTCAAAGAAGCTGCAGGAAGCAATCTGATAATAAAGGTACTAATATAAAATCACATCAGAAACAAACTCTTTATAGCATAAGGAAGACTTTTCAGTCTAACGGTTATAAAGGACTGACAGCAGATAAAGTAAAATACAATGACAACTAATAAGACAAACAACTTTATCTGAAAAGATTTTACTCAGGCAAAAGGGATGGAGCAGATATTGCCTGGAAATATTATCATAAAAACAACTGAAATAAAATGTCAGATAATGTATTAATTTATTAAATAGAATAAATAAATACAAAAATAAAAAGGCAAACAGAAAACGTTGAATGACCCTCGGAGATCGTCGACCGACGCACACGGAGATCGTCAACCTATCGGGCAGATAGTCGAACGATCCAGATAGTCGAACTATCAAAGAAGATAGTCGAACTACCTAGGCAGATAGTCGACCTATCAGAAACAGATAGTCGATCTATCAGATAGTCGATCTATCCAGACAGATAGTCGAACTATCAAACACAAACAGATAGTCGACCTATCAAGCAGATAGTCGACCTATCACAGAAAACAGATAGTCGACCTATCAACAGATAGTCGACCTATCAAAACAAAACAGATAGTCGATCTATCAACAGATAGTCGAGCTATCAGATAGTTGAACTATCAGGACAGATAGTTCGAACTATCAAAGACGACAGATAGTCGACCTATCAACAGATAGTCGAACTATCAAAGCGGAACCGATAGTCGACCTATCAACAGATAGTCGAGCTATCAGATAGTTGAACTATCAGGACAGATAGTCGAACTACCAAACCAAGCAGATAGTCGACCTATCAACAGATAGTCAAGTCTATCAACGCAGACAGAGCGTCGACCAACTGATAGACGATAGTCGATCAGCCGATAGACGATAGTCGAGCAACGTTCGACTATAGTCGAACGAAAAACTACTTAACCAAATATTCATCTGGAAAAGCGGGGACTCTACAGCTAGACCACTAACCATTGACCATAGATATTTCTTGGGTCAAGGGACTAAAAAGACAAGACTAAACTCAAATCAAACTAGGGTACCATCCGGGTACCATCCGGCGGTGGGTTGGGAGGATTTGGTCGTGAAAAGCCCCCTCCGGCGCTCAAATGACCATCCGGCGGCCAGCACCCCAGCACTAACTTCGTGAACACTCCGTCACCGCAGCTTGCGCGGCGAAGTCATCATCGTCTCACACCTAAGGAGATGGAAGAAAAACGAAGTAAGGGTCTTTGTTTTTGGTGTGATAACAAATTTTCACCGGGCCATCGCTGTACAGATAAGCGACAATCATATACATTGGAGGTAGTTCAGGAGGAGGATGACGGCTTCGTTGCGGACGGCGAAGATCTAGAGGAAGTGGGCGGAGACAATGAGACGGCATTTTCAAGGACGCGGCTGACCCTATCGAAAATCCCCAAGTCTCTTTTCACGTGCTGCCGGCCTCACCAACTTCCACACCATGCGCGTGATCGCCTCTTGTCACGGGAAACCCATTAGCATCCTCATCGACTCGGGCATCACACATAATTTCATTGACGTAAACACTGCGGCAAGATTCCAATGTAAGCTTACTCCCATTCCCCTTTTTAACGTCGCGATTGCAAATGGCAGGACAATATCCAGCTCGCACAAAGTGGCGGACTTCCAATGGTGTATACAAGGGGTGTGTTTCACCTCCAAGATGCTCGTACTTCCCCTCGGCGGGTGCGAGGTTGTGCTCGGTGTCCAGTGGCTCATCACTCTCAACGTGGTACATTGGGATTTTAAGAATCTCCAAATGGAATTCAAGTGCCAAGGCCGGAAAATCTCCCTGCGCAGCTTCAAGTGTTTGGCGGGCACGTGGACTAAGAACCAACGGATGCAGAAAATTAATTGCTAAAGGGGGTGCTAGCTGCAGTTTTATTGACCTCTCTAGCTTAGAGGAAGCATCGGGATCAGTCGGTGGGGTTACCCCGCGAGGTACCGGGCTGGATGAGGAGCAGGAGGCACAATTGGGCCGAGTTCTACACTAGTTTCGGGATGTGTTAGAGGAACCACAGGAGCTACCACCCCGACGGAGTCGTGACCATCACATTCACCTGAAGGATGACAAGGCTGAAATTAATGTGCGCCCCTATCTGTACTCGTAGTTACAAAAATTTGAAATTGAAGGGTTGATCAAAGAAATGTTGTCCATTGGCACGATCCGCCCAAGTGACAGCCCGTATGCGTCACCCGTTGTCTTGGTCAAGAAAAACCATGGGAGCTAGAGGCTGTGCGTGGACTACCGGAAGCTTAACTAAAAACACCATAAAGAACAAATTTCCAATTCCGATTATTGAGGAGTTGATTGATGAATTACATAGGGCGGTCTATTTTTCCAAACTGGACCTACGGGCGGCTACCACAAAGTACACATGGCAGAGGGTGACATCTACAAGACGGCATTCCGAACTCATCACGGGCACTTCGAATTCTTGGTCATGCCCTTCATTTTGACGAACACCCCCTCCACCTTCCAAAGCTTGATGAACACTCTCTTTCAAAACCAACTGCGGAAATCCATCTTGGTGTTCTTCTATGACATATTGGTGTTCAGCCCCTCATGGCAACTTCACATGGACCACCTTACGGCGACCTTCGAAGTGTTACGTGCGCAGCGGTTATTTTTGAAGAAGAGTAAATGTGAATTCAGTTTGCGGGAAGTGCAATACTTGGGTCATGTTATCTACGCCAATGGCGTCGCCACCGATCCAACCAAGATAAAGGCCATGTTGGAGTGGCCCACACCTTCCTCACTGAAGAAACTACGGGGTTTTTTGGGATTAACCGGGTATTATCGCCGTTTCATCAAGGAGTATGGGACAATAGCAAAACCGCTCACCCGGCTCTTGAAAGTGCCCCATTTTTCCTGGAATGAAGAGGCGGAGCGGGCTTTTGGGCTGCTGAAGCGGGCGGTTTCCACACCCCTTGTATTGGCATTACCGAATTTCGACTTGCAATTTATGGTGGAGACGGATGCCTCGGACAGCGGCATTGGCGCGATTCTTAGTCAAGCAGGCCGGCCACTGGCCTACTTCAGCAAGGCGTTGGGGAAGAAGAATGGACTACTACCGGCCTACGATAAGTAAATGCTCGCTATTGTCATGGTGGTGCAACATTGGCGGCATTACCTAGTGGGACGCCAATTCATTATTAAAACAGACCACCAAAGCTTGCGGTTTTTGACCGATCAAAAACTCGTGACTCCCGCACAACAAAAGTATCTCTACAAACTCTTGGGTTACGACTATGTCATCCACTATCGTCAAGGGAAGGAGAATGTGTGTGCGGATGATTTATCTCACAAGTTTGACGGGTCTGATGGTGCGGCGTTTGCAATATCTCTCGGCACAACGGACCTTTTGCAACAAGTTTAGCAATCCTGGCTTGGGGATAGCTTGATCTAGAAGATTATTACTCGGAAGGAGCAAGACGCCACGGCAAAGCCAGACTACATATGGCAACAAGTATCCTTAAGAGGAAGGGGAAGCTCGTCATCGATAATAGTGCAGCCCTCAAACAGTGCTTGTTACAACTATACAATGATAGTGTGGTGGGGGGACACTCGGGGATCACCGCCACCGACCATCGCTTGAAGAAGATGTTCTATTGGAAGAGGATGAAACCGAACGTCCACACTTACATTCAGCAGTGCAGCGTGTGCCAAAAATGCAAGGCCGATAATCAAAAACCCGCGGGATTGTTTGTCACAACACGCATTTTCTCCGAGGAAAAAGGATTATCAGAGTAGGAGAAAACACGTGTCATGATGCCACATCGAGCAGAGGATAACTGCCGACGCTCAGGCAAACCACTAAACTCTATACTTTATGAAAATTCAAGAGTTATATGATTAGAAAAATAAGTTATATTTTAGAGGCCGTATCCCTCGGCTCAGTGGATCACCTAGTCCACAATTTAAAAAAACTATACTTATACATTGTGGAAAATACTTAAATCAGGTTTGACATCTTAAAAGAGTGCATAAGTGTCCCCAAAGGGTAACTTATACTATGCAGGACCCTACATTTAATTTATACTATATATAGGAAAACGATCTTTTTACATTATTTGGAAAATAGTGTTTGAGTTTTATAAAACATACTGATCATGTGATATACTTATAATAGTGTTTTAGGTTTAAAAGTATCTAGCAACCTAGCATAAATCATCCCTAGAGAAAGTAGACTATTTTCAGAAAAGGTAACAGCAAAAAGATACATATTTAGTATCAAGGTAAAACTACCAGTGGGCGCCAACAAACTGACACGAACCCACTGACAAGTATGTATGTCTGTAAGAAAGAAGTGCAAAACTACCTCACAAGACTAAGGAACTGGTCTCCACGGTACGAGAGACCACCAGCAACAGCACAGCACAACTAGCCGCCTAATCGGCTACTAAGCTGAACCTGAGGCATTCAAAGAAGAAAAGAATACCTCAGTAAGCTAAATAAGTAAGTTGTACAGAAATGTTAAGTTTAAAGGTAAGCAAGAAGAGTAAGTATACCGAAACAAGCACCACTGTCCAAGACAAGACAAAATGAAAAGCACTAAGTACGAGGAAACAACAACAACCCTGCCCAAAAATAAATCCTGCAAAGTTTACCAGGCTACCATGAGCCCAAACGTTGCAAATTTACAAAGGAAGAAACGTCTAACACCCTAAGCTGTGAGAGATAGTAGTAGCAAAAAAAAGTGGATCCGGGTTAGAGGCAAACTCAGTCCCCCAACCACCATTTCCAAGAAACAAAGCTCAGGGGTCTACATGTGAAAGCACTAGGGACCTCCCACCCTCTTGCCCAGCCCGTACCTGGAGCAAGATAAAAGAAAAAGGGTGGCCTCGGCTAAATTACACAACACCTCCCCCATTAATAGCTTCAAACCACCACTACTAACCACGACCCACGATTTAGCCTTTGGAAAAACATAGTCAACAAGGAACCTCAAAACCAAAGGAAATTCACTCGGGAGAGAAAAATCAAGGTAAGGGGAAAGCGTTGAGATGACTCAACACGGCATGGCGTTGAGTGAGCCCCACTAACTCATCGCCTAAACAGACGGTGGCGTTGAGTGGACTAACCATACTCAACGCCAAAATAGCTATGGCGTTGAGTGAGGTTCACTCACTCAATGCCTTCTGCAATACTGGCTGTGGCGTTGAGTGAGCTAACTCACTCAACGCCAAAACATCTATGGCGTTGAGTCAGGTCCACTCCCTCAATGCCTTCAGCAAAACAGACTGTGGCGTTGAGTGAGCTAACCTCACTCAATGCCAAAATAGCTACCGCGTTGAGTGAGGTCCACTCCCTCAATGCCTTCAGAAACACAGGCTGTGGCGTTGAGTGAGCTAACCTCACTCAATGCCAAAACAGCTACGGCGTTGAGTGAGGTCCACTCACGCAATGCCTTAGTACTTAGCCGCAGAACCCAACTGTTGCGTTGAGTAAATCCACCTCTCTCAATGCCAAAATAGTTTTGGCGTTGAGTGAGGTCGACTCACTCAACGCCAAAGTACTTACCCGCGAAAACAAACTGCGGCGTTGAGTGTTTCCACCATTCTCAATGATAGAACAGCTTTGGCGTTGAGTGAGGTCAACTCACTCAACGCCAAAGTACTTACCCGCAAGAAAGGGCTGCGGCGTTGAGTGAGCCCGCCTCACTCAGCGCCTAAACCGCCATGGTGTTGAGTGAGGCCCACTCACTCAACGCCATCTGACATAACCGAGCGGATTGGCTGCAGCGTTGAGTGAGTCCGCCTCACTCAACGCCTAGACAACCATGGTGTTGAGTGAGGTCGACTCACTCAACGCCACACTACTTAGCCGCAAAAGAACAGATCAAGGGGCATTGGCGTTGAGTGTGTGCACCACACTCAATGCCAAGTCCCAGCAGACCCGGGTTGAGTGTGTGCACCACACTCAACGCCAAGTCCAAGCAGACCCGGCGTTGAGTGTGTGCACCACACTCAATGCCAAGCCCTGAATTCTCAAACGCTAACTCCAGGAAGTCTAAGTACAGGGAAGGCTTCTACTACAACCACTACAAAGGAAAGCACACATACACCCCAACCCGAGCCTAAGCAAGATAGGTTTGCATAAAAATTAAACTATAGCTTTTCTCCTCTACCCGGCTACAACTACTGCACAGGAAAAATCAATCCAACCCTCAACCCTCACTCAGCCCGAGTACAAGGCCTCCTCTACTAATAGTTGGAGGAGAATAAAAATAAAGGGTTGCGGCTAGGAGTACCACTGAACAGGAAACTCATATCAGGTATGTTGAACATAAATCGAAGTCGAAAAACGAGCAATGGGTTCTACCCTAGGGCTAACAGGGTAACAAGGAGATAGACAAAGAATTACACGGCAAGGGCAAGAATACCACTTGCCTCAAATTTCCGGCGAATCTCGGTCGGCCTCCTTTACTCTCACTCAGCACCAGCAGCAGCAACACCTAAAGCAGAAATTTTGGGCTTTAATGGAGGAAACGGACAACCTTAGAAAATTGAGACCCCTAGAAACACCACGAAAACTGAATTTCTTACCGTAGGAATGAAGGTCTAGGCGAGAGCAATCCAAATCCGCTTTCATAATCGAATTCCGTCCACAAACGCTCCCGGAATCGGCGTACGAAGGGGACCAGGTTCGGCGGTTTCTCTATTTTCCGCGAACAGGCGCTGCGGGCGGGGGAAGAAAGTGAACAGGAGCGGTTCCTTTCTTAAGTCTAATCTATCCTATATATAGCATCCTCTTAATCTTAATTAACTAATCAATTAATTAAGGCTAAAAATGACAAGGCAAAACCGCCAAGCACCCGCACCCTTTCAAAATAATTATTAATATAATATTTATTAAATAGTTTTATTTTACTTTTTTTATAAAATACAAAACGACGCGAAAACCGAACATCCTCGGAATTCGACGAAATTCGCACCGTAGCTAAATCTCCACACTACAAACACAACGGCGAAGTCGGAATTAACTTTCGACTAACAGAACTCGAGTTATACCCACCCGAATCCAAAACACAAGCATCCCCGAAAGGCCACACCAGGTCACCAAAACGACTCGGCTTCCTAGGGAGATCTTGCCAATAGGCTACAAAATAGGCCAATCAGTTCTAAAGAGTTAAGACTACACTCTACAGATGGCACAAGCCAAGAAAATATGTCGACGTAACACCAAGCAAGAATTTAATAATTGCAGAAAAATCAAGGGCGTTACAGTCACTCCCAATAAAAGAAAGTTTCGTCCTGAAACTTTACGCACAACACTTCTACTATAGAAGGAAAAGTAACAAGACAAAAATTACAAGAAGAAAACATACCGAACCAATCAGGGGAACAGTTGAGGGTGAGCCTCCCTCATAGCCGACTATAACTCTCAAGTCGCGCTTTCCAAATCCTGATTCTTCCATTGAACTTTGACCATCGGGATGGACTTCCTTCACAGCACCCGATCTTGAGTATCCAAAATGCGGACTGGCACTTCAACAAAAGAGAGATTAGGCTCCAACTGGGGCACAACATCCAAGACTTGCCCACTACTGCGCACACACTTCCGCAATTGGCTCACATGAAATACATTATGAACACCTGGGAAGTTTTCTGGAAAATCCAACCTATATGCTGATACGCCAATCCGCTCAACGATCTTAAACGGGCCCACATACCTCGGGTCCAATTTCTGGTGCTTACTGAACCTCTTAACTCCAACCATCGGGGAAATCTTAAGAAATACAAGGTTCCTTACAGAAAACTCCAAGTCAGACCAACGCTGATTGGTGTTCTTCTCGTTTCTCTCCTGAGCTATACGAAGCTTTTCTCGAATAAGCTTCGCTGTGACTTCCATCTCCTCGAGTGCATCCGGACCCAACAAGGGTCCCTCACCTGCCTCAGCCCAAAACAGGGGGGTTCTGCAGCACCTCCCATACAATGCTTCAAACGGAGCCATTTGCAAACGTTCTTGATAACTGTTATTGTATGCAAACTCCATAAGTCGCAACCGCTCATCCCACGCTCCACCGTGGTCTAGAATGTTGCATCTGATCATATCCTCAACTATCTGGTTCACCCGCTCTGTCTGCCCATTGGTCTGTGGGTGGTAAGCAGAAGAATACCTCAGATCTGTACCCAAACCCTCTTGCAGATTCTGCCAAAAACGAGAAGTAAACCGGGAGTCTCGATCAGAAATGATGCTAACAGGCACACCGTGCAATCTTATGACCTCATTCAAGTACAACTCTGCTATCTTCTTCATCGGATAGTCAATCTTATACGACACGAAGTGAGCACACTTCGTCAGTCTATCTACTATAACCCAAACAGAATCAAATCCCCTTGGAGATTTTGGTAAGCCCGTAATGAAGTCCATGGAAATACTTTCCCACTTCCAAGTAGGATCTCTAACGGAGTCAACTTGCCACCAGGCCTCCCGTGATCGGCCTTCACACGCTTGCAAGTGAGGAACTCAGCAACAAATTGTGCTATATCACTCTTCATCCCATACCACCAGGCAATCTTCTTCAAATCACGATACATCTTTGTAGATCCCGGATGGTAGGCAACACTGGATCCATGAGCCTCTCTACATATCATACCCCTGATGTCTTCAACCGCGGGGATGCAAAATCTGTTGCGGTACTTCAAAGTACCCATAACATCGATAGAAAAATTTGGCAACTCCCCCCTCTCAGTCCTGGAGTATAAGTGTAGAAGGTCCAGATCATCCTTCTGGTGCAAGCTAGTAAGAGAAATCCTAGACGGCTCTGCCACTGCCAAACTGCTCTGCATGTCACAGCATCCCATCGAGATATCCATAAGGAGGAACTCTTCCACTAAATGAGTGGGTAGCGCCGGAGTCGAACAGAACACGCGCCCAGCGGTTCTTCACCTTAAATTTCCCAATAGGAGTATATACAACTAAGGAACTACCAAAACAAAACTGTAACCATTCTAGTAAATAAAAATTTCAAGCTGGAAAAACAACTAACCTTAGATGACCTGAGTCGAAGTATGAGCCTCCTCGGAAGAGATCACGTTCAGCTTTCCTTTGCCCTTGTCCACACGCTGAGGCGGAGGTAGTGCCTGAAGTGGAACTGCATGAAGAGCAGGCTGGACCTGAGGACACCTAGACTTGATGTGACCCTTCTGCCCGTACTGATAGCAAACTTTATCCTTGGACCAACACTGGGAAGCATCATGCCCGGGTCGCTTGCAAATAGAACAGGAAACATCCCTCCTAGGAGCACCCTAAATAGCGTGAACTTGCTCCTTCTCTTGAGTTGCTGCCTTTTTGAAACACCTCTCAATAGGGTGGCCTGACCGGCCACAGAAGCTACACACAACCTTGTTCTTCTTTCCAGAAGCAGCACTGGGTACATGGGGTTTCTTCTCCTCGACGGACTTCCTCTTGTCCTTCCTCATTTGCTGGTCTCTGCTCTTTGCAGTCTCGATAGCCTCAACCTTCAGAGCAGCCTCCACTACCCCTGCATAAGTCTCTGATCCATAAGCACTAGTCAGCTGCTGCACCTCGCTCCTCAAGCCACCCTGAAATCGCTTGACTCGATCAGCCTCAACACTCACCAACCCAGGAGCAAACCGGCTCAACTTACTTAACTCTATCTCATACTCACCGACCGTGAGTTGCCTTTGATTCAGGTGGAGGAAGTCGTTCATAAGACGGTCGCGCTCGACCGAAGGCAAGAAATTCCTCAGCAGCATTTCCTTGAATACTTCCGAAGAGCAACCAGCTACCAAGCTCTCCTTTTCTCTAAGCCACCAACTCTTAGCCAAACCCTTGAGCTGATAGGCGGCTATCATCACTCTCTTATCATCTGCAATACCAGAGTACGAGAATATCTCCTCCATGGAGATCAGCCAATCGTCTATGACCATGAAATCTGCCTTCCCATCATAAGTAGGATGGCTAAGTCTCTAAAACTGTGAGATAAATTCCATCTACGCTGGCACCACCACTGGAGGTCTCAGGGGTGCAGGAGGAGGAGGAACAGCTAACCCACCTGCAGGGCCTTGCACTCCCTAAGTCTGTCCTACCACAACTTCCACCAGAGACTGAATCTGGGCCTACATCTCCACCATCTGCCTGCTCAAGGAAACGCTACTCTGTCGCAGGCTCTCGATCACCGCATCATTCTGCGCTCCCGATGACTCACCCTCAGATAGGGGGGTCGATCTAGTCGAAGGGCGTCTCGCCATCCTAAAATCATAACAACATTAATCAGATTCTAGTACAATAGCTGCAACTAACTACAAGTACAGACAATACATACATAAATATGAACTTAAAGCTGCTAAACTTGCTCTGCGAGTTTATCTTTACAAGAATTGATGTTATGCCTTAACCTAGGATGGTTAACCACCACCATACTAACTCTTGTGCCTAGATCGGGAATGCATGACTTTATATTATTTTTGACTCGAAAACTTATGTGTGTATATATGTCACCTTGCAAGTCTTTAGCTTGGCACGTTGTGCTTATGTAGTGTTATATTATGCATGTTTGTGCTATGCATTCTAAAAAAAGCCCTAATGCATGTTATTAGCGGCGTACACATGAAAATTTTATGCATCTCATACTACATAACATCCTTATGCAACGAAAAAGAAAAAAAGCTAGTCGCAGCCATGTGGTGAGGTTATGCATCCCATACTACATAACCCTCACATGTTGCCCCTATGGTGGATCCATATATGAACACATATTATGCATCCCATACTACATAATATGTCCCGTATACTTCATGTTATGCTATGAGTGTAGTGTTCGTGCTTTTGCCAAGACGTGTTGATGACATATCGGTGTGTGAATGACATGATGTTGAACTACTAATGCAATCAAAAGGGAAGGTTTCCCGACTAACTTGTCAAGCAACCTCCCTCTGATACCAACTGTCACAACCCGCATTTTCTCCGAGGAAAAAGGATTATAAGAGTAGGAGAAAACACGTGTCACGATGCCACGTCGAGCAGGGAATAACTGCCGACGCTCAGGCAAACCACTAATAACTATACTTTATGAATATTCAAGAGTTATATAATTAGAAAAATCAGTTATATTTTAGAGGTCGTATCCCTCGGCTCAGTGGATCACCTAGTCCACAATTTAAAAAAACTATACTTATACGCTGCGGAAAATACTTAAATCAGGTTTGACATCCTAAAAGAGTGCATAAGTGTCCCCAGAGGGCAACTTATACTATGAAGGACCATACATTTAATTTATACTATATATAGGAAAACGATCTTTTTACGTTATTTGGAAAATAGTGTTTGAGTTTTATAAAACATGCTGATCATGAGATATACTAATAATAGTTTTTTTAGGTTTAAAAGTATCTAGCAATCTAGCATAAATCATCCCCAGAGAAAGTACACTATTTCCAGAAAAGGTAGCAGCAAAAAGATAACATATCTAGTATCAAGATAAAACTACTTGTGAGCGCCAACAAACAGACACGAATCCACTGGCAAGTATGTATGTCTGTAAGAAAGAAGTGCAAAACTACCTCACAAGACCAAGGAATTGGTCTCCACAGTACGAGAGACCACCAGCAATAGCACAGTACAACTAGCCGCCTAATCGGCTACTAAGCTGAACCTGAGGCATTCAAAGAAGAAAAAAATACCTCAGCAAGCTAAACAAGTAAGTTATATGGAAATGTTAAGTTTAAAGGTAAGCAAGAAGAGTAAGTAAACCGAAAGAAGCATCACTGTCCATGACAAGACAAAAAGAAAAGCACTAAGTGCGAGGAAACAGTAACAACCCTGCCCAAAAATAAATCCCGCAAAGTTTACCAGGCTACCATGAGCCCAAACGTTGCAAATTTATAAAGGAAGAAACGTCTAACACCCTAAGCTGTGAGAGATGGTAGTAGCAAAAACAACGCGGATCCGGGTTGGAGGCAAACTCAGTCCCCCAACCACCATTTCCAAGAAACAAAGCTCAGGGGTCTACATGTGAAAGCACTAGGGACCTCCCACCCCCTTGCCCAGCCCGTACCTGTAGCAA
This sequence comes from Platanthera zijinensis, assembly GCA_039513925.1. Classification (NCBI taxonomy): domain Eukaryota; kingdom Viridiplantae; phylum Streptophyta; class Magnoliopsida; order Asparagales; family Orchidaceae; genus Platanthera; species Platanthera zijinensis. The sequence continues at coordinate 121,987,215 of CM077090.1, forward strand.
GAAAAAAGAAAAAGGGTGGCCTCGGCTAAATTACACAACACCTCCCCCATTAAGAGCTTCAAACCACCACTACTAACCATGACTCACGATTCGGCCTTTGGAAAAACATAGCCGAAAGGAACCTCAAAACCAAAGAAAATTCACTCGGGAGAGAAAAATCAAGGTAAGGAAAAAGCGTTGAGATGACTCAACACGGTATGGCGTTGAGTGAGCCCCACTCACTCAATGCCTAAACAGACGGTGGCGTTGAGTGAGATAACCCTACTCAACGCCAAAACAGCTATGGTGTTGAGTGAGGTTCTCTCACTCAACGCCCTCTGCAACACTGGCTGTGGCGTTGAGTGAGCTAACCTCACTCAACGCCAAACAGCTATGGCGTTTAGTGAGGTCCACTCCCTCAACGCCTTCAGCAAAAAAACTGTGGCATTGAGTGAGCTAACCTCACTCAACGCCAAAACAGCTACGGCGTTGAGTGAGGTTCACTCCCTTAACGCTTTCAACAATACAGGCTGTGGCGTTGAGTGAGCTAACCTCACTCAACGCCCAAACATCTACGGCGTTGAGTGAGGTCCACTCACTCAACGCCTTAGCACTTAGCCGCAGAACCCAACTGTGGCATTGAGTGAATCCACCTCTCTCAACGCCAAAATAGCTTTGGCGTTGAGTGAGGTCGACTCACTCAATGCCAAAGTACTTAGCCGCGAAAACAAACTGCGGCGTTGAGTGTGTCCACCATTCTCAACGATAGAATAGCTTTGGCGTTGAGTGAGGTCAACTCACTCAACGCCAAAGTACTTACCCGTAAGAAAGGGCTGCGGCTTTGAGTGAGCCCGCCTCACTCAGCGCCTAAACCGCCATGGCGTTGAGTGAGGCCCACTCACTCAACGCCATTCGAGATCAGATTGGCTGCAGCGTTGACTAAGTCTGCCTCACTCATCGCCTAGACAGCCATGGCATTGAGTGAGGTCGACTCACTCAACGCCACACTACTTAGCCGCAAAAGAATAGATCAAGGGGCATTGGCGTTGAGTGTGTGCACCACACTCAATGCCAAGTCCCAGCAGACCCAGCGTTGAGTGTGTGCACCACACTCAACTCCAAGTCCAAGCACACCCAGCGTTGAGTGTGTGCACCACACTCAACGCCAAGCCCTTAATTCTCCAACACTAACTCTAGCAAGTCTAAGTACAGGGAAGGCTTCTACTACACCCACTACACAGGCAAGCACACATACACCCCAACTCGAGCCTAAGCAAGATAGGTTTGCATAAAATTTAAACTATAGCTTTTCTCCTCTACCCGGCTATAACTATTGCACAGGAAAAATCAACCCAACCCTCAACCCTCACTCAGCCCGAGTACAAGGCCTTCTCTACTAACAGTTGGAGGAGAATAAAAAGAAAGGGCTGCGGCTAGAAGTACCACTGAATAAGAAACTCATATCAGGTATGTTGAACATAAATCGAAGCCGAAGAACGAGCAATGGTTACTATCCTAGGGCTAATAGGGTAACAAGGAGATACAAAAAAAGAATTACACGGCAAGGGCAAGAATACAACTTGCCTAAAATTTCTGGCGAAGCTCGGACGGCCTCCTTTACTCTCACTCGGCACCAACAGCAACAACACCTAAAGCAGAAATCTGGGGCTTTAATGACGGAAACGGACAACCCTAGAAAATCGAGACCCCTAGAAACACCACGAAAACTGAATTTCTTACCGTAGGATTGAAGGTCTAGGCGAGAGCAATCCAAATCCGCTTTCGGAATCGAATTCCGTCCACAAACACTCCTGGAATCGGCGTCCGAAGGGGAGCAGGTTCGGTGGTTTCTCTGTTTTCCGCGAACAGGCGTTGCGGGCGGGGGAAGAAAGTGAACAGGAGCGGTTCCTTTCTTAAGTCTAAAAATGACAAGGCAAAACCGCCAAGCACCCGCAACCTTTCAAAATAATTTTTAATATAATATTTATTAAATAGTTTTATATTTTTTTATAAAATACAAAACGACGCGAAAACTGAACATCCTCGAAATTCGACGAAATTCGCACCGTAGCTAAATATCCACGCTACAAACACAACGGCGAAGTCAGAATTAACTTTCGACGAACAGAACTCGAGTTATACCCACCCGAATCCAAAACACAAGCATCCCCCGAGAGGCCACACCGGGTCACCCAAAATGACTCGGCTTGCTAGGGAGATCTTGTCAATAGGCTACAAAATAGGCCACTCAGTTCTAAGGAGTTAAGACCACACTCCACAGATGGCCAAGCCAAGAAAATGCGTCGACGTAATGCCAAGCAAGAATTAAATAATCGCAAAAAAATCGGGGGCGTTACATTGTTGCAGCCCCTTCCCATTCCGGAGAGGGTATGGCAAGATATTTCGTTGGACTTCATTGATTGGTTGCCCAAGAGTCAAGGGAAGTCCACCATATTTGTGGTCGTGGACCGATTAAGCAAAAACACCCACTTCATGGCGATGTCCCATCCTTATACGGCCGAGGGCGTGGCCCAAGTCTTTATGGACTCGGTCTTTCGTTTACATGGGTTGCCGGCTTCTATTGTCAGTGATCACGACGCGGTTTTCATGAGTAACTTTTGGCAAGAATTATTCCGCACATTACGGGTACAGTTGAAGCTCTCCACCGCCTATCACCCGCAAACCGACGGGCAAATAGAAGTGGTGAACCGCTGCATTGAAGGGTACCTGCGTTGCATGTGTTTTGAACGCCCAAGGAGTTGGAGAGAATGGTTACAGTTAGCGGAGTGGTGGTATAATACCACTTTTCACAGCGCCATTCGGATGACACCTTATGAGGTGGTCTATGGGCAAGAACCCGTGTTGCACACAATATATGTGGAAGGAACGGCACGGGTCAGGGCGGTGGATCGATGCTTGGCAGCCCGGGAAAGGATCATTGGCATTCTCAAAGCTAACTTGGCACAGGCACAAAATCACATGAAGGTCCTCGCGGATAAACAAAGGCAAGAGCGTCACTTGGAGGTTGGAACATGGGCATATGTGCGCCTACAACCGTATAAGCAAACCACCCCTCGAAGTCACGGCTCCCAGAAATTAGCTCAGAAGTATTTTGGTCCTTTTTTAGTTATGGAACAAATTGTCCCCGTGGCATACAAATTACAGTTGTCGGTCGACGCCAAGTTACACCCCACCTTTCACATCTCGCAACTTAAGTAACACCGGGGCCCCCCGCCGGCACTACCTTCACCTCTACCTGTGACAGTAAACGAAGACGGTAATCTTATGGTGGAACCCATGGCAGTCTTAGCTCGGAGAATTGTTCCAAGGAATGGGAGAGTTGTCACGCAACTCTCTATCAAGTGGGTTAATGGCAGCAAGGATGATGCCACATGGGAAGATCTGTGGTCGCTGTAACAAAATTTTCCGGGTTTCATTCCGTGAGGACACGAAACTTTTGATGCGGGGAGTATTGATGCTTGCTGGGCGGACCGGGTCCGGTTTATTGGCTCTGTTTATCTCTGTTGTTAAGTTTGTTTTATTATTCAGTGTGTTAGAATGTAATCCCTTGGCTATGTGAAATAAATAGCTAAGTGGTAGGGTTTTTGGTTATGCTTTTTCTGCTTGTGTGCTTGAGGGAGAGTCCGGCTGCTGCCTTCTCTACCAAAACCATTCACTGTTAAGAGCTTGGCTCTTAGGTGGATCTTGTATCTCTTGTTTTACCTTGTTTAAGCTGTTATATTTTGGGGCTTTTGCTGCCTTTTATCTATTCTTCAGGACAAACCGCATCATGGGCTTCCGTCAATCCTCCCTCTTGGCTTCTGTTGATCTTCCGTCCCTCTCTATATCTTCATCTCTCAATCTCTCTCTCTCTTCATCTCTCTCTCTCTCTATTTTCACAGGTGATTTTCCCATCTCCAAACATTGCACTGGTCGGATCCAAGACGGGTTTTGCCGAACCTTGGAGGACTTCATCCTCTTTAGGCTCGATCACCAAATCTAGGTTAGGAGACCACATCAACATGGTATCATATCCAAACGTCGGTCTTCCTCTAGCCGGTACCTACCGACTGCTCTCACCAGACTACGTCGCCTACCCGCCACCCTTCCACTGTTGGGTGTGGTTCTCATCCGATGCGGAGAAAACCACCGAGCTTGTGTGTATCGAGTTTGTAATACGTCCTCGTGACTCCCAAGCGTTTCTGTTTCCTTCTTTCCAAAAATCTGGCAGAACTTTTAATATATATATACAAGCATGCAGATCATGCTTTGTATAATATATATATATTATTAATAAAAAGCAAGCGGATCATGCTTTCTATTAATATATATATTTATATATATATAGATGTAGAGATTCGACTCTCATACAGAAGAAGAAGAAAAAAAGAGAGGCACCGAGAGAATAGAAGCTTGAGAGAGCGGAGAGGTTGCAGCTCCGCCATCGTTGTTGTCGCCGCCGCGTTATTGAAACCCCATCGCCTTTGTTTAAATGCCGCCATAGCCGCCTTTGTTTGGATGCCGCCGCCACCGCCGTTGCTTTAGGAGTTCGGGCATCGTACTATGACGTTGACGTGATCACGTTGCACGAATCAAGAAGGTTCACTGGAGAGGATTTCTTAAATCCGCCATTTGTTCCTATTGAGTATTTTGTATTCTATTATATACCATTTGTGTAGCGACATGATGAAGATCCTTTGTGGATCGAGGAGAGAAAGCCTGTAAATTTTTTGCGTGTTTTATATACGTTCTAGTGGAGGCTTTCCGAGTTGGACTCCGATCGTCCCGTGGTTTTCACCCAACTGGGTTTCCAAGTTAAAAATTCTTGCGTATTGTTTTTATTTCATTTTGTAGTGGTACCCGCTAAAACAATCGTGCAGGTGCTCGCACAAAATTAATTTGCAGGTGCTCAGGTCGGGTTTGCGTGCTCTTAAACCCAACAAATGGTATCAGAGGGAGGTTCAGTGACAGAGCAGATACTGGGCTGACCTTTGAGGTTTCAGGACGAGTCGATCGGGATCTCGGGTGTGCAATTGGGAGTTGTAGTTTACAACCATTGGCCTGCTGGCTATCATCTCCAGTTGCATACTTTGAGATAGTCGACTCAAAGATCAGTGGTCGGTTCGGCCAGTTGCCAGAGCAGAATGGAGTCCTCATCAGGTTCGGAGTAGATGGTAAAGTTGAATTGTGCCAATTATCAATAGTGGCATCTACTGATGGAGGATCTGATATATGTGAAGGGTTAGCAAGCTCCTATCTTTGAGGAGATGCCAAAGGACATGGATCCGGCAAAATGGAAGGTGGAACATCAGAAGCTTTGTGGGTTTATCAGACGGTTCGTGGAGCCAAATGTATACAACCATGTGGCTAGCATCAATGATGCAAAGGATCTGTAGAAGACACTCGAGACCTTGTATGCCAAGAGCACGGGCATCAATAAGTTATATTTGCTGAATAAGCTTGGAGAGTTCAGATACCGGGAGGGCTCACCTATATTGGATCATGCCAATGAGTTCCAGGGGATAATTGAACGACCGACTGCCATGAAGCTTACTTTTGAAGATGAGGTGAATGCATTATGATTACTCAAGTCACTTCCAGACTCTTGAGAGATGGTCAGAGTTTCTCTAATCAGTTCTGTTGGAGTTACCATGGTGATCTAGAAGTGGTCAAACATGTAATCTCACTGCCAACGCGATATGAGCCTGCAGGGTCGCACATAAGAGCATGTGGAGAAATTAGAAGATTGACTGTGTTGGTAAATGTTACCAATCACCATAGATATGGGATCTGGCAAATGTTGCCAAGATGGTTCGTCGAAAATCATCGAGATAGAGTCATCGAGAGTGTCTCGACGACTAAGTCTAGATCGTCGAGAATGTCTCGACGACTGAGTCTAGATCGTCGAGAATGTCTCGACGACTAAGACTAGGACTACGACCAAGTCAGGATCGTCGAGATAGAGTCGTCGAGATTGTCTCGACGACTACGGGAAAGTCGCCGAGTATGACTCGCCGACTAAGGCCTCGATTCTCGACGATTCTGTCAGGTCATTCTCGCCGACTGATTCTCGCCGATCCTATGTGATTCTCGCCGATTGATTCTCACCGAATCTGCTGGATGATTCTCACCGATTCTGGATCCCTAATTATCTGGGTGGTCTGCGGATAGCGGTATTCCTAAGTCTATTTATGCTTTGGGTATAAATAGACTCTTAGGGTTTTGGGAAAATGAATGAATCGTTTTTTTTTTCTTTGACCGAATCGAAGCCGACGGAATCGTTCCGCCGCTCGTTCGCTCTGCCGAATCCCGAATCCCGCCGGGCGGAAGAGTTCCGCCACCGGAATCGCTCCGCCGACCTCCTCCTCTCCGGCGACAGTCGCTGGTGCTGCCCTTCCTGGCGCGGAACTAGCAGTCCGTGGAAGTGCGGAGGTGCGGTCGTTCTTCTACCCGACCCTTCGTGTGACGAAGCTCGGGAGTTCTCCCGCTCGTGTGGATTTCTGCAGAGACGTGGACATCATTCCACGTAGAACTCGCCACCGACAGCACTCAATACTCGGAGCATCTCCGTTGAGTTGTGACTCAACGCCACTAAGGTATTTTGCCCTAGTTATGTGTTTACTTCTTGATACAACGATCATGGCCAGATCCAGTTCTCATGGGATGTTCTCGTCTTTTTCCTTTCCGCTGCGTGCACAAAGTGTTGTGCCAACCCTCACGAGAAAACCCAACAGTGGTATCAGAGGGAGGTTGCGGCCATGATTATTGTATTGGAAGTTAGGGAATTCCAACACGTGTAAACCTAGGGATTTAGAAGTGTTCTAAATGTCTAGATTTATTCCTGGAACATCAATTGTTGATGATTTTTCCAAGGGAAATCAGTGGTGATTTTGCAAAATTTGGTCGGGGCGCTGCCCCGCACCCCGCAGGGGCTCTGCCCCTTGATCCCGCCTGCTGATCGGTCAGCGGGACCACCCCAGGGGCGCTGCCCCTTGGAACCCCTCCAGGAACGTCTGGGATTTCGTAGCAATTTCTAATTGTAGAAACTGTTGTCTCCTTAGCAGTAACCATCCCTCGAATTTTGTTTTGGATTTTGAATCCAACAAAGAGAGATGAGCTTGTCTACTGCTTTAAGTTGAGTTGCCTTTGCCTTTGTCCAATGCATGTAAATCTGAAGATTTGGAACAGTCCGGATGTTCAGATTTAGCCCTTCATATTATCAAATGTTGATAGTGTCAAGTTGTGCACATAAGGGATGCATGTGGCTTTTGAGAATTGTTTTTCTTTAGATGTGCACTTTGATCAAATGTTGATCGTGGTTAATTGTTAGCCTATAATTTAAATCCCTTCATCAAACATTAAGTGTTCGGATGCCTTCCGATGGATGACACTCTTCCTGCCTCGATCGATGAAGTGTGGGCTTGCCAAAGCAAGGTGCATTAATCTATCTTGGTAAGGGTGCGAGCGGATAATTGTGATATCCCACTGTCGACATCGGGCCCCACTTAACTAGGTGACCTCAAAGGTTGAGCGCCTAGAGGCATAGGGTTGGCATGCACCATATGATGGATGCGAATAAAGAGTTATTCACCAACCATACAAGAATTGCATGAGGATACAATTGGCATGCGTTGCCTACCTAAATAACTACATCGTGAGAGGAAAGCCAAAGCTGACTCATTGTGTTGGTGAAATACGGATCTTGTCCACTAAGAGAGTAGCTCGCATGAACTCTCCGAATTGATAGTGAGGGCTATTAGTTCGAATAAAATAGTGGGAGTTTTAATTAGAGTCCAAATTAAAATAAATTGTATTTTGAAACTTTGGTACTGATTTTATTCTGCATGAATTCTTGTAGAATTCCATGGCAAGTGGTTCACACTCCACTTTGTCTCTGAGAGCCATCCTTGAGAAGGATAAGCTCAATGGGACTAACTACATGGACTGGTACAGGAGCTTGAGAATTGTTCTCAGGCAAGAGCGAAAGCTCTATGTCTTGGAAGAAGAATCCCCCGAGGTGCCGACCGGGAATTCTTGCCGTGCTGATAAGGATGCTTACAAGAAGTATACCGATGATGCTTTAGACATCGAATGCCTCATGCTTGCCACCATGAACTCTGAGCTCCAAAGGCAACATGAGAACATGGGGTGCAAGGAGATTGACGAGCATCTCAAGAAAATGTTTCAAGGGCAGGCTCGTCAAGAGAGGTTCGACGTCACGAAAGCGTTGTTTCAGTGCAAGATGGGAGTTCGAGACTCAGTAGGGACTCACATACTCAAGATGATTGGGTATATAGAGAACCTTGAAAGGCTGGGTTTTCCTCTGGGTCAAGAGTTGGCCACAGATCTGATCCTGCAATCGTTGCCGGACAGCTACGAGCAGTTTGTCTTGAACTATAACATGAATGAAATAGACAAGACACTGCCCGAACTCCTAGGCATGTTGAGAACTGCCGAAATCAATATGAAGAAGGCCAAGCCTACCAGCCCCATATTGATGGTGCATAAGGGCAAAGGCAAGGCCAAGGGCTTCAAGAAGGCGAAGGTGGGACCTAAGTCACATCTTGAGCCCAAGTCTTCTGCACTGAAGAAGAAGAAAAGCACGGTGGAGGAAGGGAAATGCCACCACTGTGGCAAGGCTGGTCATTGGAGGAGGAACTGTCCTTCTTATATTGAGAGTCTGCAGAAAATGAAGGGAGGTATGACTTCCGCTTCAGACATTTATGTTATAGAGATAAACCTTTCTGCTTCCTTATCTTGGGTATTGGATACCGGATGTGGTTCTCACATTTGTACAAAATGTGCAGGAACTGGAAAGGAGAAGATTGCTGAGTAAAGGGGAGGTGGACCTGCGTGTCGGCAATGGAGCAAGAGTTGCTGCTGTAGCCGTAGGGGTTTACCGTCTTTCTTTGCCCAGTGGGCTTGTAATAGAACTTGATAATTGTTATTTTGTTCCGGCCATAAACTAGAAACATTAAATCTATTTCATGTCTGGACATGATTGGATTTTCTTTTATAATTAAGAACAACTGTTGTTCCATATTTAAGAATGATGTTTGTTATGCTGTAGCCCAACTGTTTAATGGTCTTTATGTTTTGAACTTAGACCATATGATCTATAATGTAGAAAATAATAAAAGACTAAGAACAAATGACTCAAACCCTACGTATCTCTGGCATTGTCGTTTGGGCCATATAAACGAGAAGCGCATATCCAAGCTCCATAAGGATGGACTTTTGGACTCATTTGATTATGAATCATTTGAGCGATGCGAATCTTGTTTGTTAGGCAAAATGACAAAAGATCCTTTCACTGGTTATACTGAGAGGGCTGAGGATCTCTTGGGTGTTGTACATAGTGATGTATGCGGACCCATGAGTTCCATGGCTAGAGGTGGGTATTTCTACTTTGTTACATTTACTGATGATTTCAGTAGATACGGATATGTGTATCTTATGAAGTGCAAATCCGAGACCTTTGAAAAGTTCAAAGAGTTCAAAAATGAAGTAGAGAACCAGTTGGGTAAAAGGGTTAAAAGCACTCCGATCTGATCGAGGTGGCGAATACCTGAGTCATGAGTTCCGTGATCATCTGAAAGAGTGTGGTATTGTATCACAGCTCACTCCACCTAGAAACACCACAGCACAATGGTGTGTCTGAGAGGAGAAATCGTACTCTGTTAGACATGGTACGTTCGATGATGAGTCATGCAGACTTGCCTGTTTCCTTTTGGGGTTTTGCTTTAGAGACTGCTGCAATGACATTGAATCGCGCTCCAACGAAAAACGGTTCTGAAGACACCATATGAGATATGGACTGGGAAGCGTCCTAGTATGTCGTTCATTAAAATTTGGGGCTGTGAGGCATACGTGCGACGTCAAATGCCTGACAAGCTGGAACCCAAATCAGATAAATGTTATTTGTGGGATATCCTAAGGAAACGAAAGGGTATTACTTTTACCTGCCGTCTGAGGCAAAGTGTTTGTCGCAAGGACTGGCGTCTTTTTGGAGAAAGAGTTCTTATCTAGAAAGACTGAAAAGGTAGAGCTTGAAGAAGTTCAAGACCCACAGGTAGTGAATGAACCGAAATTGGATTCTGAGACAGGACTACAAGATGTTGTAGCTAGAGAACTGCTCAAGAAGCACAAGTCCTACGTAGATCTGGTAGACCGAGGTTTGAGCCTGAGAGATATGGATTTCTCGTGTCTCAAATAGGTAATGTGTTGCTTATGGATCATGATGATGAGCCAGCAACCTACCAAGAGGCTATGAATGAACCGGACTCCGACAAATGGCTTGAGGCTATGAAATCCGAAATGGACTCCATGTATGCAAACCAAGTTTGGAACTTGGTGGAACCACTGAAGGGGTACGACCCATAGGGTGCAAGTGGGTCTTCAAGAAGAAGACCGACATGGATGGGAATGTACAGACATTCAAAGGGCGACTGGTGGCTAAGGGTTTTAGACAAATTCATGGTATTGACTATGATAAAACCTTCCCCTGTTGCCATGGTAAAGTCCATAAGGATATTACTTGCTATTGCTGCGTATTATGACTACGAGATCTGGCAGATGGATGTCAAAACGTCTTTCCTTAATGGAAACCTCCTTGAGGAAGTGTACATGACACAACCCGAGGGTTTTGTATCCCCAAGTGAAGCCACTAAAATATGCAAGCTGAATAGGTCCATCTATGGACTGAAACAGACCTCTCGAAGTTGGAATCTTTGTTTTGATGAGAAAATCAAAGAGTTTGGTTTCATCAAGAATGAAGATGAGCATTGTGTTTACAAGCGAATCAGTGGGAGCATGTTGTCTTCCTGATATTGTATGTAGATGACATACTGTTGATTGGGAATGACATTCCTACCCTGAAAGTTGTAAGAACAACCTAGGGAACTGCTTTTCTATGAAGGACTTGGGTGAAGCGACTTAATACTTGGTATTAAGATCTATAGAGATAGATCGAAGAAGTTGCTGGGTTGACCCAGAGCACATACATCGAAAAGGTGTTGAAGCGGTTCAATATGCTTGAGTCCAAGAAAGGATTTTTGCCCATGTCTCATGGTGTGAATCTCTCTAAGGACCAGTGTCCAAAATCTTGTGAAGATAAGGACCGCATGAAGTTGATTCAATATGCTTTGGCAATTGGATCAATCAGATATGCAATGTTATGTACTCGACCCGATGGCTCCTTGCTTTAAGCATGACTAGCAGGTATCAGTCAGACCCGGGTGAGTGTCACTGGATTGCAGTTAAGAATATCCTGAAGTACTTGAGAAGGACTAAGGATGTGTTCTTGGTGTATGGTGGAGAGGAAGAGCTCGTTGTAAGTGGTCACGGATGCTAGCTTCCAAACTGATAGGGACGATTCAAAGTCTCAGTCAGGGTTGTGTTTTTGCCTGAATGGAGGAGCTGTGAGCTGGAAGAGTTCCAAGCAAGAGACAGTTGCTGATTTCTACAACGGAAGCCGAGTATAACGCTGCAGGCTAATGCAGCGAAGGAGGCTGTATGGATTAGGAAATTCATCGGCGAGCTTGATGTAGTTCCTAGCATTGTTGGTCCCGTAGATTTTCTCTACTGTGATAACAATGGTGCAATTGCACAATCTAAGGAACCTAGATCCCATCAGCGCTCCAAGCACATACTTCGGCGGTTCCATCTTATTCGTGAGATTGTCGAACGAGGAGATGTGAACATTTGCAGAGTGCCGACTTGAGGAGAATATTGCGGATCCACTGACAAAGCCTCTAGCGCAGAGAGCAATGATGGTCATACAGATCAATGGGTATACGATACCTGAATGATCAAGTCTAGTGGGAGCCTTGTGGGTTGCATGTAAAGATATATTCTGTTGGCTGTTTATTGTTTATTCATATGATGAATTGTGTACCTAATTTTCTTTTTACAATTAATGGCATATTCCGTTCTTATGGTTTTTCTATATGATAGTTAAATGTTAACATAATGAATACCCTTAGAATGTTCGCTTCCCATAGGACATCAAGTACATGACTTGAATGTGAGAGCCTATGATTCATTTGAAGCTTCATTCTTAAAAAGTCCCTGGTCGTGGTATCATCATAGGATCTAAGGGTAATGAGATACATGAAGAATAGCACGTGCGTTGACTGATGACCAGTTCTCACAGGTCATGATATGTGATATCAATTCATCACGTGGGTACTTGTTAGTGAACAAGTTGTACAGGACAGACCCAACCAGAGACTACTTTGTGGATTGTTATCTAATCGTGTCACAAGTAGGTCTCTAATTGACGATGGTGTTGTGGTCCTTTTACCTGAAGTCACAGCATTCATCAAGTGAGGAAGAGCATGCTTTGATGCCATCTAAAGTCTTCCTTGAGAAAGGTTGATGATAAGGGTGTTGTTTGGGCATGTTACGAATCATTTGGATGTTTGTGTGTGAGCAGATATGGAATTTGTCCTCCTATATGACAGGAGTTGCATCCATGGGCCCCTTGATGGAACTGACTGAGAAATGCATGGCCATGCTTGGTGGAGTCAATATTGATATTGGCCTCACCATCTCTGGATGTCCGTTCTAGATCAGGAAACTTGGATTGAGCTATTATGAGGGTGACACGGTCCATGCCTCTAGTTCTTTCCCCGGATGTAAGGGACAAAGGGACAAAGACAACGCTGATACATTGTTCATGAAGGCTTATGAGTTATAAACGCTTATTGCTTGGGGAGCAATGATGCATTGCTAAATGCCGCTCATTGTTTGTGAGGTTTAATGTTGTGATACTTTCAAGATCAAGTGGGAGACTGTTGGAGTTTACCATGGTGATCTAGAAGTGGTCAAAACATGTAATCTCACTGCCAACGCGCGATATGAGCCTGCAGGGTCGCACATAGAGCATGTGGAGAAATTAGAAGATTGACTGTGTTGGTAAATATTACCAATCACCATAAATATGGGGTCTGGCAAATGTTGCCAAGATGGTTCGTCGAAAATCATCGAGATAGAGTCATCGAGAGTGTCTCGACGACTAAGTCTAGATCGTCGAGAATGTCTCGACGACTGAGTCTAGATCGTCGAGAATGTCTCGACGACTAAGACTAGGACTACGACCCAGTCAGGATCGTCGAGATAGAGTCGTCGAGATTGTCTCGACGACTACGGGAAAGTCGCCGAGTATGACTCGCTGACTAAGGCCTCGATTCTCGACGATTCTGTCAGGTCATTCTCGCCGACTGATTCTCGCCGATCCTATGTGATTCTCGCCGATTGATTCTCACCGAATCTGCTGGATGATTCTCACCGATTCTGGATCCCTAATTATCTGGGTGGTCTGCGGATAGCGGTATTCCTAAGTCTATTTATTCTTTGGTGTATAAATAGACTCTTAGGGTTTTGGGAAAATGAATGAATCGTTTTTTTTTTTCTTTGACCGAATCAAAGCCGACGGAATCGTTCCGCCGCTCGTTCGCTCCGCCGAATCCCGAATCCCCGGGCGGAAGATTCCGCCGCCGGAATCGCTCCGCTCCGACCTCCTCCTCTCTCCGCGACAATCGCTGGTGCTGCCCTTCCTGGCGTGGACCTAGCAGTCCGTGGAAGTGCGGGAGTGTGGTCGTTCTTCTACCCGACCCTTCGTGTGATGAAGCTCGGGAGATTCTCCCGCTCGTGTGGATTTTCAGCAGAGACGTGGACATCATTCCACGTAGAACTCGCCACCGACAGCACTCAATACTCAAGCATCTCCCGTGAGTTGTGACTCAACGCCACTAAGGTATTTTGCCCTAGTTATGTGTTTACTTCTTGATACAACGATCATGGCCAGATCCAGTTCTCATGGGCTATTCTCGTCTTTTTCCTTTCCGCTGTGTGCACAAAGTGTTGTGCCAACCCTCACGAGAAAACCCAACAAGTTCCTCCCCCCAGGAGATTGTTTCTATTGAAATCTCCAAGAGTGGGATCATGAATTAGGAGGTGAGACGTAAGTCTCAGGGGACTTCAGGCTCTTATTCACGAGTCGGCGTTCTCTTTATGGATCCTAGGGGGAGAGGAAGGAGTAAGAGTCGAGGAAGGAAGGAGGACAGGAGTCAGAGTAGGGGCAAGTCGAAGTCACGTTATCAGAATGTGGAATGCCACTACTGCCATAAGAAGGTCCACATCAAGAAATTTTGTTATTCGTGGAATAACGATCAAACGAAGAAGGGGATTGCCACTGAGGGCAAAGATGAGGGTCATACGGCAGCCACCATTTCGACTGAGGAGGACGACGTCATTATTGTTGGCGACGACGTCACTGCTGCACTCGCGTATGATGACCGATGCTGGATAGTTGATTCTGGAGCCTCTGCGCATGTCTCCTACAACAGGGAGTTATTTGCCACTTACACCACTCATGACTGTGGGGTGTTGAGGATGGGCAATGGGGATACGTCTAAGGTACTTGGGCGTGGAGACATGCATTTGAAGACTAGCACTTGAGTCTTACTAGTTCTGAGAGATGTGCGGCATGTGCCAGACATCTGTTTCAATCTCATTTCTGTTGGCAGACTTGGAGACGAAGGACACCTGAGTGTCTTTGGAGGAGACTTCTGAAAGTTGATCAAGGGATCACTTGTGATGGCCAGGGGTTATAGAGATTCTAGACTATATTATATGGAGGGGAGGCCTGAAGCTGCTCAGACCAATTCCGTCAGGGATGAGGCATCCACTTCCTTGTGGTACAGGAGACTGGCTCACATTAGCCAGAAGGGTTTGGGATGCTTGGCGAAGAAAAAGCGGATTAGTGACATTTCTGGTGATCATTTGGAGAGGTGTGACAACTGCATGGCTACGAAACAGAACAGGATTTCATTTCATAGCCACACGTCCACCAGGAGATCGGAGCCATTGGAGCTAGTTCATACTGATGTTTGCGGACCTCTGCAGGTCAAGACCAGAGGAGGAGCTTCATATTTTGTTACCTTTATTGACGAATATTCGAGGAAGCTTTGGGTCTATGCTATCAAGACCAAAGATCAGGTCCTCGATACTTTTCAGGAGATTCCATGCTAAGGGGAGAGACATTCGTGGAAGAGGCTTAAATGCATCTGGTCCGACAACGCGGGAGAATACATTGGTCCATTTGACGAGTACTGCATGGACCATGGTATCCGATATGAGAAGACCCCGCCGAAGATGCCGCAGCTGAATGATGTATTTGAGAGGATGAATCAGACATTGATGGAGAGGATTCGGTGCATGTTATCTGAGTCGAAAGCTGCCAAGGATGTTTTGGGGTGAGGCTCTTCTTACTACCACGCATGTCATCAAACTCTCTCGCCGAATTCAGCATTGCAGAAGGATGTCCCAGATAGGTCTGGTA